>OY740770.1:55639535-56011605 GCA_963513935.1 Aphrophora alni | reverse complement strand
GTTTAGATAAGATAGTTTATTTAAGAATATTTAGTAATCTGTAGGCTTACTTTTCCGCGTCTTTCAAAACAGCGAATAGTCCTACAGTGATACACAAAATGTGTTAGATAAGATAGTTTATTTAAGAATATTTAGTACTGTAGGTACTTTCCGCGTCTTTCAAACAGGCAGATAATCCTACAGTGATACACAAAATTGTGTTAGATAAGATAGTTTATTTAAGAATATTTAATACTGTAGGTACTTTCCGCGTCTTTCAAACAGAGATAATCCTACAGTGATACACAAAATGTGTTAGATAAGATAGTTTATTTAAGAATATTTAGTACTGTAGGTACTTTCCGCGTCTTTCAAACAGCAGATAATCCTACAGTGATACACAAAATGTGTTAGATAAGATAGTTTATTTAAGAATATTTAGTACTGTAGGTACTTTCCGCGTCTTTCAAACAGCAGATAATCCTACAGTGATACACAAAATGTGTTAGATAAGATAGTTTATTTAAGAATATTTAGTACTGTAGGTACTTTCAGCGTCTTTCAAACAGCAGATAATCCTACAGTGATACACAAAATGTGTTAGATAAGATAGTTTATTTAAGAATATTTAGTACTGTAGGTACTTTCCGCGTCTTTCAAACAGCAGATAATCCTACAGTGATACACAAAATGTGTTAGATAAGATAGTTTATTTAAGAATATTTAGTACTGTAGGTACTTTCCGCGTCTTTCAAACAGCAGATAATCCTACAGTGATACACAAAATGTGTTAGATAAGATAGTTTATTTAAGAATATTTAGTACTGTAGGTACTTTCCGCGTCCTTTCAAACAGCAGATAATCCTACAGTGATACACAAAATGTGTTAGATAAGATAGTTTATTTAAGAATATTTAGTACTGTAGGTACTTTCCGCGTCTTTCAAACAGCAGATAATCCTACAGTGATACACAAAATGTGTTAGATAAGATAGTTTATTTAAGAATATTTAGTACTGTAGGTACTTTCCGCGTCTTTCAAACAGCAGATAATCCTACAGTGATACACAAAATGTGTTAGATAAGATAGTTTATTTAAGAATATTTAGTACTGTAGGTACTTTCCGCGTCTTTCAAACAGCAGATAATCCTACAGTGATACACAAAATGTGTTAGATAAGATAGTTTATTTAAGAATATTTAGTACTGTAGGTACTTTCCGCGTCTTTCAAACAGCAGATAATCCTACAGTGATACACAAAATGTGTTAGATAAGATAGTTTATTTAAGAATATTTAGTACTGTAGGTACTTTCCGCGTCTTTCAAACAGCAGATAATCCTACAGTGATACACAAAATGTGTTAGATAAGATAGTTTATTTAAGAATATTTAGTACTGTAGGTACTTTCCGCGTCTTTCAAACAGCAGATAATCCTACAGTGATACACAAAATGTGTTAGATAAGATAGTTTATTTAAGAATATTTAGTACTGTAGGTACTTTCCGCGTCTTTCAAACAGCAGATAATCCTACAGTGATACACAAAATGTGTTAGATAAGATAGTTTATTTAAGAATATTTAGTACTGTAGGTACTTTCCGCGTCTTTCAAACAGCAGATAATCCTACAGTGATACACAAAATGTGTTAGATAAGATAGTTTATTTAAGAATATTTAGTACTGTAGGTACTTTCAGCGTCTTTCAAACAGCAGATAATCCTACAGTGATACACAAAATGTGTTAGATAAGATAGTTTATTTAAGAATATTTAGTACTGTAGGTACTTTCAGCGTCTTTCAAACAGCAGATAATCCTACAGTGATACACAAAATGTGTTAGATAAGATAGTTTATTTAAGAATATTTAGTACTGTAGGTACTTTCAGCGTCTTTCAAACAGCAGATAATCCTACAGTGATACACAAAATGTGTTAGATAAGATAGTTTATTTAAGAATATTTAGTACTGTAGGTACTTCCGCGTCTTTCAAACAGCAGATAATCCTACAGTGATACACAAAATGTGTTAGATAAGATAGTTTATTTAAGAATATTTAGTACTGTAGGTACTTTCCGCGTCTTTCAAACAGCAGATAATCCTACAGTGATACACAAAATGTGTTAGATAAGATAGTTTATTTAAGAATATTTAGTACTGTAGGTACTTTCCGCGTCTTTCAAACAGCAGATAATCCTACAGTGATACACAAAATGTGTTAGATAAGATAGTTTATTTAAGAATATTTAGTACTGTAGGTACTTTCCGCGTCTTTCAAACAGCAGATAATCCTACAGTGATACACAAAATGTGTTATATAAGATAGTTTATTTAAGAATATTTAGTACTGTAGGTACTTTCCGCGTCTTTCAAACAGCAGATAATCCTACAGTGATACACAAAATGTGTTAGATAAGATAGTTTATTTAAGAATATTTAGTACTGTAGGTACTTTCAGCGTCTTTCAAACAGCAGATAATCCTACAGTGATACACAAAATGTGTTAGATAAGATAGTTTATTTAAGAATATTTAGTACTGTAGGTACTTTCCGCGTCTTTCAAACAGCAGATAATCCTACAGTGATACACAAAATGTGTTAGATAAGATAGTTTATTTAAGAATATTTAGTACTGTAGGTACTTTCAGCGTCTTTCAAACAGCAGATAATCCTACAGTGATACACAAAATGTGTTAGATAAGATAGTTTATTTAAGAATATTTAGTACTGTAGGTACTTTCCGCGTCTTTCAAACAGCAGATAATCCTACAGTGATACACAAAATGTGTTAGATAAGATAGTTTATTTAAGAATATTTAGTACTGTAGGTACTTTCAGCGTCTTTCAAACAGCAGATAATCCTACAGTGATACACAAAATGTGTTAGATAAGATAGTTTATTTAAGAATATTTAGTACTGTAGGTACTTTCCGCGTCTTTCAAACAGCAGATAATCCTACAGTGATACACAAAATGTGTTAGATAAGATAGTTTATTTAAGAATATTTAGTACTGTAGGTACTTTCCGCGTCTTTCAAACAGCAGATAATCCTACAGTGATACACAAAATGTGTTAGATAAGATAGTTTATTTAAGAATATTTAGTACTGTAGGTACTTTCCGCGTCTTTCAAACAGCAGATAATCCTACAGTGATACACAAAATGTGTTAGATAAGATAGTTTATTTAAGAATATTTAGTACTGTAGGTACTTTCAGCGTCTTTCAAACAGCAGATAATCCTACAGTGATACACAAAATGTGTTAGATAAGATAGTTTATTTAAGAATATTTAGTACTGTAGGTACTTTCCGCGTCTTTCAAACAGCAGATAATCCTACAGTGATACACAAAATGTGTTAGATAAGATAGTTTATTTAAGAATATTTAGTACTGTAGGTACTTTCAGCGTCTTTCAAACAGCAGATAATCCTACAGTGATACACAAAATGTGTTAGATAAGATAGTTTATTTAAGAATATTTAGTACTGTAGGTACTTTCCGCGTCTTTCAAACAGCAGATAATCCTACAGTGATACACAAAATGTGTTAGATAAGATAGTTTATTTAAGAATATTTAGTACTGTAGGTACTTTCAGCGTCTTTCAAACAGCAGATAATCCTACAGTGATACACAAAATGTGTTAGATAAGATAGTTTATTTAAGAATATTTAGTACTGTAGGTACTTTCCGCGTCTTTCAAACAGCAGATAATCCTACAGTGATACACAAAATGTGTTAGATAAGATAGTTTATTTAAGAATATTTAGTACTGTAGGTACTTTCAGCGTCTTTCAAACAGCAGATAATCCTACAGTGATACACAAAATGTGTTAGATAAGATAGTTTATTTAAGAATATTTAGTACTGTAGGTACTTTCCGCGTCTTTCAAACAGCAGATAATCCTACAGTGATACACAAAATGTGTTAGATAAGATAGTTTATTTAAGCATATTTAGTACTGTAGGTACTTTCCGCGTCTTTCAAACAGCAGATAATCCTACAGTGATACACAAAATGTGTTAGATAAGATAGTTTATTTAAGAATATTTAGTACTGTAGGTACTTTCCGCGTCTTTCAAACAGCAGATAATCCTACAGTGATACATAAAATGTGTTAGATAAGATAGTTTATTTAAGAATATTTAGTACTGTAGGTACTTTCCGCGTCTTTCAAACAGCAGATAATCCTACAGTGATACACAAAATGTGTTAGATAAGATAGTTTATTTAAGAATATTTAGTACTGTAGGTACTTTCCGCGTCTTTCAAACAGCAGATAATCCTACAGTGATACACAAAATGTGTTAGATAAGATAGTTTATTTAAGAATATTTAGTACTGTAGGTACTTTCCGCGTCTTTCAAACAGGAGATAATCCTACAGTGATACACAAAATGTGTTAGATAAGATAGTTTATTTAAGAATATTTAGTACTGTAGGTACTTTCCGCGTCTTTCAAACAGCAGATAATCCTACAGTGATACACAAAATGTGTTAGATAAGATAGTTTATTTAAGAATATTTAGTACTGTAGGTACTTTCCGCGTCTTTCAAACAGCAGATAATCCTACAGTGATACACAAATTGTGTTAGATAAGATAGTTTATTTAAGAATATTTAGTACTGTAGGTACTTTCCGCGTCTTTCAAACAGCAGATAATCCTACAGTGATACACAAAATGTGTTAGATAAGATAGTTTATTTAAGAATATTTAGTACTGTAGGTACTTTCAGCGTCTTTCAAACAGCAGATAATCCTACAGTGATACACAAAATGTGTTAGATAAGATAGTTTATTTAAGAATATTTAGTACTGTAGGTACTTTCCGCGTCTTTCAAACAGCAGATAATCCTACAGTGATACACAAAATGTGTTAGATAAGATAGTTTATTTAAGAATATTTAGTACTGTAGGTACTTTCCGCGTCTTTCAAACAGCAGATAATCCTACAGTGATACACAAAATGTGTTATATAAGATAGTTTATTTAAGAATATTTAGTACTGTAGGTACTTTCCGCGTCTTTCAAACAGCAGATAATCCTACAGTGATACACAAAATGTGTTAGATAAGATAGTTTATTTAAGAATATTTAGTACTGTAGGTACTTTCAGCGTCTTTCAAACAGCAGATAATCCTACAGTGATACACAAAATGTGTTAGATAAGATAGTTTATTTAAGAATATTTAGTACTGTAGGTACTTTCCGCGTCTTTCAAACAGCAGATAATCCTACAGTGATACACAAAATGTGTTAGATAAGATAGTTTATTTAAGAATATTTAGTACTGTAGGTACTTTCAGCGTCTTTCAAACAGCAGATAATCCTACAGTGATACACAAAATGTGTTAGATAAGATAGTTTATTTAAGAATATTTAGTACTGTAGGTACTTTCCGCGTCTTTCAAACAGCAGATAATCCTACAGTGATACACAAAATGTGTTAGATAAGATAGTTTATTTAAGAATATTTAGTACTGTAGGTACTTTCAGCGTCTTTCAAACAGCAGATAATCCTACAGTGATACACAAAATGTGTTAGATAAGATAGTTTATTTAAGAATATTTAGTACTGTAGGTACTTTCCGCGTCTTTCAAACAGCAGATAATCCTACAGTGATACACAAAATGTGTTAGATAAGATAGTTTATTTAAGAATATTTAGTACTGTAGGTACTTTCCGCGTCTTTCAAACAGCAGATAATCCTACAGTGATACACAAAATGTGTTAGATAAGATAGTTTATTTAAGAATATTTAGTACTGTAGGTACTTTCCGCGTCTTTCAAACAGCAGATAATCCTACAGTGATACACAAAATGTGTTAGATAAGATAGTTTATTTAAGAATATTTAGTACTGTAGGTACTTTCCGCGTCTTTCAAACAGCAGAAATGATGGTTCGCGGATATGTTACAATATATTTATGTCTATAAAAAAAGCATAAAGATCGGAAATCAGGAAAGAAAATTATAAAATACTACAGTAACTAGAAACCCACTAATACTAGCAGGCGATATTCTGGCAATTCTAAAAGCTCGACACTATTTTCTAAGGAAACTATGTCTCGAAAGACCAGTATATTTTAATCAACATTAAAGATAAGATTCGTTTCGTCGGATAAGATTTGGTTGCAAGTCGACTCACTAACCACATTTTGTGGATTTCCGTTGAAACATCCCTTACAAAGTTTCAAAGGAAATCGAAATTCATGGCAAAGCTGTGACCCTGAGAACAATGATCATGACCATCAGAATACGTTTTGTGTGTGTGCTTTCATAATCATAAATATTTAGGAATATATGCATTTTAAACATATATTGTATTAGAGTAAATAAAGGTTAAATAAATAAAAACTTACTGGATATATTGTTTTAATTTATAAAACATCTTCTTAAGTATTATAAAATTGAACAAAATAGGCTTATACTGTAAAACAGTATGCAAATACCACCTTTTTTTGGATGTGTAAAAGATGGACATACAAATAAACGTACTATACTTTGCTCTTGTCTTTGTTATAAAAAACAAGAGAAGAGTATAATTAGTTAACTAAATACAATAATATATACAAAAAACAAATAACATTTTTTGTTTGTATTAACGGTCTACTGGTTCCAATACGTGTTCGACTCGTTTCAAATTTGGCACAAATATACATTATGTCAAACAAATTGTTGATGAAATTTCAAAATGGCCGCTGTTTTAAATAGTTATTAGGTCGCCTCCTATAGGTCCTACGATGGCCACCGATAGCTGTGTTAATTTGCTTGATACACTTTAATGATGACCATATGTTCATGTAAGTATACAAATTCCAAAAATTTTCATCACACAACCAAAAATATGAAGAGGACAAAATCAGTAATGCTCTATATTTCATATTAGACACTGAAGATGTCGATTTCAAGTAAATTTAGCATACAATCTATGTTTTATTAGTTTCCTATGTGATACATTTTAGTCTATGTTTGATTGAAATCGGTTCAGTACTTCCCAAGTTATAACAATATTTTTCCGAAAGGGAAATACGAAAATCAAAATATTCAACATATTTTATCCTTTTTCTTAAAATTTTCAATGGCAACATATATATTTTTTCAGTGACATATATTGTAGACTATATATATTTTGAATGCTAATGGTCCGAGTTATAACTATTTTAAAAAAAAAATTTACTGCTGAAAAATGTGAAATCAATATTTTTGGATATATTTCAATTTTTTAAACAAATATTCATCTACAATATATATTTTGTTCACTGACAAAGGTGGTATATGATTTAAATGTTATTTGTATCGGAAAACATTTAAACAATCTGTTTAATAGTTCACAATTAATTAACAATATAGAGAAAATCTGTAATCTTGTTTATTTTTGACATTTCAGTGACATATCAATATTAAACGTTATTTGTAATTAATTATTGAAATAGCTTGACTTTTCAAAGTTAGAAAGGCGCCGTGTTTTAATTTGATTGATGTTGCTCCTTCAAACTCCCATGGACACGTGGCAAGGTAGCAATCTCTATCTGTGTTGGCCTCTAATGGTGAAACTAAAAACATCCTTTACAAAGAGGTCCGCAGATAAAAAGTCTTTTTTATTATGTCTTCATTTTCTCAGCTCTCCTCTACTTTTGTAGCGTAACAAAAAAAAATGTATATATAATTTTTTTTTAATATTAGTAAAGTTGATTAAGTAAAATGTTCTTTTCTTTACCATTATAGGTACAAAACTCAAATAACAATTTTATAATATTCTATCACATATTAAATAATACAAGTATTGGTTTGTCAATGTGATGGGAGCGGAGCTCAAGGTGAAGTTAGTTATGGATATGCAGTATGCACACAAAGCACGATTTCTATACGGGCGGAGCCGCGGGCAAAGCTAGTTTAATATATTGTTCTAAAGTTTCCTTTCTACTTGTATACGTGCAATAGCTAGTTTGTTCTACTTGGAGATCTGCACATATGTTACTAAGGTCGAAGTCATCATTGATCCACAATTCTGATTCGAATAAATGAAATTGGCATCTTTTATCACGTCACATATCAGCTGCCAAATGTTACTTAATATGGAAGAAGTATCGTGGCTCAAGTTTAATAACAATTTTATTCAATAATTTGTGGTTTAAGTAATTACTGGATTTTATTTATATTTATTTATCATTTTATTGTCACAATGTTTTATTATAAGATAACAAATATTTATACAGGTGACGTTGTCAAAAACAAATTTTACACATAAATAATAATTAAAACAAATATATACGTCAGCTAAATGATTATACATAGAAATTCAAAACACTATAATACAGTGTTAATTCTACCTACAACCCATTTTCAATATTCACTATTAGGTACTATATTATATAATTTGCTTTTTAAACCAAAAATGTGTTCAGTGATTTCTTAAAAACTCCAGTATTTCATTAGTTTTTATAATAAAATAAATTTATAAACTCTACAATTAAGGCAGTTTCAAAATGTCCAATTTCTTAAACCAAAGTTTGCAAAAGGATTCCTTGAAATGACATATAACGAACCTCTGTAAGAGAACCCCACAATAGTTCCAAAGAAGGTACAATATTGCATAATGAACAAGAGTGTCCATCATGAATTAAGGACATTATTTATAACGGTTGTAATTCCAACCATTTTGACTTTATAATGGACAATTATTGACCTAGATAAAAACTTCTTTTTTTATTTTTTAATATTATATGTCACCTAAAGTATCGTGTTTTAACTATAGTTTCCAATATAGAACTTTTAAGTTTGAATAATTAATAAACATCAGATTAAAGGAATGAACATTGCGCACACTCTTCTCTACAAATCTCTTCTTTTTAGATGTAGGAAGTTATGATATTACATGGAGACTTTGTGAGGCTTGTAAAAACTTTTAAATTAAAAAAAAACAAACTATTTTTTCGTTTCGGACAATTCGGAGAAAAATTAATTCGTAAAAATAAAAGCTAGGTTTCCTTACAAACGTTATTATGTATCTATAGAAACCTACATTAGTAATTCATCACTTTTCACACCATAGTTTTCACTAATACATACATTCATGCAATGTCCTTATTCTGTATATGAAGCCCGATTTGTGTATTTGAGTCCCAAACATTTTCGTTTTAACTTCTATTAGGGAAAAAAAATTGTCTCCATAGTAAATCATCATTGTTTGGAAGGGTAAATTTACACGAGAGTTACAATATTCTCTACCATAAGTAGTCTGTACTATGCTAAGCGCTATTTTGATTTTGTTTTTATGGTGAACATTATATTTTGTATATGCAGTTATTGCATTTTAAAAGATGAAATTCTTGCACCCCTCGAGGCTCACTTATAGTGATACTGACGTAGAAATCTCAAGGGTTACTAGCAGGGTTAGATCCCTCTCTTCATCTTCCTTACCCTGAAACTGTTAGCTTTATTCAAGGGCTATAAAGGCGATAATAACTGCGAGGTTTTTACCTTTAAATCACTATCTAGAGGAAACAATAGTTCTCTCAAGTTAACGTTTGTCATAGTTTAGTATAGGTAATATATTGTGTTTAATAAAAGACCTATAGGGTGACAGTAAAAATGGTTTACAATTACGGAATTTGTATCTCAATGTTACTATTTTGTACTGATTTTGATGGAACTATTTTCATGTTGTTTTGAAATGTTTTTTATTCAATTATGGTGGAACTTAAATAGTAATTATCATTTGAAAATGATTCCTCCATAATTGTTTATTTTTATAAAGTCGATGTTGTGAACTTTAACTTTTCCTGGTTTTTTTAAAACCGAAGACGATTTTACACAACAGTTGGGTCGCGATAATTTAAATATTAGTTCAATCTGTTCGGATTACCGAGGTAAAATAAAATCTTCACCTTTAAGTCAAAAAAGAGATTTTTTTTTTTTCAAAGACAATCGTACCATGTACCGTGAAATAAGTAGATTATACTCGCCTATACACTGCATGAATATAGATAGAGTTCTATGTATAATGAAATCAATTAAAATGTAACAATATTACAGTTTACTTGAAACATGAATAAAACAATATCAGACAGCTGATTTAGAGATGGTGTGGAGAGGAAAACGTTCGATTGAACGCTGTTTGGAATACTGCATGTTTCGGATTACAGTTGGATAAAGTACAATTGGTCTAGTACTAAAAAAAAAAAAAAAAAAAAAAAAAAAGTAGTTTAACAGGATAGACCATTTTGCAAGGCACTAAAGAGAATGTTCATTGGGCAGGAATTCTAAAAATATACGTTAAACGTAACTGAGATGATAAGCTGTAGAAATCGAATCAGTTTGGAACCCAGTCTAGAGCAGGAATCCAGATATATTGGAAATCTGAAGCTGACTAGGAAATAAAAAGGGGAACTGATGGTAAGATCGTACTTATGGCAAACTTACTGACACGTGTATGGAACAGTAAATTTTAGGAACACGCCATCAGACTTGCGCTAGAGTGATTAAGAAAGCCCACACGTATGGTCAGAGTAAAGTATTCATGGAAAGTATAATAGCGAAATTTAGTCACTCTTTATCTTTCTTTGTTATTAAAGTGAAACAAAAAATATGAATCCAGTCGAGATTGCGTTAATCTGTTTATAAAAACAAACATTTGATAAGCAATCCTAATATCATCAAAGTTTGACACATCTTGTACGCATATTTTAGTCTATTTCCGTCCCAACATTCCTTGACAACGTGTCTCGTAATTCTTAAAATTCCTTCAGTTCCGACAAGCTATGAAACAACGTTTATTTAGTTGTGAGAGTAGCCTGATAGTCCAGGTTGAGACGCGCCAATAACAAGTAGACATGTTTTTCTTCTAGCACATATAATAATTGTTTTTATTTTGACTTTCTTACATTTCACGCAGTGTTATAGTTATGGATGTCAAGTTTTTCGAGGATATGTCCGTTTTGTTATGATGTTTGAGGCATATTTTAACAATCTCTCGAGCCATTTTTAGTTCTCTTTTTCTATACCTTATATTTAGGAGTAGATACTATAAGACTAAACAGAAAATCTACTATAACGTTTATGATCAAATTTAATTGTAGCCTATATATCGCCTGTGAGCCTAAACAAAACATATTTGTTGCCATATCATCAGAAATACTATTTCGGGAGTTATCAGTAAAAGAAGGAGAACCTAATTTCTCAAATCGGTTCCTCAATCAGGAGCACATTTAGAGTAGCAATCTCGATACACTCTGGTTGAATCTACACCTTTCTTTAAGTACTCTTGGGTTAGATCTTTTTTATCCATCTATCAGGGCTCTTTCGACTCAATCTTGTCCCCTTCCGACACGTATTCTGATGTTATTAGAGTATTCGACGACTTAGGGATACTTATTTTATGCTCTTATTTTCCATTTTTTATAAGGAGATAATAACCGCGAGGTTTTTCGTTTTCAATAACAACAAAAATCCATTTGTAGCGAACTGTGCAGATTCTAATATATGTTCCAAAACACAATTAAAACATAATGACGGTTCGGGAATAATGGGTAAAAACAAAATTAACCTTGCTCACTGTGATTATTTTATGTTATTAGTTTCCCTTGTTAAACTTCTCTGTCATCATCGCCTTATAAAAATAAGGAAGGAAAGAATGACCCCCTAACTTTCGAATTTACTTTAATAACCCCACGGAGGGAAGAAATCAAGATCAAGCGAGAGTTATAACCCAAGAAAGTAGGTGTGGATCTTGGAAGGTGCCCTCGGGATTACAACTTCTTACTCAACTGTCATTAAAAACTTGATCTTAATGAAATGCGTTTTGCGAGTTGATGACAGAAACCAAGCAAGAGTTCTAACCCAAGAAAGTAGGTGTGGATCTTGGAAGGTGCCCTCGGAATTACAACTTCTTACTCAACTGTCATTAAAAACTTGATCTTAATGAAATGCGTTTTGCGAGTTGATGACAGAAGCCAAGCAAGAGTTATAACCCAAGAAAGTAGGTGTGGATCTTGGAAGGTGCCCTCGGGATTACAACTTCTTACTCAACTGTCATTAAAAACTTGATCTTAATGAAATGCGTTTTGCGAGTTGATGACAGAAACCAAGCAAGAGTTCTAACCCAAGAAAGTAGGTGTGGATCTTGGAAGGTGCCCTCGGAATTACAACTTCTTACTCAACTGTCATTAAAAACTTGATCTTAATGAAATGCGTTTTGCGAGTTGATGACAGAAGCCAAGCAAGAGTTATAACCCAAGAAAGTAGGTGTGGATCTTGGAAGGTGCCCTCGGGATTACAACTTCTTACTCAACTGTCATTAAAAACTTGATCTTAATGAAATGCGTTTTGCGAGTTGATGACAGAAACCAAGCAAGAGTTCTAACCCAAGAAAGTAGGTGTGGATCTTGGAAGGTGCCCTCGGGATTACAACTTCTTACTCAACTGTCATTAAAAACTTGATCTTAATGAAATGCGTTTTGCGAGTTGATGACAGAAGCCAAGCAAGAGTTCTAACCCAAGAAAGTAGGTGTGGATCTTGGACAGGTGCCCTCGGGATTACAACTTCTTACTCACCTGTGGGTACAACTGTCATTAAAAACTTGATCTTAATGAAATGCGTTTTGCGAGTTAATGACAGAAGCCAAGCAACCAATCTGCCATTATAAATACTGAACACAGAATAAAATGCGTTTTTTACGAAATACTGGTAAACGAGAATTTTTTAGTTGATTCTATTTTCGACGTAAAAGATTAAATTTAAAAAACATAATAATATAACTTGAACGTGATGTTCTCATATACTGTATATTTTTTATACATTGTTGTTTTGACTTTTCAACTCGTGGACTTTGTTATGTTGCATTTATCCAAGATTTCCATCTATAGTTCAATTATACATTTTTTCCTTCAAAAATTAGCCTTCATACCTATTTCAAGGAGTAATGTTTGAGAATTGTGTACTTCTGTAATAGCTTAGCAGTAGAGTTTTTTACTTTGTCACAGACCCTGCACGTTTAATAATTTGTGTTCATACTCCCCCATGTATGTTTTCTACCCTTTTCACCCTTCTTACATCCCCTAATTTGTTTGAACCAAAAATAATAAGATAGAATCCAGTTAGTATTGTAAACATTTGGACAAAGTTGAAGGAATAATCTGGAAATCAATAGAGATACATTTGTTATCGGAAAGGTGACCTCTATAATATGTGACTAATTAAATGAAGAAGTGTTTTTATAGAATTTAAAACTTGGCGTTATGCCATGTATCGCAAGATTATTAAAATTTAGAGATGTGCGTTTATAAGGTTTTACATATAAGCGGTATGAAGAAAGTCATATGTCAAGTTTTAACAAATTTTAGAAATATCTTCTGACTTTTTTAATTTTTGTAATAACTCAAAATTTGGAGGAATTTGCCAAAAAAAACTAAATTTTGATCAAATTTTGCAGTAGTGTAGCATTCAAGGATTTAAACAAAACGTGTTGGTCGCCATATTGATAAACCAAAATATTGGACTTGTGGCAGTTATAAAAAGTTGTAATTTTTCAAAATGAACGTAAATTTTAGTATAAAGATTAATAACTGAAACCCGTGTCCAAATTCACTAGTTAAACAATTATTACGGTTCTGGAATAACTGACCAAAAATAAAAATGATTTGAATCAAATACGGGCATGTTTATTGAAAAGGGCATGTTTATTAGCTCAAAGTTTAGGCCCTATTTAAATAAGACTGTGTCCATGTTTCATTCTCACGTTTTGACTGACAACTACCGAGTAGTTTTATGGTGACATACTGTTCTTTCTTTGTATGTGATATAAAAGTCTCGGGATAAAAACTTTATAAAATTTCGTTTAAATTCACAAAAAGTCAAAATCTTACAGTTAGTGAGGAGACCACTTTTATATCTACAATGCCCTCGTCATTTCTCTACCGATGATTAATTTTACAGTAGTTTAAAAAATAGTTCTGTAATTGTAGATATACTGGCCCAATTAAAAACATTTTGTGCCGTCTCATGCTGCAAAGACAATTGGCAACTGTCGACGTGATAGATGTAGAATAATAATGTTATTAACAATATTTCTATAATAACATTTGGTTACTACTCATCTCTCGTAATGGACACTTTGTAACTCAGCCATCACCAAAACTAATATTCATTAAGAAAGTCACTTTAGTAGTTGCCAATCATAAAGCGAAATCTGGACGCTGTCTTATACTTTTAATTATAAGGGCGTAAACTTGTTTAGATTGAGTCTTCAGCTTAAAACATATTTGAGTTGGAGGTTTTAATCAAAGCTGTTAAGGTTAGTTTTTGTAATTACCAAATTATTGCTAAACCGTAATGTAATTTTTACTCTCAATTTTGTACACAAGTTTCAGTCATTAGTTTTCACATTTTATTAAATTTTTATGCAATTGGTACAGCCGATTTTGAGAAATTGCGTATTTTATAACAGTCCATGGCATATTTTTTACCATAACTACAAATTGGGATTGTTTTAAAGATGGCGACCAATACAAGTCTAGTGGGTACACTTGAGCAAAATTATATAAAAATAGTATTTCCCCCCTTTCTGATGGGTTATTAAAGACAAATAATAATTCCCTAAATTTTAGTTAGCCTACTAAAAAAATTTAAAAAATAAAAATTAAAAAAGTCCCAATATATAGTCAAAATATGCACACCAGACAAACACCAAACAGACCGATGCCATTCCAAAAACAAAAACAAAATTTAACTCCAATCTCATATATCCATAAAAAGAAATTTTACATTGTTAAGATGTTTTTGTCGCTTAAATTCAAAAATCTTCTTGGACTTCATCGCCTAAAAAACAATATAAAATAAATACCCTTTGCATCTTACCTATCGAGTAGTTTATTAGCGTCAGGGTTAGGAAGAGAACAAGAGTTGGTTGAGAGAGACCTGATAGAAGAGTAGACCTAGCCCTTCAGATTACTACACCCGTACTCACTCTAACAGAGCTCCTAAGGGGTTGTCGCTCTACAATCAATCGTAAGCTGAACAATAGCATTAATTATCTTAAAGTTGCTTCCTTTCTCAGTACAGAAATACTATTTCCTCGGTAAAAAAGTTTAATTTTATTTTGAAAACGTAAGGATCGTGAATGTGGTAATTTATGTATTACTATCGTAATTTGTTTGTCTTTGATAGATTTTTTATTAATGTTTGTTCAGAAACCAGTGGGTGCTATTATTTATTGATTAATTTAGAAGAGATTAATTTAAAAGCGCATGCGGAAAAAAATTGAGAAATTGACGGAGTTCTATTTGACACCACAGTGACCTTGAAGGAGAACAAGTAAAATGATTACTTAAAAAAAAAAAATACTTTCATAATTATAATATAATTAGTAAACAAGTAGCAAAGCCTACTCCTAAACCTATAAGTTGCTATTTTAAAACGAAATAATAATTTTTCAGTAATATTTTAAAACGGAAAACGAAAACAAAATATTTCACTACTATAATGCAACATTACGAATTTTGTTTCTTGATTCTAAATATTTTATACTGTATGGATCTGAGATTATGTTGTGTTAATGGCAGTACAGTTATAGTTGTCAATGACCATTATCAATTAAATGATTTATATCTAGAAACTAGTTATCATTTAAAAACCTGTCATCAATTTCTAGACAAGTGTGACCGACCCCATCGACAGAAGGCCACTTAGTTTTGACAAGATAAGCGCTCTGCGCATTGTGCAATTCAGTGAATCAAGTAAAAACATTACTGTTAAAATGAAACGTCTATTTTAATTTTACAATATTAGCCAAAATTGTGATTTTCGTTTGTTTGCTCTTTCAGACCCATTTTAAATAGGCAGTTTTTCTTAATTAACTTTTATTTTATTTTGTTGTTTGTTACAACTTAAAATATGTTGTAAGTAAGGTGAATTAGTTTAGACTCAAGAAAACTGTCCTCAAATTTTCTAACACACTCGCACGTAAAACTACAAAATAGTAGATCAAACACATAGTTATTGGTGTAATTTATTCTGACATTTACTATCTTTTGTGTACATAAAGTAATAATTAATGCACAAAGTTTCGACAGTATGAACTCTCGTTGTCAAGTCACATAGAAAGTAGACTCTCTGTATTAGAAACTAAAACCATTAACCTAACAAAGGAAAGCTAGGCCTGTGCGGCTAAAAAAGAGGAAATAACGTAAGATGAAACGGTATTTTCATTTTTATAAACACAAATTATTGAAAATGTCAGAAAAAAATTATATCGTTAAGTAGTCTATAAACAATCAAAAAGTATTCATCACAATGGCTCCGAAAATTGAATTTCTTAAATTATGTATCAAACATGGAAATTAACAGTGGAAGCCGTCTTGGAAAGTCATAACTTAAAATTAGTCTAAGCTATGTCGTAGGTTTAGCCCATATCAATATCCCAAATAGCAGGTTAAGGATTGGGGGGGGGGGGATAAAATAAACTCAACGGTAGTAGATGGCCTTTACATGCAGTTTAGGTTAGATCATAAACTTTTACAGACACATTTGATCATAATTCAATTGAAATCGGATTTTTTAAACTAATTTCCGAATCAGTTTTTTGGGAAGTTGGCGGAGACCACTACATCTTCTTTGGGTCATTGGAGATTACATTTATTTAAACGAAACCTTTAGAGGTCATTTCGAGAGAGAAAAAAAGTGTTTTGGTCTTAAAGTATACTAAAAGAATTTGTTGTTTAAAGGAGAAAATTTTTGTGGTCATTTTAGCTTTAAAAAAATCTCTTGTCCATCGGATTCTCTTAATAGCGCCAAAGTTGAAGAGAATAAAAAATGATCAACTGATCTATGTGACAGGAAGATGAAAGACTATACGAAGGAAGGTGTAGGATCCAGCTAGGTACATCGGGTTGCCGTGCCCATACTCACATACCATTTTTTTGCGCTCTAAGTCATTAAACAAACGTTCGACTGTCATTATTCCAAAAGCCACTTTTTTGAGACATTAAAATAAACTGCGCGACAAAGTCTCATAACATTGTATGTACGTACTATGTATATGAGAGAAAGGAATTGTTATTCGGCAACAATATATCGTGGGTGTTTTTGTGTAGCCTAAATAAACATTAATAAACAGGTGAAAAGATGACGTAGTTGTAGAAAACATGTTCTTGGCTCGCCGTGAGATAATGATTCAGAGAAACGAGAGTCACGTTGGTTTAAACTTTAGAAGATATCCGTCATTTAGAATATTAATTCCGTGAGCAATTTTAGTGACTATTAGCTGAATGTCCGTTCTTCGTACGGATATTATGTTAGTTATTTTTGGATGAATACGAGGAATATTTGTTTGAAGCTAATTTTGCTGAGGCTTCCCTTACTTGTTTATGGCTTGCTGTAAGTATAAAATTGTACTCGGTTTCACTTTGGACTAGCGAGTTCTTGTTGACAGCTGTCCCCCGATGATGACCCTTGGCTTGTGTAGGGCGTTATAACTGATTATTCAGAGACTCTATTTGAATCTGAGGTATTTAATTGGGTTAAAAGGACAACTGGGTGCAGGTTTATTTTGGGATCTTGAACAGGCGGGGTGATTAATGCAACGTATACATTAAGATGGCCATCTTGGAGATCATTCTCAGTGAACCGAAACTCACCGACCTACCTGTCTACTGGTCAGAAACTGTAGATTTTCTGTAACACTTCAAAGCGGTAAAGGATTGGTTAGCAGCAATCAGTTCTCAAGCACCATCATCTAGATAGGCGTTTCTGTATACTCTAGGAATTGGATAGATGTCACCCCTCCCGCTGTCAGCCCAAAACTTCAACTGAATGATACAATTTGCCTTCTTATGTTTTGGGCATGTTCTGTGTTTTCATACAAAAGGTACAATAAGAAGGAACTCTGACAAATAAGAAGGAACTCTGTATTGTCAGTGATGATTAATACTGTTGGGTTAAACTATTATAATGTATCTATTACAGACATAAGGAAAAAGAAAACTTCAAAATAATGTTATGAGGTACTTGCACATATAAGCTTAAAAGTTTTGTACAAAGGTAATGAGTAAAACTGTAGGGATAAGCCATTGACCCATAAAATTGATATATATATATTACTATATTTGTCGTTCTTTACACTGAATTTCAAGCCTGAAATCACAACATGCGACAAAATTTGTATGAATTTCAAGCCTAAAATCACATAACATGTGACAAAATTTGTATGAATTTCAAGCCTAAAATCACACATGTGACAAAATTTGTATGAATTTCAAGTCTAAAATCACATAACATGTGATAAAATTTGTATGAATTTCAAGTCTAAAATCACATAACATGTGACAAAATTTGTATGCTGACTTTATCTCCAAAAGATGTAGTTGTTGCACGTTTATTTGTTCTGTTGAATTTGTTTGTTCTGTTATTTGTTTAGACGAAATCTTTAGAATAGAAATTCGATCGAACCTTGCTCCACTGTAAACTACTATTTACACAGTTCAAATAACTCAATAAATCTTAACAACTACAGTTAAAGAAAATTAGAGTTTAGAGTTCGAAAAAATGACCGTTAGGTAAGAAAAAATTTAGGCTATAAAATTAAATGAACTGCTTATTTTCGGAGTATTCTTATATCTGTATAATAACCTAACAGCATTCGAATATAAAATGTCAAGCTAGATAAAGAAAAATCAGGTTGGTGAGTAAATGGGAAAAAATCGACACGAAACTTAACTACTATCCGATTTATTTTGATTTTAGCTTCTAATTTAATAAACCTTATTTTTCATTCAACATGGCACTTGATTGGGTTATAAACCGTAAAATTTGATCGGTATCGCTTATTTAGATATTCGACTTACTAAAGATGGTGTCTTGAATTCATTTATACTTCTCGACAGGTAAATAACTAAACTAAGTCTATTATCAGATGGCGGCGAATACGTTTGGTTTATCTTAGGCAGAAAGTGAGTGCACTATTTACGCGTTTTGCGTGCATATTCATTGCAAGTAGAGAAGAATCGGGGATATTTGACTTGGAAAATCCTCAATCGTAGGAAAATTTAAGTTGGTTAAATGTTTATGTCAATATCGGAAAATTTACATTCAACAAATCCTTAGGTGTAATACTTGGAAACAGGACGGACCAAACAGCTTAAGAGTTTTGCGTGTTTTTTGTTAGGTGGCGGATTTTCCTAACATTAAATTGATCCATCAATATTTACTGAAGCGCAGAATTTCCACAATGTAAAATGGCAGAAACCGTTATGCAAATAAAAGCGAATCCTTCAATGTTATCTCCGTTAGTCCAAACCCGTTACAACCGTAAATTATAAAACTTGCACCATTTTGTAAAACAGGTGAAGTGACTTTATGACTGGTTGAATCGTATTTCCATGTGCGTCACTTTAGTGGGATAGTTCTGGTTTTAATCAAATAATAATACGGTATTATAGAACTTTAACGTTGTATTTCTTTTCAACCTAAGATTCGATTTGTATTCTCTTTTCCGTATCGTTGCTAAATCACATTCTTCAGATTGTTAAAGCGATCTAATTGTTCGCTTATTCTGTTGCTGACTATAATTTTTGATCTGTTTTTGCTCCTGTTTTTTAAAAATAGTTTTTGGAAGAAATATCTTCATATTTTCATCTTCGGGTGTCTTCTTTTGTCGACGTCCTTGTTTAACACTTTACTGTTTTAATAATAATTGTGTGTTTCTTCATACAGCCCTTGTGCAACGCCATAAATATTTAAATATAGTAACCCCCCCTTCATTTTTCTTGTCGTTTAAAGGCAAAAATCTGTCGATAGTCGCCTTATAAAAAAGATGAAAAGAAAAGAACATAAAATAAAAACCTCTAGAAAAATTAGCGCAAAAGATAATGTTTGTGAAATGATAAGAATTATAAGCACAATAGCGGATACAAAAATTAAAATATGAATTGGAAATTTGGTGTAGATGACTAGGCTATATACAATAAAACCCTATTTAAACCCTATTGAAATTTAGACTAATTTATTTTAAAATGTGAAAATGGAAGCCATTTTAAACAGTTTTTTGTTGTTGATATCTAATTAGTTATTCAACTTATAACATACTACTGTAAATAGATAAAAATTGGTAGATTTCAATTAACGAAATTGACCGACACGAGCGTAATTAATATATACAGGCACTAGGCCGTCAGGGCCGAGACACTGTTATAAGCGAAGCGAGCAGTTGTGACGTCAGGAAATGAGATATATACACAATTACGGGATTCAGAAAACCTGTGTAACAATCTAACGAACACCCTTATGTATACTGGGTAAAAACCCCCTTGATCTACCAATACAATTTACATTTCTTTCAAGACCCAATAGACGTTTAAGGTATTACATTTAGAGGGTTTGATTTTATTATATTACACGATAGGGCCGGGTGAGAACTATAATGACACCAATGAGCTTATCGTTGTGGATTTGATATTAGAAATACAGTAACTAATATGAAAAGTTTTTTATCCATCTACAAATTTTAAAATGCTACAACATAAAAATGCAATGGTCGCATTTAAAGACGTACTTTGTGTTGAAAGTATCTGTAGAAACTCTCTTTTAACTACTTTACATATCCAATTTGCTTGAGTGATTCTAATTGTTGTCTTCTTAATGGCAATCGAGTGCTCTTAAACTAACTACACTGCATTGTGACAATATACATCTATTTAATAGATTTTACTCATAGCAATTTATCCGAAGTTATTTTAGTTTTTGAATCACAATTAAAATTATAACTGGTGTCTATTTTAAAACCCGGAACATAAAATAATTGGGAAGGAGACCGAACTGTTTCACCTTGAGTGAGCACAAGGCGACCCCAAGTAACCTTGTATGCACCAGCATCACAGTGTTGCAGTGTTGCCACATTGATGTTTCTATGCTGATTGCCGTTTTAAAACTGGCAGGGAAATTTATCTTTTTTTAGAGCGTATCAGGTACACAAATTTTACCACACACAGATATCAGATTCATGAAAACATTGCCTTCGTTTAGTGATAAGGTTTAAAGTTCACGAAATTCGTTTTGATACAAATTTAATGAATTTTAAGTTAGATCTTATTTGGATACAAGTTTTAAAGTCTTTGAAAGGGTACAGTTAGATGTGGTAAAGTATCCGTTTTAGGTTCTATATGAATTAAGTTTACTAAAATTTGATTAGCCTATTTGGTAAGGATATCGATAGAGTAGTTGTCGGATGGTCTTGTATCCAGTCGAAGTTTAGGGTTGCCACCAGGAACTTTCAAGGTTACCGTCTCAGTAGGCTATAACCGTAGTGAGAAATAAATTCCTTGAGATGTGTCAAATTGTATGATTGTCTTTTTTACTTCTCATAACTTTCTTTTTATTTATAATGAATATCTCGAGATTTCTTACTCCGACAATTTTTACAGAAATTGATGTCATTTTCATATACAAAGAGTTTATCTGATGTGGTATATTTTACGTACGCTTATCAGAAAAGTGGAGCAAGAGTTTTGTGGCACGTTTTACCTCATACAAAGCTTTTATGTAAAGAACAGTTGTGCAACAATATGGATAGATATTGTAATATAACTGTGCAGATATTAACAATGTATAAAGACCACAGTCAACCTTTTGTTTTCTTTAAAATGATATTAGTTTCAACAAGTGATTGATAAACTGTGGCGAAAAAACTGATTTATAGTAGAAGCGTGTCCGCGCGTTATTTGATAATTTTGGGATCTACTTGTGATTTTTTGTTTTCATGTATAAAACACTTATAAACCGTTCGTATTTTAAGCATGTGAATTGTAGGGCTAATCAGTTTCACTATTATAGAAATCAGTTTGGAAGAAAGTTGTTACTGAAGGGATCTTGTCGAGGAAAGAAAGTTTTTGCTTCAATAACAAAGCTTTCTATACGCAATGAGTCAGAAAAGCAGTACATCAATTTACGCATGAGATAATGGTTATTGAATAGAACCTACCAAGTTCCCACACAAAAGTTTTAAGTGTGAAATCTCAGGATGCCCAATGTTTATGTCACACGTTGAAATTCAAAGATGAGAAAAGCTTTTGTGATTCAAGATGTTTTTGTAACATAATCCAAGTATTCTTATTCAGCTTAAGTTAGTTAATTTCTATTCATGAAATATCTGTAAACTCTTCTCAAATATAAGTATCGACTACCATTATACAGCAATTAATTGACGTTCTGTATCATTATTTCATGACGTACTTCATATCATGAATTTACTACCACCTACCATTTTCTCTTTCATTTTCTGTAACAGTGTGTTTTGACGGTATCCTCGAAAAATTGTACTTTCACTTTTTTAAGGCCAAAATATAAATTATAAATATTTGGACAGTTTATCGTAGGTGACAGATAATGGACTGGATGTTTATGTATTCGTGAAATTACCACAATGTTCTTTCAAATGGAGTCCTTAAAAGATAACGTTTTCCAAGAAGCTCTGCCGAAGAAACTAACTAACGAAAGATATTGACATGTTTGATTGATAAAATCAATAAAATAATTGGAATAGACAATATCTATCCCTTTAAAGAGTACTAGTGCCATGGACTACGGTACAATATAAATATAATCATACATAACCGTCATGTTTTGTCTCCTGTTGTACAGATATCGCGGGTGGAAGGTAAAGCTGCGTTGTCAGGAGACATTATGTCACCGTGATCGGACGATCTACAAAATTAAACAAAACTCAACCATTAGTCAGGTGCCTCTTGTCTGTTCATATATACTGCTGTAATAACTAGTAGAAGGTATTGGTTGTTTAAAGCAGGTGTAGGCAACACGCGTGGTGATGGAGATTGGCTGGACTACACATTTGGTGTTTGTGCTACCGCATACTCAGGGGAAGACTGTTTCTGCCATCCAGCAAGACACTACAACGGCTAGACAGTTTGTCGTGACAGCACTATACACAATTTTTTAACTCTGGATGTACGCGGGTCAGGACGTCCGGAGGTAGTTAGTCGAGCTCGAGAACATTTTCATCGTGACCTCGCGTGTACGCACTTACGATAAAACTGTATGCGGGCTAAAAGATTGTAGTGTGCGGTAGGTAACTCTTACTGCTAATCAGTGCACCTGTAAAGCAGAGATCCATTTGCATTTTTTAGCTCAGTTTCTTACAGGAAACAGGTATTTAAGCAAAGTATTCCACCAATTATTCAAACTCACTTTCGATTGCAGTTTTTTCTGCGTGTAAATTTAATTAAAAACAAATAAATGTATTGGAGTTTTTGTGGCGTATAGGTTAGATTTTGTGTCTGGTAGTTTTGTATTCGATTTGAAAATTTTGAGACTGACAATTAATATGAGGCGTGCATAAAAACTCTTTTTATTTTATAAGCGGCACAAAAATAATACATTTTTAAAATCTGAAGCGTTTTTTAACATTTGTTGGCCTATTTTTTAATTTGTAATGTTTTTCGACATAATGTGACATATTAAGCCCATAAGGAGAATAAACTTGGTGTTTGATATAGGATGCATTTTACACCTTTTTCTGACCCATTTTTAAATTGTTTGATAGTCTTAAATTATTATTTATTTGTCGCACATTAAAGTTTATGTATTTTATGTTTAGAAAATGAGTTTTCGATGAAATATTTGGGTCCATTGAAACTTTTGTGGCCTTATTATTATTTTTTGTAATTATTATTATTTCCTACAACATATATAAGTGTGACAATAGATTCTATAAATATTAAGCTTAGAACTCAAAATTTTAGAAAAAAAGATGTTATATTTTGTCCTGTAGCCTCTTATATCCTCTTTTGTTGTACGCTCTTTTAGAACTTTACTTATTTTATAGTTATTAAAACAAATTCCACGTTTTACTACATATATGTATGGCATTACTATTTTAATGTATTAAATACATGAAGAACAAATTTATTCAGCAGTTATACAAGCCTATGTTCAATACATACGGACCCATTTCTGAAAAGGTAACATTTGAGACACATTTTTGTCCATTTATCTAAAGAATCTGGAGTTTTGGTTAATATATTTAAACTTATATTCGTTATAATATTCTTAAGTATGAAAGCAATATTCTCCGTGCGGATAGATGATATTAGTCTTGATAGTTGAATTTTTAACAGAAAAACTGTATTTTTAGAGGGAAAGGAAAAACACATAAGCATCAAAATATTGATTTAAGCATTTAACTTAGAAATGCAAGAGAAATACCATATTTAACGTTTGGGAAGCAAATTTTAGTTTCAGTAACAAACTTGGAACTCCGATTCATATCATTTACGCTTCTTGTTTTGTCTGCTCATACACGCAAGTATTCTCGAAGATATAGAGGACTAACATAAACTCACCATGTTGTGTCTAACCATCTGTCGAAATGATCTGCTAGTATTAATGTTATTTTGTTTTGGAATTAGGAACATTCCTCTATAGCTAGGAGGTTAGAACCAAAGCCCCCAGAGCAGTGTTGCCAGATTGACAGTAGCAAAAAATGGCTATACCGGTATCATCAAGTAGCGAAGGGCTAAACCATATCTCCTACTGAACTCTTTATTTATAACTACACTAAGAGAAATATCACGATGGTTATGTTTGGCATGGTTTAGGAATATAAAATTATGTTTGAATTGGCAAAGTATTAACTATTATTTATTTAAATATTTTAACCCTGCAAGTGTCAGCCGTTGCTACACGCGACGGATCACAAATTCAATGCTACGTGATTATCACTTTCGACCAAATTAACATAAATCACTACTTAAAAATTTTTTAATTTTGTTTTTATTGTTTTAAATTATTATTTTTTATTATATATTATATTGGTTTTTATTTTAGTACATATCTGGAGCTACAAAAAAATGGAGATTAAAAAAAAATTATTCATAAACATCCAATTTATTATGAGTCTCCACATCATTCTAAAGAAAATTATATGTAACAAGTCGTTTCTTTTATATTTATATTTTTTATGAAATTTTAAAAAAACCTTTAATCTTTTATCAAATTGTTTACCTGGTCACGTCAAAACACAATGATTTACATTTAGTATTCATAGTATTCCGAATCAAAACTATATTACTTATATACAGTCTGCTCATAAAGTCATGGTGAAATATATTTACATTTAATAACAAGAAATATGTATGCTACAAGTTTTAAACTAGTTCCATGCACCGGTGAAATTTCGTCTCGGATATGTTTTTTGTTGTCGGTATCTATTCACTTTTATATTACAAAAGTACGGTGAGAATAATTATAAATATTAGAATTAAACAATTTTTTGTCGATTTTTTCAATCTTTAATTTACTTGTAACGATTTTTTTTTGAATTTTATAAGTTTTGAAAATATTTTTCATTAGGAACCGTAATAATCCAAATAATGTATCCAATAAAAACAATACGTAAACTTACTTTTTTATCAACAGTTTTATACTTTTAACGCTCCTACACTTTATAAGTGTATGGTGTTACAAATATTCCCTTGTGAAATATTATTCCTTTTATCCAACTTAAGTTAAGCCAGATCAAACGCTCCCAATTTTGGTTTTTGGTAATGAAAGTCTGAAACAGGAAATGCCTCTTAAATCTTTTAGTCGTATGTAAGTAGGCTATAGTTTTTTATTAGATTTCTTTTAAGTCATATGATTTTATTTCTTTAAAATCTGTTATGACATACTTCATTTTCCTTTTTTATATTTTTATACGATGAATAAACAATACATACAATTTAAAAACTACTAATTGTAATTTATTTTTGATAGACCGTATTTAATTTACAATCAGTTGTCTCAATTTAATAGGTCTATTAAATAGTTTGCTGTGAAAATAAACGCCATTGGCGAATCTTAATATGTTTTGTTGTCTCAAGTCAGATTCTATGACTGTTTATTAAATTGGTTGTCAATAGAATGTGATTTGTGGAACTCCGCGATACTGCTTTGGGGAAGTCGTTTTAGAGAGAGAGCGGACTTGTACATACATCATAATTCTGCTATAGGGTTCTTTCATTCTACTCACTATTATACTATGTACTTCACCAATACTATCAATACAAATATTAATTATAGTGTAGCAAAATAGGATTGAAATTAAAGACTTATTTATTTGTAGTATACTATCCAGTAGAAATTTTAAAAAATTTCTGCAAATATTTGTTTAATGACTGTATAACTATGGTCACGCCAATTTTTTTTTAGTGTATTTCTTAAATTGGAAAAGAAGTTATGGGTTTTTTTCATCTTTAAAAAAATAGTTTTGGGTTTATTTTATTCGTTTCAGGGTTTAAAAAATAAACTTCAAAAAATCGGACTAAGTAAAGTACTTATAGCTAAGTTACTGAGCAGTAGCTTAACGTCTGCAGAAGATAATTATATTTTTGTGTACTCATTATTAATAGAAAATTTAAAATTTAATGTACTCTATCGTATGAATTTGAACAACACTAAATTTCTAAGCATAATGCGGACACGAAATAATTGTCTTTTTTTTACAAATCGTCAAGTTTTAGTTTGAAACTAGTTTTTTCCTGCGTAGAAGGTAATCATTTAAAATAAAATGGCAAATTTAATATTTCACGAGATAACAAATATAAAACTGCTTTCAAAATTTTTGATTATACTGTAAGTTATATTAATTTAGGTATGGAGAAGAAAATAAAGTAAAAATTGAACTTGACCTATATTGTTGTATATTGGTTAGTATTATTGGCCTAAAACAGTTTTTTATAATTTTAATCGCTTAATAAATGTTCACTAAAAATATATGCGGTATTCTGAGGATATCAACGATTTTTGTTTGTTAATATTGTTTGATCACTCAAAAGTTTGGAGTAGTTTCCATTATTTAAAAAAATAGAAGATTTTCTCAATATCCTCTCTAACGATTTTGATCAATTTTAACTCAAGTGTAGCCTATAAGAACCTAAACAAAACGTATTAATCGCCATCTCTTTATAAATGCTGGTTTGTGGTTTTTTTATAAATAAATTTCGTTCAAAATTTTATTGCAACGTCAAGATTAATGACATAAACCCATGACCAAAATCATAAGTGAAAATGTCGGCTACTACG
Source organism: Aphrophora alni (assembly GCA_963513935.1). Classification (NCBI taxonomy): domain Eukaryota; kingdom Metazoa; phylum Arthropoda; class Insecta; order Hemiptera; family Aphrophoridae; genus Aphrophora; species Aphrophora alni. The sequence goes on along the minus strand of OY740770.1, from coordinate 55,984,560 downwards.
GTTCATGAATAATTGGCAAAACAACAAAAGTATACCTTGACAGCCTTCATTTCAATCACGATTTACTCTGATTATACATTTATGGTACAAGTTAAGGAAGTACACGCCCTTAACTGTATTTTATAATTATTTGTCGAACTGATATTTTTGGTGACTCATAATTTTCGTTTTTTCTTGGTTTTGAGGATTGGCGAGTGAAAACGTTTGTGCCAATAAATATTTAAATAAATATTTAAGGTAATTACCGAAATAACCTAAAATGTAGGTTGGCAGTTATCTTTTAGACAAGTTTTAAAAATATAGAGCAGGGAATAGAAGAATTAAAAAAGAAATATAAATTATTTATATTTGATAGTTTACTCTTTAACCCTACCTTAGCAAGTTCCTAGGATTAAACAGTAATTTTTCATTTTGTTTTCGTAGTGTTTGAACCTGTGTATGCAATGAACAGCTGACGTTAGAAAGTCGCTACAATAGTGTTGTATCACTAATAGTATAACAATCCAATTCTTTAGTTTCATTGAAAGGAATTCATTTCCTGTGTTTTTATTTATTTGTTGAAACCGGAAAGAAAACAATGTATAGCGACTTCAAGGTAAACAACTTTTACTGATTGCCGCCACAAGCCAGGGTCATGCACAATACAATATGAAGTGGTATTTTTAGATATCTTATATCCCCATTTGTAATCTTGAATATTCAGTGCGCAGTTCTGCCTGGGTTGTTATGTATATATTCTAGCCTGTGTTATTGTGTCATTTTATATTATGGGAGCCAACTATTGACTAGCGCGTAAATATAAACATGAAGGTGATTTCGTTCGTTCTCTATCAAAAACTAAGCTTAATAAAACCAAAGAATAAATTTAAATTCCATTCATCATATTATACTGTAATGTTATTTTTAAACAGCCCAGTAGGAAAGGAAGTAAACCAAAAATGTTAATATATCACTAAACGTTAAAGAAGTCAATACGTGAGATGTTCTCCCCTGGGATGTCTAAATAAACATTGAAAAAACACTGTACAAGCTTTCCCTAAAACCAAATCCAAACCAACCTAAACTATTGTTGACCAAAAATGTCAGTTCCAAAGTTTTCTGTCAAAAAGTGAAAATGGACTATAGACGCTGTCTTTGTAAAATAATTATATATACAAATAGGGCGTGCACTTTGTCATGAATATATAATCATAATAAATAGTATTGAATTAAAACGAACTTTTAATGAAGAGTGTTAAGGTTCCATTTTGTTTTTTGCCAATTATCTCTAAACCATAATAATACTTGCGATTTTGGGTTGTCAATCTTCACATTTCACTAAAATTTGAAGGAAATTATTGTAGCCAATTTTGAGAAATTATGTCATAACAACCACATGACCTGTTTTTTTTTGGTTTTTTACTGATAAATACGAGCCAGTATATTTGGAGAAGTGGCGAGCAATACGTTTTGATTAAATTTACACTTGAGTAAAATTTAATCAAATTCGTTATTGGTGATTTTGAGAATATCATAATTTTATGTTTTTTTTTCCTTATTGCAGCTATCGCAGGCTACATACAATTCGCACACATGCCAAATTTGGTTAAAATTGGACCTCACGTTTAAACTATAGAGTACTGTACATACGACATAAAGACATGATTCCAAAAATCCTATTTTTGGACTTAAAGCACTTCAAAACGAATATATTTTAAAAAATATTTGACGTGGAGTTTTTGTCCTATTACATAACTTTCCTTACAGTCAAGAACGTATAGCCTACTCTCATGTCTGCTTTTGGAAATCATTTTATTAAAAAAAAAAAAAAAAGTTTTTATTATTTTTGATTTAATAACTGAAAATAAATTTACCAGTTATCTGGTTATGAAATTTCTTCAAATTATGAGCGCCTAATTTAGTTGTGTGTTCAGAAGCTAGGATTTCTTCTTAAGGGTGGTGTTGTAGAAGCTAGCTAGCAATGGTAAATTCACTAACACAACCGTATTTTGGTGATTATTCATTTCACGATGGACCATAAATACTGGATTGGTTTTCAGCTTTGCAATTCCTTCTATAGATAAGATGTTTATTTATCTTATAAGCGCCTACTTTCATTGAAGAACGGTGCCGTCACTTTCTCCTAATAGTAATACGCTTTAAGTCAATGATTATACACGCCTCTGGTTTCCTTCTTTGGACCGCTTTCACGACAAAAATTGTTGGACAATTGTTTTGTTGTTAGGTTAAACTTGATTCACCAGCTCTAGCCGCCATCTTGGATTTCATTTCCATAAGAACAATTGTAAACGTGTGAGTAAATTACTTTTTGTAGGCTAACAATTATCAGGATAAATATTTGCAAGTTCACGGTTTAAAATGTAGGCCTATAACCATACAAATGTTGTCATCTTTTTTTATTTTAATTTTTTTAATGATATATGGAAGACTGTGCATCATTCTAGTCATTTATTTATTTCATGTGAAAGAGAGACTTGATGACCCAAACTTCGCCCTAATGGAAGCTGAAGGCATACACATTTTAATATTTTGCTTTTATTTCCAAAGGTTGTAATACTAATTAAAAAATCATCAAGATTAACCATGTTAGACAAATCAGACAAAATTAAGAATCTACATCAAAACAGGATTTTCAGTTTTTTGTTTTATTTTATTCATTATTGTTAGAAATTTTGAAAACATTGTTTATTCATTTTCTAAACCAGAACTATAAAACATACAACATTTATTAAATCACGGTTACAATGAAAAATGTAAATAAATGTATATATAATAATAATTATATTTAAAATGAACAGAACACGAAATAAAAATAATAGTTTTTCTATTGCTAATGACAGCCATATAGAATTTGACGAACTGTAGCATGCCACACTAACTACGGTCTGTAATGATAAAACATATATATTGTACCCACAAAGATAGCCAAGTACAGTTTTTGCTTACATAGGCAAAATCTTCAAAATCGCAGAATGGGAAAGTGGTTGGGAGGTTAATTGTTATTGATTCATTCATTATTACTGCTTCTTATTATTGTAAATGTCCATCTTTGATTTGTTTTATTATTAGGATGTAGAAAATAGTCCTCTAAATAAGTTTTCCCAAAGTCAGGACTTATCTAAATCATTTTCACGCTTATTGTCGAATCCATAAAATAAAAATTCCCATTTCAAGATAAATTTTACAAATGTATAAAAATTGCTCATTGAATTTACATGTATCTGAATTTAGGGAGGCATGCAGTTTTATTGCCTTATGTTATAAAGTTATTTTAAACGTATTATAACCACATTCTGAAGTTAAGTACATTTGAAAAGAATTGAAATAAGTTCGGATAAACTATATATTCTTTTATAGTGAAAGCATGTCAGTGCTGACTTTTCATTGTGTCATCTATGATTATACCTTTCGCTCCAGCTGTCACTTAATAATTTAAAGCAAACATAACCTAGTAACATCCAATATTGAATGTCATAATTAACTATAAGGGTAATGAAGATATTGTGTGTGATCAGTGATGATTCCATAATTCACAATTAAGTTATACATTTTATATTGTTACTTAATTGTATATAGAAATGCAGTAGTGTTGTGCTCCACCAATTTAAAAGCAGACAGTGTTGCTTAATTTCACTATATAACAAGCACTATATTTCGTGCATTTACTTGTCTCAGGATAAGTTCAGAATAGTCTTTCAGTATGTTCGGAAAAACAAAAACAAATGGTCAACAAAATCTGTGCAAAATATCGAAGGGAAATTAACATGACAAAATAGACGAATCTCTGTATTCTCCTTTCCTCCGTTTTTAACACTTAAAAGAGCAGTGGTTCATTTTATTCATAAAGGCGGTCTCATTGTAGACATTTTAAATTTTGATATTTTCGTAATCTCCTTCTCCTCTTTTTATAATGCTAAAAACAGCAGTGGTTCATTTTATTCATTTAGGCGGTCTTATTGTATACATTTTTATTTTTACTATTTTCCATAGGAAAAGCCGGTAAACCTAAATTAAAAAAAAATAAAAATTGCCGATAACTCCAATTTTTATAGTTGATTTCACATTTAGATACAAATGGGTGAAAAATATAATTTCATTTACACAAATTACCCATATTTAAAATAAAGTTACGAAAACTTGAACTAATAAATATTTTTCCTTGCCATTACTCGGAAAAATGTGGTGTTTTTATAAATTAGTTAATAACCGTTTTTGTTTATTTAGTACAAAAAGACCAAGGAAGGAAGCAGGTGGTCAGAAAATTTGAGAGAAATGTATAAATTCCTCCGCACAAAATATTGTCAATTAATAATTTTTTTAGTAGCTTAATAATAATTATTTACTAATATAAACTGGGATGTGTAATTTTAACAACAAAACATTTTTGTGAGATATAACTGAGTTAACTTAAAATAAAAATCCCAGCTAGGATTGGATAACAACTAAAATAAGATTTCTATTTTGATTTATGGAGTTGAGTTGAACTAATTCATTTATTTAATGTTGTTTTAACAAAGTTGAGAGCAATAAAATTAATGTGATTTAAACTTTTAACAATGACTGACTTACACTTTGTAGAAAATAAGAATTCAGATGCACTACACATAAAGACAACAGACCATAATAAAGCTTTGAAATATTGGAAGACAATTAAAATAGTTAATGATATCAATGGACTTTACACAAGTGCAAGGTATATCTTGATAAGGTCTTTTTAATTAATTCTATATTTGTTAGATTGTCAGTACACAAAGATTACAATGTGCTTTGTCAGCAGATATGTAGGCTTTTAAATTTAGGCTTCCTGCACAATAAACCTCCCAATCTTCTCTGTCTCCAACTCATCTTCTCCATATTTTAATTTGCATAGTCAAAATGATTGCAGCAATGATTCATCTGTACATCTAAATCTTGGTCTGCCCTTTCTTCTTGTGTGGTGAAACACTTCTTCCTTCTCTCACGTATTCTTCTGGACATCCGTCTTCTGCCAATCGATCCACATGTCCAAACCACTTTATTGTTTGATAAGACTTCACAAATTGAACCATTATTTTGACCAAAATATATCCTAGTTACCAGAAAGAGAAAAACCATATATATATGTTGATAATGTATTCTTTAAAACAACACATACATGTCAATTTTGATATGGAAAATGACATCAGTACAATGTTTGAAGTTTAAAATAAGTCTTATGGACGATGATCCAAATGGCAGAAGTGGAGCATTTTGATTTTATAACAACTTTAAAAAATGTGTGAAAATGTACATACTCAATTTATATAGACATTATATTAAAAACATTTCATTATTTTCTAAACAAATTATATCTTATATTAAGTGTAAACATATCCAGTACCTGGTGAAATTCCATATTAAGGTAAATAATAATTCACATGTAAAATTTCACAAATGAACATGTATTGTGACAGCTGTTTCGCAATTAAGCATCTTCAGACAACTATGAACTAAAATTAACAAAATCCAACTAGCAAGAAAGTGTGGGATGGAATACAAGGAAGGGGACTGAATCAGGACCAGGAGAAAGTAAATGACCTTGCAGTATGTGTGATAATGGGTTTTAACAAAGGAGATGGGTTAAACATTTGTTCATTGAGGTTAGAAGTATGGCAATTGAGAACAGATCTGTTGATTTCTAAAACTTCTAAATAATTTAATTTTCTATTTTTTTGTTCAATATGCAAAACTTTGAGATTTTCAGAGGGGTCAAAACTATGACCAGAATCTAATAAATAGTTAGCAAAATTAGAATCTGGTTTACCGTACTCCCAACAATGTTCATGTTCTTTAATTTTAGTTTTAAAAGTACCTGTTTGACCTATGTATTCACTATTACTTTGTTTACACCACTATTATCTAATAACTCTCTTTTGTCTTTATTATTAACTAACAACTTCCTTACTACATAAAAACCAATTTTTACATCATTTTTATTTGTTCTTAAATGCCCTACTTCTTATTTCCATTCCATCCCCCATTTCCTTTGTATAGATTTTGGTACTTAAGTTGGATTTTGTAGATTTTAGTTCATAGTTGTCTGAAGATGCGTAACTGCGAAACAGCTGTCACAATATATGTTGATTTGTGAAATTTTACATGCGAGTTATTATTTACCTCTATATCTTTATACCTATAATGTTTTAAATTTCTGTAATTAATTCATCAAAAGGACATTAGCTTGAACAGTAGGCCTTATATATATTCACAAGTTTTACCTCCTTGGAATGCGGGTAGGTAATTAAGCTCCCAGAATGATCCCAAATCTTGATGATAAACTGGTATATTACTCTTAGCTGTTTGGTCTATAAAAGTTTCTCAATTTCAAAATCATATCATCAGAAATTGAATTTTAATTTAATTTCTTAGAATTGTGCAACAACTTCATCATACAGTATTTAAAACTGTGTGTACACAAATAGTTTTACTACTTCATGGGTTCAAACTATCTGATAAAAATATCAACTTCACACATTTCTAAGAAATTGTTATGTATTTGAAACTACTTATAACATTGGGAGAGGAGGGAGAATACTTTTTCTATCCTGTATAAAATGGACAGTTATTAAAAACTAGTTTTATTATCAGAGAATGGCATGAAAAGGGGAGTTGCTTTTGTGATACCCGGTTTTGGCTACATATTATATTTTGCATTGTGGTAATATCATTGTAGGACCCTTGTATAAGACAGGATGCCCTCATCACAGTGGGTGGCTTATCAATACTGCAGGGACAACTTGCTATTAACAAATTATTCATTGAATAATGAATAACTAATAATTTTTTTTATCAACTACAAATCTGCATCGGAAACATAATTATGATTTCCATTTTCTCTAAATATGGTTTGTTACACTAAATTCACAAGAAAAAGTGTTTCCCCAACACAGTATTTTTAGTGATATTAATTTCAGCAATTTTATTGTGAGAGATATGAATTATTCTTAAAGATCACTTTTTTATTTGTGATAAAGTTTGCATGATGTTCTGGCACCAATTAATTAGCATGAATATTGTTATTTCTATATATCTATCTAGGATTGGGCCTAGACATAAAACACTTGAGAGAGAAAAGTGATATGTTGGTAAAGCTTGTTTATTCTACCATAAAGAATTACATAATGTTAGTTAAGATAAAGAAAGAAAACTAAGAGTGAGAGAGAGTATAATTAAAGTAATAGGTATTTTGTATTATTAAGAGCTTCTAACAATATTTTTCTTCTTTTTTTCAGAATGGTGATTTATGCATTTCCATTTTGCACCCTCCCGTAGATGATCCACAGTCAGGTGAACTCCCATGCGAAAGGTGGAATCCAACACAGAACGTCAGGTAAAAACAAAATTTGTAGTTAAATATAAAATCACAAAAATCAACCTAACATTCTATTTCTAAAGAAATTAACATTCTGACATTACTAAAACTAAAAATAATAAGTTTTTTTTTTCACAGAATATACCTAATTCTTTCTTAGAAATTTGAAAAAAAAAATTTGCATTGTTATTTCTATAATTAAACTTGAAAAAACATCCTAATGACACATTTTAAATTACATACATTCACTTAAAATATAAATAATCATTGACATTGTCTTGGTATTTTTTGTTGTTGCAAGATTAGGTAACCCAATTTGTTCCTAGTATATGATGCTAAGTGTACGATCATCGTCAGGATTCCAATGATCGCTGAGACTGTCACTTTACTAGTTGGCAATCTCTGGCACACCAAACTAAAGTTAGCGTTTGTCATGTTTGTTCATGATTCTCCTTCCGATTGTGCTGTTCTTAACCAAACCGACTATGAATTGTGTTTTTTCAGTACTAAATTTATTATGGTCGGTTGAGTTTAGTGATCGTTGTGACTGATTAGTACAGGAGCCAATATGTCACTCAATCAGTCCTTAATGTGATAAATTGCGGGAATATTGGTAAAATGGCCTATTTACTGTCAGATTAGGGTTTGAGAGTGTCTAGTGGATTATATGTGGATAATATTGTAAAAGTCCTGATAATAAATTCATAAGTTAAATTGTCAAAGCAAGTCAAGTCAGCTTAACATGTTGGTAAGACATGTCAACTCTTATGCATTCAATCATCAACTCACACTATCACGCAAAGAACCTACAAAATCAGGGGATTTGCAAATGAAAACAATTGTGATAATTCCGATAAATTTGCAATGAATTTGTGATGAAAAAGTTTTTTTTTATTAAATAATTATTAAACTGTTGAACTAATGAGATATATATATATTTAAAATTTTTTGTTTAATATCTATTAAATTATCTTATGTAGATTTTGCTTTACCTGTATAAGTTGTTGCCGTATCTTTGGTGTTTTATTTGTTCACACTGCAATGTACACTAAACCGTTATAATTCAATTGTAATTCTTTTGTGATATGTTTGTATATACAAGAATTGTTAGTATGGTAATTTTAAAAATTGTTTAATAACTTCAAATGTTTAACAAAAGTGTTAGTTTAGTTTCATTTCTCACTTAGAACAATCTCTGAAAACTGAAATTACTGGTTTTAGTACACTGATTGGACAATAAATGTCCATGTTCCAACTGTTTGGCATGTTTTTTTGTTTTTCACACAATCTCACACACTTCTCTCCTCTTCCAGATTGGAAAAACTCCAGCATTGTCACCCCTCTAGGTTGACAGCTCTGCAGTTGGTTAGGCATCAGGGTGTTTGAGATCCATATCTCTGTATTCAACATGGCGTTGGTTAAGCAAATAGACTAACCACTTTTCCTAGACATAAAACCATAACTGCTTGTTACTTTCAATGTTTTTTTTAGATTTAAAAGATAAAGAAAGTTTTCGTTTCAAGTCCCGTTCTTTGTAAGTAAATATATGTATTATATGTATATATATATATATTTTTTAAAATTTTATTCACTCTACCTAAACATTGAGTCTGTATCCACTGTCTTATTAATTTATAAAGTGTTCATTTCATGTGGCATGATTTATTTCTTTTCTGATATAATAGTTCAATAGTTGTACTCCATTAAAAGGGAAACAAATTCTGACCTATTTTTCTTTTATAAATATAAGTTAGTTATGAATATCTATTATCTTCTACAGCAATCCCACTCATCTTTATTTATTTGAACTTCTTTCTTAATATATATTTAAAATCTTACCTCTAATTTTATAATATGAACAACTAACCATCAAATTAAGCAGATGATATTACTTAATTAGGAGATTTAAATTAATATAAAGAATTTTATTTATGCATTTGTTCCCAGCACCAACTTTAGGTTCTTAGACAACCTTTGAAGCTATTAATGCCACAATTTTGGAATAGTTGCCTTTTTGAAATTCATTGTATTGGACTAATCATTTTGATAAATTTAGCAAAACTTGTCACATTATTATGATCTCAATAAAGTCTGAAATGGTCCAATTTCCACAACAAGAGACACCATTTTTTCACCACATTTCAACACCAACAAATACTTTTTAATAATTAATTAATTCATCAGTTATGTGTTTACATTTTTCCTTGGTTTAAAGGCACAAAACCTAGTTATTGTTATCATCACCTTAAAAAAGAAGAAGAAAAAATACATAAAATAAAAACCTTTAGCCCTTCAAATACTGTATAGCGTTAAGGTTGGAAGAGAACAAAACTTGGTAATGAAAGACCTAATAGAAATGATAATAGAGAGGGATCTAATACAAGACTAGATGAAGATAATATAGTAGATCCAGTTAGGTTACCTTAGTATTGTCACTGTGAGCCCCTGAGGCCCGTACAAAGAATTAAATTAAATACAGCTCCTTTCAAAATGGTGACCTATAAATTGAGATAACAAATTTACTACAGACTCATACTTTGTACTTTGTTATCTAATGCAAGTAGGGGAGTATAATTTTATCTCCCCTTGTGTTGTGCTTATGATTATATGTTTTATGATTATTAAAATGTAAGAAAAGGTTGGTTCACATCATACTTGTATAGCTTGCGTAACATTATATAAAGTGCAGGCATTTGGGTTATTGTAATTCATATCAGGTTCATAATATTATGTTATCTTTTCCATTACTATTTTCCGTCAAATTGTATATATTTTTTGTTATTATACATTCTTTTGTGCATATTTACTATTGAAAAGGGTATTTTAAGCAATTTTTGTGCACCATTTCTTCTTTTTAATGTAAAAGACAAAACTATAAATCGGATTATAATCTAGGTCTTGGTAATGAAAGTACAGGAAACTCTGCTTGTACATATGCTGTTATGTGTTGTATTTTAGAAATACCATGGACTTTTTGTTCGCTGGTAGATTTTGGCAGTACCGTCTATACAGCTGTTTATTGACCCATTAAAAATAATGGTGAATGATAATTTCAAATGTATCGTAACAAACATTATGTTGCTGTGACTTGACCCTAATATTATTTACTTATGTTACAGAACGATTTTGCTATCTGTAATCTCTTTGCTGAATGAGCCAAATACTTTCAGTCCAGCCAATGTGGATGCTTCTGTGATGTATAGACGTTGGCGAGATTCTAAAGGAAAAGATAAAGAGTATGAAAATATAATCAGGTAAGTGTAAGTTACAAGAGCAGAGATCTTGGTATAGTTCTTTGAAAACATCCAGTGGTATAACTAAATGTTTTAAGAGGTACTTTGGTTATGAAACTGTCTTTCTTTGAAACCAAACTACTAAACAAACCTACATATAATTTTCACCAAGTCCCTCTTTTAATTATACAGTTGTTATTTATTTGTGGAGACATGTATGAATTTTAATTTGAATCCAAATAATTTTTTTTGCAAAATATAGTTATTTTTGTTATAAAAAAGCTGTTACCTTCACAGCCAGATTTGCTAAAACATTGAGTTTAAATTTCTCTACCTCAAGTAATTGTATACTACAAAACCCAATTTAAAAATTTTAACCTGTTTATGTTAAATTTTTCTTATTTATCTAATTATGTCAGTGGCTGACAATAAAAGTAGTACAGGACTACAAAATCTTGAATTTATATTGCCTATAATTCAAAATTACTGCAGTAAACTTTAGTTTAAAATTTTATTTTTATGTATAGTAAAAATTATCCATGAGAATTCAGGATTGAGGCCATGACATATATATGAGAATAGATGTATAATAGAATATATAAGCCGCTGGCACATTGCCAGAAGCATATTATTTCAGTTAGATCAATGTTAAATTCCATTCAATTTTAATAAAATTACATAATAGTACAATAGTACTAGTTTAAAAATACTACAAACTATTATTTTTTTAAATATATATTAAAATTCCATAATAGTAAAGAGCACAGAAGAAAATTATAACACTTACACATTATGTAGTATATTAACTTCATCTTTAATGTGTGAAGCGGTCATAAATACTTTATATTCCTATTGCTGTTATACATTTTCATTTCCCCAAAATATTTATTAAATCCTGCACCTAAATAAAAATAATAAATATAGGCTTACATACATAGTCTATTATTCCATAGCAACAAGAAGGGGTAAAATAATATAAGGAAGTAGACTAGTCACCTGCCACAGTGCTAGAGTCTGGGGAGGAGGAACCATAAGCAGAGAATTTTTTGTCCTGTAACATGATGATTATGTTTATGTTATTGTTGTATTGTATTGAATAATATTCATGTTTATTGTATCTTAGAATCTTTATTTTTTTAAATAATGTAGAACACAAATCTGTCCTTAATTTTAGTGTACCTTAAAGCCAAAGTTAACAGTGCACCTGTATTTACACAATTACACTCCTTGTGGTTTTATTTTGCAATTTTGGTGGTCATTCTGGATTTTTTTTTATAAATGGAAGTAAAATTAATCCGTATTATCTGCCAATCACTCTTTTTAGTGTTTTCAAGATGAAAAAGGTAAGGCTGATCAACCTAAAGGATTTGGGATGGGTGTGCTCTGGACGACTACGCTTTGGTATAAAAACAAGTCTGCTGACTCTCCAGGCCTGCGGTATATAGCTATAAGCTCTGAAGATATCACACAGTTTAACAAAAAGGGAGTATGACACACTCTATAGCAAGGCAGGGAATATGCCATTCCTCCCTCCAAGAGATTTAAATTGGGATTTAAATCGTTGCACTGCCCATTTAATACTGTATTTGAAATTGTCATAATGTGTCTGGCTAACATCCAATCTTCTGGAATCGGCCTTGACCAGGGGCTGTTCTCCAGTGACTGGTGCCCACCATTGACATCGTTACACACAGTACAATTGATAAAATTGAGATTCAACAAGAAGACATAGAATTTTCTTTATTGTTATAGTATATTGTCATGTAGCCTTCATTAAAGTTCTTATTGGGTTCAATGGGTGAGCGACCAAAATTCTTTACAGTTTTGCTGTATCAATAAAGCTGCATACCTTGTGTAAATCTTTCCAGGATTCTGGTTTGGTCTTCCTCATAGCCTTCCTGTATTCGGTAAGAGCTAAATGATATAATCTCCACTTCCGGCTGCATTTTGCTGTATTAAAATTATTTTGAGTGTCTTCTCAGACGCTCTAAATCCAAGTTCTACTATTTTGCCCTATTTCTCACCATTTTGGTGCTTATTAAGCAGTTATGTTTATATATTTATTCAGCTATTATGTCTCCAATTTGAACAGAGAATCCTTTGTGGGTTCCTCAAAGACTCTGTAATGAAGTCTGTATCCAGTTAGAACTGGATACACTTATGATGTGAAAGTGAAGGTTCCTCTAAGAGATTCCCCTCTTTAACTGGTGTTAACATGTTCTCGGAACATTTAGTATTGTCATAAGAAAGCAAAGTAAATGACTCACCTCTAGGATTGATGTCTCCGTCTCCCCAGCCTGCTTGATGAAATGAACTGGCGTCGGAGCCAATAAGTGGTTACAGTGTTAAATATTGTGCAGATGGCTATCTGCACAATATTTAACAACCCGCTTAAGTTCCCTTATTGTAGGTAAGTCCTAGCATCAAATGCGATATAGAAGTAGCTCATAATAAGGCCTAGTTTCTCACACCTGTTACACCAGCTAACCTGAATTGTTGTTATATCTCTAGAAAAGAAAAAAATCCATTAATGGAAAACTATGTATCCCTTTACCTACAAGTATACAAGTTCTTACATTAGGGGAAGATTAGAATAAATAATCTTGCCTTTTGCATCTCCCAATCCGACTATCTGACCTCTGTGAATCCATGGTTCTTGGATGAGGGCTATGTCGATGCTGTCCTTTAAGAATAGTTGACAGAGTAGACTACCAAGATAGCCTTACTGTGTTGAAGTTTTACATAGATTACCTTGACCATCCCCTGATTTCCCATTCTCCGTTGCACCAGAGGCAACCTCCACAACCCGATGTGTGCTCTGTAACCAGAAGCTTGAATGGCCTCCATCCAGCACATAATCGTCCACCAAGAAGACCATTAGTTTTCTCTTTTGGTCTTTCTTTACCTGATCTTTCTAGCGGCTTACTCTTAGAGCTAGACTTTCTCCATTGAGCATGCCGACTATGGTTTCAGGAGTTTGCCCTGGCAATTTAATGGGTGATCTGAAGATCACCTTCGTTGCTCGCAAGACTCCATCCTCTCACCCATTCTCAACTCCATCGAGCTCCAGATTTGCCACTACTGACATTAGCCAGTTTGCGATAAGCATGCCTCTCTCCATTTAACACCCTAAAAATTTGGGAAGTGAGCCATAAACAAAGTTTTGTAACCACCCTATGATTTTCAGTTAGAGATCAAGTTCCTCTTCCTCAATCAACTTGTGACTGGGATAATCTCCAGGGACTACTGCTATCTTTTTTGAAGACAAACCCTTGCTGAAGGTTTTAGCTTGTGTCTGGGAGTATGATTCCCCACTTGTCTTACCTCCTGCGGCTTCGTACTCTGAATGCTTGTTTTAGGGAACTCTTCCCTTCCTCTCACTTGGAAAGACTAACAAAACCCTTTGTGTAATCTTTAATATTTGACCTATTTTTAGTATTTATTCATATTTGCTTAACATAATATCAAGCAAAATAATATAATAATAAATTGAGAGAATACTTTTATAAATATTGAAAGAGAATATTTTCCATACACGTAATTAAAGTTATCTTTTAAATTACACTATGCTAGTGTTTGCCAATTCCCACACTTTGTTTTATATTATTCCTGATAGTGTCTTGTTTTAAATATCAGTTTTAAAATTCATTGAATTTTGTAATTTTTCATAGAATTCTTTTGATGAATATTTTTTCCATTTTTTTATTATTTTGAAATAAGACATCACAAAGTTTGAATTAATTTTGATTGACAATTATTGTACCATACTTTTTACAGTCTTGTATTATAAAACTAAACTTTGAAACAACTGTATAGTTTGTTAATTTTATAATTGGAAAGTGAAATGGTGTATATACAATAATACACATTTACCTCTTTGTAGCTTGGACTCAAACACTTTAAAAGTTATGCAGATCTGATCATAGATTTATTCTATGCATTATAATACTCCTAGATGTGACAGGGAATTCCCATTTTTGGTTTCTATGCTCAAGAAGGTTATTGCTGAATTCATAAGGCTTATCAATTCAAGTTGGTAGATAAGAAACAATCAAAGAAGTTAACATAGATTTTATAGCAAACTAATTCAGGATATGTCGGTGCTGATGGAGAAAGTGAATCAATGCAGCAAAGAGTGCTGATATAGTTCCCTGAAAAAACAAGAAGTTAGGACTGTCTGGATAGTTTATCTGAATAATTTGATTTGCTATACTGATGGTCCCTGGTTTGAGACCAGAGTAACATTTAGTTCAACCCTTATATTACGCTTTCTAAGGGTTGTGATACGTGTATAGATTGTATCTACTCTACAGTCTTCCAGACAGAAGTATATTTTATTTTACACTGTACATGGCTAAATGAATTTGGAGGAAGTGTGGTAAGTAAGTGTTGATTTATTGTGATCAGCTAAGGTAGAATACTGGATAGGTATACTTAGCTATGCTGAAGAAAAACTATGTTAAGCTGGTGTAATACAGAAACTAGAAAGTAGACATACTAATCAGCTTGAAATCTCAAACTAATCTAATGCTATTTTCTTTCGGAAAATTTCTATTTGCTAAATTACAGTGGGTTTGAATTTTTTTACAACTGGCAACTTACTGCAAACAGCCAAATGTATCATATACATATGTTGAGATAACTTATTATTCCTGTTTCAACAGACAAATCAGTGTCTGTCACTACGATTTACAATAAATCTGCAGTAGTCTCAATAATCCAGAGACTGATTATAACGTAAAATTATGTTTAGTCTTTTTAATAAGCCTAAGAAATACCCGGTTGAATAGTAAATATAAGTTCATTTACTAATTTGCTCGGTCCATTTTAAAAATATAACTCATCGACATTAAATATACCCAGATTTGTTTTATCTTTATAAACAGCTTGTTTCCCTTATAAACAGACTTTTATTATCTATATATTTGCTTTCATGGTACATGTACATGGAAGTTTAGGATTTTGCAATAAACTAAATCCACACAGATTTTCTATACTGTTCTTACATTTTTTTAAATGTATAATATTTAAACTGTATAATTGGTAGCATTGGTAATTTATAATAATTTATTAGTACTAAAATAGTGTGCTATTTTACTTTAACTAACATGTAAGTGTTTATCTTTTTGTTATTTTTAATGTTCTGTAATTTTTATTTACTTGTAACTTACTAAATTAACTTTGCTTTGAAAATTTTGTATATGTAATGAATGAGTCAACACTTGTGACAGAAATGTTAGTGGGTCAACAGCTGTTAGAAAGTTATTTATCTTCACTCAGTAATACTAACACAAGTGTATTAATAAGACTAGTAGAGACTTGTAATAGTATTATAAGATTAGTAAAGAATTTTCATTTTTTCCTGGATCGTCAGAAATCTTGGACTTTTCATAAATTATTTGAAATACTTCAACACAAGTGTATTAATAAGACTAGTAAAGACTCATAGTCTTTATATTATAAGATTAGTAAGGAATTTTCTGTTCCTGGATCATCAGATTTGGGATCTTTCATAAATTGTTAGCTACCCCTGCAATAATTGGTATTGATCTACATTCTTTGTTTTATTATAAGAACTCTTTTTACAATTGAGTCGTATAGTATATTAAAGTTTTGGAACAAAGCAGGTAAAAATATTATAAATTTTGCTTACAGGAAACAAGTATCAGGAGCTCGAGCAGAGGCAGAAAAGGATGGTGTGGTCATTCCGATGACACTGGAGGATTATTGCATTAAAACCAAAGTGCGTGCACCAGAAGCAACTCTTGACATGACTGATTTCTATGTGGATGACTACGATCTTGAGGAGGATGATGATATGAATCCTTCTGGGGACGATTACGAAGATGGTGACGATAGCGGCAACGGGGAGTCATGATGATTTCGTTTAATCCGCATTACATCAGATTGGAGTTACTTGTCCATTTTACATTGAAGTGGTTTATAAAATTTGTGTGTAAAAACATTTATTTGGAAACTGCTACAGCCTATGTACATCAATATACATGCTGATTTGATTCGTGAGTTCATTTTGATAATTCCTTAAATAATATGGACATTTATTAAAATGGTGGTCTTGGTTTAATTTGCATTGGACTTCGGTAGCCATAAATACAAATTAAGGTCGAAGGAATTTGAACTTTTTGTACGATCTCAGATAATTTGCTTTGATGGTAAATGTTTGTTACTTTGTATATCACTAACAAGCAGATAATTTATTACTTACGTTAACAGATAAATTCTGCTGTGTTCGCTATGGATGTTTTCACTATGTATGTAGTATTTATTTTTTCAATTTAGGTATTTAACAATATAGTTAGGTTTATCACTCTGTTCCTAAACATCCTTTGTAATTTTGTTTCAATTTACATTGTTTTGTGTAAGTGAACATTTAATTAAACTTTTGAAGTTACAAGGTTTTGCCCTCTGGGTTCTTTTCTTTGCAATTCATTAATCAATTTATTTTTGCAGTTTTAAAACTTGATGTGTGTGTAAATGGATTGAATCAGATATAAATTTTCTGTTAAAAATCAGTGTAGTAAATTTTGTATATGTTCTTAGTTTTCAGGGTGATTTGTGTTAAATTGTACCAAATGTATCAAATGGGTTTAAAATTAAATAAAGTCATTTTCCTCATTTTAACAGCCTACCTTTGTTTATTATATGAATATATAATACATATTTTAGAGTAATAATGGAATTAAATCTGGAAAATACTGAATACACCCTTAAGTTTAATATAAGAATCAAGAAGGACTTGTTATTGGATTTTATTTTTAATCCTGACCGCATCGTTGGATAAAACGGTTAAACTATTTTATTGATATAGAACTAAGTTGGGTTGTCAAAATGTGTTAACTTGCTGTTTTCATAGCTAATGTATTTTGTATTATAATACCTGTATTTTAAGGAAACAAAATAAAACAGCATATTGTAATTTTTATTTTATTTTCATGATAGGTGATAGTAAATTTAGTGTAGCCTTTATAATAAATCAATTTAAACACAAATATTGTACAGTGTCTTTCTTCCAAAACTGTTATTTATTTATTATTTTCTTAAAATGTCTTTGTCACTAATTAAAAATCTTTTTAACTCCTGTAGTTAGCAGGAATTAATTCTGTAGTTCTATAAATATGATATTTATTACACGTATTTAGTTTGAAGTGTTTCTGTATTCTAACAGCACAATATCTGAATAAGTCGCCCTGGTGCTATGATAATGTTACACCTTAGCTCACTCTGGAATTATTGTAATAGGACTTATAAGATGTTAGGCCAGAATCTTATTTTATCGGCATATCTCTCCCACAGTTACGATATTCCAGTGGCAATCGGTCAGCTGACTGTGAGGAAGCTATGAACAGAGCAATGTGACAGATTTACAGAGTGTTGAATTGTTGTCACTTCCCTTCAATTTTGTATTTTACAAATGTATTCCATATTCACAATGACTGGTTAAATTATTGGGGAACTGGCCTGGGCGAGTTTTTCGGAAAAACCAAATAATCCAACTTGCCATAAATTAAATTATAACTGATATGTCAGACATGATATGCTGTAGGCCTATTCACTATATGCCAGTTTTTTGTGATGTAAGTGCAGTGATTAGTGAAAGTTAATACAGTCCCTATTTTGGCAAATTTATATTATAAGTTCATGGATAGCTGGCTCCCACAATTAGTGATTGTTCAGGGTGTAAGAGGGAAATTATGATTTATGTGTGTTAGGGCTCACACGATTCCCAAACTGTATCCAAGGTATCCTGTCTGTGCGGTATTCAGTACTTCTATGAAGTGAGCACCCTATTTTGGTTTTAAAAATATAATAATAATAGTCCAATTGAAATTTGTTTTTTGGCAGACCTAATATCTAATGATTTACACATTTATCATTTTCAAAATTAGTGTTAATAAAATCCCCAAATTTGTTCACTTGGTTAGATAATGAATAATTAGTTGAGAAAAAATCCAAGGATTTTTACATATAAACCGTCTGTGTAATATGTATAAATTCTTATATTTATGAATTTTGGTTGACCTGTTTTTTCAACTTTCAAGAACAACATAAAAAAAGTGTGTTTCATTTAACATACATTGTTTTGTGTATTACGCATATGAATACAATTTTATGCAGTGATAGTAATTAATAATTTGTTTCTTCCATTTCAAAATTATAGAAATTTAATACCCTACTTCTTAAAATATAAAGATATCAATATCACATAACAAATCAACCATAGAAGCTTTCAGAATATTAACACTCTTCTAGATTTTATTTTCCGAATAACTGTATTAACAGATTGTTTATTCATTGTAGCACACCAAATAAATAAAAGTGCAACCTGGGCTCATTTCTACAAAATCAGGTACTCATGTTTGATGTGAAATGTGATGTAGAGTAGAAAACTTCTTAGATATTAAATGTAGATCAAATGGCAAACTTTATACAAAAGAATCAAACAAGTAGTTTACATGAATAAATGAGGGGGGAGGAACATTGGCTGAAGAATGTTTGACAAGTGGCAGCTTCGTTTGTAATATTCAACTCTTGAAAATAGAAATGAGATTGACAAACATTACTCATTTCAAATTAATATCTGAATTGTTCATTTTTTAATTAAAATTGGGAGAATTTTAGACATTCTAGGTAACTTCCCAAAACAAATGAGTCTAACCCTGCATTGATCCAATCAAAATTAATCAGAAGTTGCTAATGTGCCATAAAGTAATAATACATTTTAAAGAGTCCTAATTGAGTATAATATGTTTTTACTTATACAGTACAATATTATTATGCGAGGATCATTTCAAAAGTATTGACCATTCGGTTATAAAGAACAATTAATTGACAACACTGATTAGTTCTCACAAGCACAGTAGCTTCAACTGGTCTGTTCTGCATGTAACTGCCATAATGTTGTCAGTTCATTGTTGTTTCCTTTGTGTGGTGGTTGGTTTATAATTTGATATGTATGACAATACGTAATTCCGCTAGTTGTGAGTTCTGGTC
Source organism: Aphrophora alni (assembly GCA_963513935.1). Taxonomy (NCBI): domain Eukaryota; kingdom Metazoa; phylum Arthropoda; class Insecta; order Hemiptera; family Aphrophoridae; genus Aphrophora; species Aphrophora alni. The sequence goes on along the minus strand of OY740770.1, from coordinate 55,964,985 downwards.
AGTGCTTAAACATAATCTTTAAACATAAGAGGACGTAATGAAAATATTAAATTTTCTGTCAATTGTATGAAACATATGGGTTTATCACTGCTGAGTGAAGGAAAAGTAAGGAAGTGGTGTCATGACTTTAAGAAAAATATTTATGATGAAGAGGGTAGTGGCAGGCCAAGCATCCATATTGACGATCTTGCTGAGTGTAAGAATGCAATGGTCAGAGAAAATTCATTGCTTTACAATTAGTGATCATGGTTCAGAATAGTGACTAGATATTTAGGCTGTCATAAACTGTGTGTACGATGGATGCTGAAAATGTTGTCAGGTGGTAAAAAGGACCAAGAGGTTGACATGTGCACATGTTTTTTTGGACCGCTTTCATCAAAAATGCGAATTTTTTCTCATACCTGGTGACAAAACCTGGCGTATGTCATTTCAGTGGTGTCATTCCAGTTCACCCAAACTGAAAAAAATGTAATCAAACCCATTCTCAAAGAAAAATCACGGCAACTGTGTTCTAGTACTAAAATGGTATGCTTTTGCTCAATTTCATCACATTGCAAGTCTATAGTGAAAGACTTTCTAATTTGCTAGTAAATATAATAAAGCTTGAGAAGTATGTTTAACCAACAAGGGTCTCACTTGGTATATTTTACCTAACCAGATTCTTAGAACAAACTCCCCTCTCTCCAATTCAAACTGAAAGGAATATAAACCTATATTGCAAAGTAAATAATAAATTTGTATAATGAAGTTAAAAAATTATTGATTAATTACCACCTTAATTTTTTTATAGAGTAGGTTTTATTTTATTTTTTATGTGTACTGTCCTACTTCACTTAATTTAACTTTATTTGTTTATTTTTTTTTTTTTTATTGAAAAATTATAAAATATTGTTTTCTTAAGTTGAAAGATAATTACAATTTTATTTTAACAAATTTTTTAACGTGAAGAATGTCTTTTGTTATATCTAAATTTGTATAACTGTATATTCTTGCGGAGCAACATGCCCTATGTCCCAGAGTTACGGCTGAAAACTTCAGTAGCTATGGTGATGGATGTCAGTACAGCAGAGTTGTAAAAAAAGCAATCTTCCTGATTAGGATCAATAAATCAGAATCCACAACTTTGCGATTTGGAGAGGAATAATGAAAGGCTATTGTCTATTTCATGTTCAGAATGCAGTATGGAATGTCCATAAGCAATGTATTTCAGATGGCAGTTTTAGCACTACTACACTGAGTAAAAATATCAACTGCGCTGTCAAGAGGGATTGTATCCACTATCTTGCTGGCCATACCAGGCGTTACATTCGATTTCAAAATCCTCCATGATTATTAAATAAAAGAAAATTACTATTTTTGTAAGTTTAACTTATTTTTGTGTCCTAAAATTCCTTTTAGGAACCACTATTAAAAGATAATACGCACAGACATAACTTGAAATGTATCAAAATCAGAGACATTTAATATTTTGAAGAATGAAAAAAAATAGTTATTAATTATATTTTATTTTAACATCATATTGTCAAACTTTCTCTCTCTCTCTCTCTCTCTCTCTCTCTCTCTCTCTCTCTCTCTCTCTCTCTCTCTCTCTATATATATATATATATATATATATATATATATATATATATATATAATGAAGTACGAAATATAGGACTAGCGCCAATAGTGCCGAGAAATTCAAGTTCAACAAAAAGTTTTAGAAGCTGTAACAATTTCCAACTAAACATGCAAATTTAGAATATTTACAATGCAAACATTTTTGGCAAAAAATAAAAATGTTTGTATTGGAAAATTTTATTAGCTAAAATAGAGATGTTTATATATAAAGTATATTTATATACTAGTATAGATAAATTAGTTTTCACCTCAACATATTATTTTTTTAAAAAATATTGTACTTTGACTGTAAACTTACTTAAAAATAGCACTAATTATTTTCCATTCCCATTCTGAATGTAAACACTTGTTATTAAAAATAAGTCCTAATGCACAGGGTAGATTCGTTACTTAGTCATAATATTTTAACCACACCCAATTAAACCATAAGCTTCCTTAATCGTTCGATAGTATAAAGAAAAAATAAATTTTAAAATCAAGTACAGTATGCCATATATCAGGTACAAACAAAACAACTGATCACCTATGAAGTATATGCCACAAACTGTCATGTCGGCAGTGCCTGATGTCTTTGGTCTAACTGATAGCTCAACGATGCTCCATAAGAACCATTCCCATTCTGAACGTAAATTCGACATTAGAAGAAGGAACGCCAACAGAAAATCAGGAAGCCTGGAACATTAGGTGGCAGCCCAGCCAACAGGATTGAGTGATGTAGACTAAAACCTCTGCATTTTAAATAAAATGTATTACTGAAACACAAAGAAGGCAAAGATGTATTGTATATAACATTCTTTTTGAACTGTAGTAGGAGTATTATATCTATAAGTTGGATTGAGAGTATACATAAGGAAGCACCATAACATTTGTTGAAATTGACGGGTTAAGTAAATTCTAAATTATGCATGTTTTAACATATTAATCAGTACTTATCCCATGTTTTATAGATATGGAGTCTAAGTGATATAATATTTTATTAAATTTTTTAATGTTCATGTTGCACATGGTGTTTTATTAAAAATAATAACTATATGTTGTTAGCAATAGATATACTCGTACTGAAATCTTTACTGTCTTCATCTTAATATCAGTATTGAAATTTAAAACAAAATGACTGTCCATGTATGTCGGTCACTATGACATATTTTGTCATGACAGTAAATTTTGCTGACAACAAATAAATTAGTTAGTATGTCTGATCAGTTTTATTCTTATTAGTGCCTGGGTATTTTGGCTCCTAATTATGAATTAAATTATAATCACCTCAACTCAAAAATATGCGAATTATTTGAAAGAAAACAACAATTTTAAAAATACTTTTCTCAATATTAGCTGTAACATTTCAGGGACCCCAATAATGCATAATTGGTTATCATCTTTTCAAAAATAAGTTTACAAAATTATTATTGTGGCTAGTTTCGGATGAGCCCCATTGGAAACTCTGTTTAAATATGGACAACTACAGGAGGGCAGATTTGTCAACACAACCCTACCAAAATTGTTTTTATTGAAGAACACAGCAGCAATCGCCCATGTCTTGAGTTCAAAAAGTATTGATTTACATGATGAAGAGAGAAGCTATTGAGGAATCATTGATGTTTTCATGAACATAGCCGTGTATATGTATAATTAAGAAAATTTATGCATACTTTAGTTTACAACTTTCCACCCTATTTTAAATTAGTTGAAAAGAATTTCTGTAAGAAAGAAATTTTAAGCAAGGATAACATAATGTCCTCTATTCTGTTTAATTATTTTAATAGATGATTCCACCAAACCTCTTTTGTAAATATCTTCGGTAAATATCTTGAATTTCATACAGTTAACAGAGTTTTCTATTATCTGATTTTACTTAGGTATATATCACGAAGAAAAAATATTGTTGACTTATTAGGCTAATAGGTCTATGCAAATAATAGACCACAATTCAGCAGAAATATATTTTATATAGAGTTAGTCTAATAAGGTGTTCATAATGTATATCGGGAACTCCAGTTTTGGCACACCCAAACATAAAATTAAATTAAACTATTTTAAATGGATTACACCCCTGCATTTGATTTAGAGGGGTGCATTTTGTTTAGTTGTAGTAGCTCAAACCGATCTCTCTCCTTATACATTGTGGACACCTTATCAGACTCACCCTCAACCTGTATAACCAACATTCATTTAGGTCTTGGCTAAATATGTTGATCATTTACTCTTTAGGATCAAATTTGAAAGCATTATCAATTAGGCCTACTCTACTTCTTTCTGTCTAGTTATATCCCATGAAATCATATATTATAACTAGAGAAACTATAATTATATATATATATTTTAACTCCAAAATAAAAATTCCTAAAACATGTATGAAACTAGGCCTACATTCCATACTTACTTTTCTCACATAAGTCTAATAAGAGAACATTTCTTTAAAAATTTACTTTTTTCTATTTTGACAAAGTTTGGTATTATTTATATTAGAAAATATACCTGCATTAATAAATATTGAATTTAATTTAACATCATGTTAAAAAAAAAAAAATCTTCCAATTGAATTTATCCTCAACTAGGTAACCTGTTGCTCGAAATCAAGCAATATTTTATAGGTACTTTTAAGATAAGATCTATTTTAATAATATTTTTATTTGTAATTATAATTGACAGTGCTTAATATTTACTTACCTAGTCATCCTCAAAGATTTATTTTACTTACCACTTCATAAAGATAAATATTATTTCCAATTTTATTGTAAATGAAAAACACATTGATGTAAACAGCTATAAATAGTGGATACACAATAAAACGTATCGCAAAACTATAACGAAATAGCAAAATTGCATCAAAAGTTGTTACACAACAGAGTAATACTGTATAGTGTTCTTATAACAGTTCTTTGTAAACAATGTTTTTAGTATATACTTGTTCAACGTGGTAGAGGTGGCCTTGTTCTTTTGTTTCGTCAACAAATATTCTTAAACCATCAAAAGAGTGGGCTCGACTTGATGCCACATATAGTTGTGCATGTGAGAATACTAATTGAGGAAGATATATACCCACTTTTCCAATTGATTGTCCTTGGGCTTTGTTTATTGTCATGGCAAATGCTGGAATGATTGGAAATTGAGTTCTTTGAATTTGGAATGGAAGCATGTTGGTTGATAGCTGCAAATGTATGTTAGGTATTAGAATATGTTTGTTAGTTGAGGCACCTGTTAGTATCTCACAGTCAAGAGTGTTTCTGTGCATATTCCGTACTCGTAGTCTAGTGCCATTTATTAACCCATTCACAATATTAAGGTTTCTGATCAACAAAACAATTGTATTTTTTTCAATAATAATCTATACGGTGGGAGTCCACTAACACATATTGTATTCAAAAACTCTGTAGGGTAATGATTTTGTTCCTCTTCACTGTGGGCTACAACTTTATCACAACTTAAATACACTTTTTCTTGACCTGGAAGGATTGAGATTATTTTATTGTTTAGGTTCACACAGTCTTCATTTTTCAGTGCCAGAATTATGCCAGAATTAGTGCTCTATCAATAGTGTCCTAATTGGTTAGGATACTGTCTATGTTGCCGTAAACAAAATCGATAACTGAGTCTCTTCCCACTACTTCACTTGGAATCATTATGATATTTGAACCTAGATCATTGTTAATGGTACAGTACCATTTCCTAACGACTCAAGGAATATTGTGAAATTTGACTTATGACAATCAGCACGCATGTTTTTTTATTAACTTTAACTGCTTAATTTTACCCCAGTGTTCATAACTTTTGATACAGTATTCAATAGTTATAGTTCTTCCGGAATGAGGTACAACTGGCAATGTTTGATAAAAGTCACCACACGTTTTTATCAAACATTGTGTTTTTGTATTGTAGAGGCCTGATATCACGAAGTAGCTGATCAATAACATTAATTGCCGTCACTGGACACATAGAGATTTCATCTATGGTAGTTTTGGTTCATGTTTCGTGGTGATCCTATAAATGAAGATGGAAGGATAACCTGTCTTCCAATACATAAGTTTTGGTGGTTAGCTTGCTGTTGGACAAAGTCTGTTACAATTTAAATACATATCTGCACGCAGTTTGCTTTGATGATTCGGAATAAAGTCTAGTCATGTGCCTTCTATCCTCACATACATATCAACCACCCATTGTAAAAATAGTTTTTCAGGCCTATGCAGAATACTGATCCTGTCCCGTACAGCAAGTCGATAAGAGGTATACTGCAACATGGTTAGTTGGTTACGTACCATAAAGGTTCCTTGAGCATGTTTCAAACCTATATACCAGCTATTATCTCCCATTGGAAATAAAAGAGCATAGACTATGGGATCAAGAGAAGGCTCAAGAACTGAAATACGGCATATACCATTAGTTTTTGTGTACTTTGCTAGGTTTCTCTCGCCAGGGGGAGGACCGTCAGCAGCCCGAAATATAGCTGATACGTCCGCCGTGGTTGCTTGGTTGTATCGTCTTTGGTCTGTATCTTTGTCATTAATAATGTATATGATAACATCATTGTCGCCAGTCTGTTTACAAATTTCAGCCATTGTTTTAAAAGAGTGAACATAATTGTTCACATTACTCAAGTAGTCACCGATTTCCTGCATTAGCTGTCTTGTCACAATTTTTATTTGCTTGAATTGCTGTTCTTTGGTCGGTTGCTGTATTAATGTCATACCTGAGCATACTTAGATTGACGATTTTCTGCAGGAAGTAGGGTTCCAATTCGATGAAAATTTTTTCGTGAATTCGAAAGTTATATTTACCTTCTACGACGGATTCATCTAGATGTGCTTCGGAACTCACCATCGCAAATGCGGAGTTGTAGGATCTGATGTTTAGGTAGTTCTTTGATTTGTTTCTCTTAACGGTGAATTGACTCCTTCAATGAGAGTTTTAATAAAGTTTTATTGGGTGTATTCTTCTAAAAACACTACCTTTATGGCAACACAGAATAAATGTCCTTGACGGAACAGTTTTTTTCAGCCTTAAAGTGTTTTCTTCTGCAATGACCACAGAGTAAGTCCATATTTCCTACTGAGAATGATAGTACTTCGGCAGGCATTCACATTCCCGTTTTGTAGGAATCAATGTTGTATTCTTCATTATTCGCTAAACGTATGTTTCTCATATAGTTAAAATGATAAGTTCTTAAAAGGCAGATATCTCTATTTCTTCTTATTGGTGGCATACTGTGACTTTTCTAAGTTTCCATTATTTGTAAATTGATTCTTTCAATGAGTGTTTGATATAAACTTTTTAAGTGTACTAAATCAGTAATTACAAAAATAAATAAACAAATAAGAAACACATTTGAAAGTTAAAATAAATCAAATTAAAAATATACAAATGAGCACAGCTGAATTATTAAACATTTATTTAATTAGAACTTTTTGCAGAATTAAACATTTATTTGTGACAGATAAATGAAAACAAACCGTTAACACCAGCTGATTACATGTGTTGACATTTTTTATTTTGACTTAAATTGCGCATATGGTCAATATGTAAACAAATCCTATCTGGCATAAGGATAACATGGCAACTTGAGGGCCACTGGGGCGAAGCCCTAAACCTACATTGAGCTCACTTTAAGGGACACACAACTTCAGAGTGAGCTCTTTAAATTGACACCAAAAATGTCAAAATCGGTTAAAAAATCTAGGAGGAGTTCTACTCACAAAATAACCCCTAGCAAATTAATAATGAAGAACCCAATTCTTTTGTAATAGTACTGTTTAGGATCAAAAACCTAGGTTTATAAAAACTGTTTAGGTTCATCTAAACTGTTTAGGATACTAGATTTATACCAACATAAAATATAGAAACAAATTATAACGAGTATTCCAGGATTCATTGAGAAATTAATTGTTTCATCTAATTCAAGTATTATTTTCCAAGATTTAAATATATTTTATGATTTTTCTACATTATAGAGTAAGATATTTATTTTAATTTCTGTTTTGGTTTATTACATAATTTCATTCCAATAAATTTTAGGCCTCAGTGCCATTTTAAGTTGTGTATAAATGAGGTAAATAACCCTTTATTCGGTACGCAACCTACAAGTAGGTCGCCTAGGTCGCGACAAACCAGGCACCTCAGTTTCAGGACTTATTATAATCTTTTTCATATAAACTACTTAATGTAGAGTCCAAACCTTCTAAAAAAATAATTAGTCTAACTACTAAGTTTTTTAAATTTAGGGTTATATGGAGGTGTAATGAAGAACTGAGTAGCCTAATAGAAGATATTCATAAATATGTAGTATCTGGATTTTCAGTTATAAGCTGTAAATGGAAAATCAGCTGTTCCTAATGTTCACCAGTAACCTTGTCAGTGATTTGTGTTAGCAGAACCAAATTCTTATTAACATCTTTATGATGAAGAAGAACTGCCATTCCTGTTACAGTTCTTGTAACACTAATGCTAGGATTTAAGAATAGTAATACTGCTAAATGAAGTGTTTTCCAGATTCATCAATACACAATACTTTATGTGGTAATTTATTTTCCACATAAAGTACATCAGGTAGTCAACAAACTACAGCAAATAAGCTGTAGTTATGATCACTTTTAACTTACGACACAATGTATAATATGTTGTTTTTAATATTACAATTCATCAAATTTAATGTATATAACTAGCAAATAAATTTTATTTCAAAAAATATCCAGTTGTTAGTTCAATAATATCCTTCATACATCTGATTAATAACATGTGTTCTATAAATAACATGTGGTACAGTCCCAACTAAATTTTCATTCCAATTTAAACAATTGAAATATTTTTTTTATTCATTATTTTTTGAATAGGCAACTATAATAATTTATTTGTTTTAATACTGCAAAATTAAAATTCTACAATGACCCAATTGCAAAGAACAATTTATTGTAGTGTAAAAAAATTAAGTTTTAGAAGACACAGTTGGATTAGAACATTACAAACATGTGAATCTGTGAAAAAAGGTTTGGTGCTTGGGGCTTACAAAGGTATTTTACCTGCTGATATAACATTTACACCAACTGCACAAAAATTTGATTCTGAGATTGGTGGGAAACTAAGAACATTGGTTTTAGAAGCCGGCCTAGATGATGGTAAAGTTCAAGTTTTCAGTAGTGTTCACTCAGACTACCATGCAGTTGCTGTAGCAGGAATGGGTTCTGGGAATTCAAACTTATTTAGTTGGATAGAAGATACTAAGGATTATAAAGAAAAAATCCGAGTTGCTGCTGGTGTTGGAGCTATGGCACTGCAGGACATGGGCATTTCTAATATTGAAGTAGAGGCAATGACAGATGCGGAAGCTGCGGCTGAAGGTGCAGCTCTTGGTGTTTGGCAGGACTTTGAACATGATATTAATATAAGTCAATCGAATATACAGCTGTATAAACAAGGCGGTGATGATACACGAAGAGAAGAATGGGAAAGAGGTTATGTTAAGGCAGAGGCTCAAAATTTGGCTCGCTATCTGAGTGGAACACCAGCAAACATTATGACGCCATCAAAATTTGCTAATCATTGTAAAGACATCCTTTGCCCATATGGTGTTCGAGTAAAGATTAGAGATCGTGATTACATTAAACAGAAACATATGGGTGCGTTATGGGCAATAACTGAAGGATCATGTGACTCACCTTCATTGATTGAAATGCATTATAATGGCAGTGATATAGAGGAGAGGCCTATTGTTTTGGTAGGTAAAGGGTGCACATTTGACTTTGGAGGTTTGTGTCTACATCCTCATGGGACAATGTCTTATCATCATGGAGGTATGGCAGGGGCCGCATCTATAGTTGGTGTTTTCAAAGCACTATGTCAGTTCAAGTTATCAATTAATGTATCAGCTATACTTCCACTATATGAGAATATAATTAGTCTTTCAATGGAGACAAATGATGAAAAGAGAACTAGATCTCTTCTAGATGATATGGCAGTCTTAGTTGATGTTTTGTCATACTCTGCTATCTTCAGGCCTCGTTTGGTAATCAACATTGCTGCCCTTTTAAAATTTAGGGATGAATTGGATGCACACAACTCTTCACAGGATAAAGTTGGTGTCCCTCGGATTAGTCCAGGATTCCTAAAAGAGTTTTTACCTGATGATGTTGACTTTTGTCATATTATAACAGATATCAAGAAAGACGAGTCTGAGAAAGAATGTTATCCCTATTTGAGACCTGATTTAAATACAGGAAGGCCTACTAGATTGCTAATACAATTTTTACAAAATAGAGCATGTTTGAATTATACATTTTTAGATTAACTTAATATACAGATGTGCTAATATAATTTGAATTAAAAATATATTTGTAAAATTGTTGTAGGCCTATTAGTTGTATACTTGATGATTGCCTTAGTGTAGTCGAATTTAATAACATTTTAAACTTTTTTTTTTAACGAAAAGGTTAGAAATATACAAAAGGAATATAGAAATATAGGCCAAAAAAATATAATTTCATTGGTGTTTCCTATTTCCTACTGTTTTTTTATTACTGTAATATTTAGGAATTCTGTTGCTCTTTTTATTCTTTATTTTTCATTTTCATTTTATATTTACTCAAGTAAATCAGAAAAATAGAAGGTGAGGCCTTCATAGCTTAATTTTTGTGTAAGCCAGGTTTAAGAATTATTATATAAGAAAACATAATTCTCTATAGTTTTACTAGACGCTACATTTAAAACTGGCAAAATTCTACATCAATTAATTGTACTGATGTAGAAAATGAGGTTTTTAATTGGAACACTGATATTTGTTATATCTTTATAGAACAATAGTTTAAAAAACTAAGAGGTAAAGTGTAAATGATTTGAAAATACTGTAAGAAATAATACATTGGAAAATAAATTACCACATAAAATATCTTGTGTATTGATGAATCTGGAAAACACTTCATTTAGCAGTATTACTATTCTTAAATTCTAGCATTAATGTTACAAGAACTGTAACAGGAATGGCAGTTCTTCTTCATCATAAAGATGTAATATGAATTTGGTTCTGCTAACACAAATCACTAATAAGGTTAATGGTGAACATTAGGAACAGCTGATTTTAAAGAAAACCCGAAGGGAGCTCAATGATCTTGGGATTATTAATGGGCTATGCATTTGTCAAACATTAGACAACAAGATAACCTCGTAGTCCCATCAAATACTTACTCATTTGTAGCTGAAGCCTACCTATTTACCAAAGTTAGTGACTGTGAGTGTTGCTAAATGAATCATGAAAGTTTCCTTTAGTATTTGCATGTTGAAGTCTTTAATGAAAAACAACACACATAGCAAATTCATACTATATATCACAATAGCCTGCTTTATTATGAGGATATATTCATCATTGTTTCTTTGTAAGAAGTACAACTGTTGTTATAAAATATGCAAATTAAGCAACTGCAATAAAATAATTAATAAATATTGATGAATCAACACTTACTTTCCTGTATTTCGAATATTTTTTTGATTAATTGGTAAATTGTATTATCTAACAACAAATAAGTAATTTTCTTTTATGCGGAAGAATATAACTTTCAGCATTGGTGAGGTCTTTTTTTTTTAAAGTTTCAATGATAAAAAAATTCTAAATTTGTGTTTATGTTTTATTGAACAATAGTTGTTGCAGCTGGGAAATAGCTGGACTATTGTAAATAACTTGTGGTATTAACACATGATTTTTTTAAATATAGCCAGAAATCTTATGGCTCTTTTTGAATTAAAAAAAACTGATTGAAGTTCATCTTAGTTGAACTCCCCCAAACTGGTATAGTATAATTTAAAAAAGGATGAATTAGTACAAAATAAACTAATCTCAATTTTGCCAAATCAGAAATATTTTAAATGTATATGGAGCACATAAAATCCTTTCCGATTTTACTAGTTAACTTATAAAATGTATTTGATTTGACCAACTCTGCCCACTGTGAACCATCATCCCAAGAAACTGTGCAGAATCAACCAGAGATAATTTTTCCCATCTAATGAAAACTACTGCTTAACCTTTTTATTTTGTGATGAAATTGTATAATAATAGTTTTTGATGCATTTAAAACAAATTCCAATCCAGAAATGTTTTTGCCATATTATGTATTTGTGTATTTGTTTCTTTGGAAACTTCAATTTCATTTTTGCCTGAAATACAGTCAAGTCATCTGCATAAAGAATAAGACTAGTTTCCTGTACATCCATCCCGAATGTATATTTGAGAGTCTTACTGCCTATGTTCTACCTAATATGTAATATCACAACATTGTAGTTTATCAAACAACAATTCAAATTGGACAAACTTTTGACAAATCCATAAATACACAATTTACATAAATAATCACTCCTATCCAGTTGATACAAAATATTAATTATTATAATAGTTGATTACCTTTTTGGAAACCAAACTGGTCTTTAATAACATTATTTTGTTGTTTTGTTTCAGAATTTATAACAGCTGACTTATAATAAGTGCTTACTTTATTTGTGCACATTCATTATATTTTATTTCCATTGTAATCTGAACTAGTATGACCAAAAACTTTTGAAACTGACAAAATAAATATTAAATACTAATGTTTATTAGATAAAGTTTTGTTATTATATAATAATATGTTTAAATTAAATTGGCTATTACCTAAAGAACCATTACTTAGAGAGGTTTATCTGTATTAAAAAAATAAAATAAATAAATTGGTTGTTCAAAGCATTATTATTTTAGTTTGAGGTATTTACAGAAAATGTTTTCGTACACTCTAGTAAAAATGGGATGTGAAATTACTAATGTCGTGGTTTCTATGGAACCTTTTGGAAGGGTTATTTTATATCTTAACCTTAAAAGCAAGAGTACTGATATTTTACAAATATTATATGAAATTATCTCATAAATACTGTAGAATTGACATTTTAAGCACTCATTAATCATGTCACGTTCTTTCCCAATCTGGTCAAAATGTTAACAATATTGTTACAATATCACTGTTATAGAACAATTGATTTTTACATCATCACTATTCTTTATAATGAAGAGAAATGAAAATTAAAAGAAATGAAATGGAGATTTTTGTCGTAAACAATTTTGTTTTGATCCTCACCGATTCTAACAATTGTACTTAAAAGTTTTTTGTCTGTTTCTCTGTAACCTGGAAGATATCCGATTAATCAGTTTTATATTAACTCAGTTTATATTATTAATCAGTTTTAATAAATTATTTATGACTATGAAAAAATTAACCTAATTTAAAATTTGAGGATAAATATACAAAATTGAAATTTAAAATCAATTTGTGTGAAAGATACATTGTACAAAACGGTGAAAAGTGCTTGTTTGATTTACAAATCACACATGACATTCAGTGATAATGAACATATAAATAACAGAAGAAAAATAATAGATAGAAATAAACTTTCATTGTATATTTTTGTTCCTGCTTTTGTTGATGAAAAAGAGTAGAGATATTACTTGACTAAATATTTTTACAAAGGATTACACAGAAATATACGTAAAGTTCATTTATATTTACTATCTTTTATTTATTGTGTGCAGTTTATTGTAAAAAATAACATAAAACTAAATGTTTTGGAAGCAATCGCATTTGATTCAAGATTCTGAACTTCATTAATAAAATTTTTAGACACATAGAGTTTGACTCTATGGTCATTCATTTGAAGTTTTATAATTTTATTTGTTAATGAAATATCGATTCACAAATGCGCAAACACACAATATCTTAAACTACTATTAAACTGTTAAAGACCTTATTAATCAACTTTAATAAATCTACAAATGTACCTTACGGATACTAAAACAGTAAGATTTAAAGTTTTATAATACCATACTTTTATAGAAACTGTATGTTCTTTATAGTCTAATACCAGAGCAGCTAATAACCCATTATAATATTCAAAATCTAAATCTACTATGTTAGTCCTATGATTATACAATTCAGTGGCAACACTACAGATTTAAATTTAGTTTTACTTTGCAGAGTGCTGCTACCTGGCTTACAGTTGCTGCATTTAATTCGATTAGTAAGCTGCTGCGATCTAGTGTACACGTGTTGAAACACAAACGAATCTTGGGCTCATATGAAATTATTACTATGTATTCTTCAAGTCACAAATATTTAACAGATCAAATTATTAATAGTACAAAGAATACCAAAAAACGTTAAAAACAAGTTAAACAAATAATGTAAAATCAGTGGTTTGAACATCATGCTATTAAATTGGAAACAAATAATTCATATGGTCTCCTTATTGAAGTAAACAAAACGCACAACTGAAATCGAATTTTGTCATTTTGATTTGATGTGAATCCACATTGGTATCACGATACTCCAACACTGGTATAATTAATGTTTTGGTAAACAAATGTTGGAGTTCACAATCTGATCTTTCGCGGCTAGAGCAATGATACTACAGAGCTCGGCATAATTATTTCTTTGGGTACAATAATTTGAATCTTTGATTTTATATTATAGCCTGACTTAAACTTCATATTATAAAAACGTTACTGATATTATATCTATACAAAAAGGGCACTATCACAGCCCTTGTAATTTATCGCATTTCGTTCTTCCAACGTCTTTCATATTGTCATAGAGGTTACCCTGGCTCGTCGATATGTTCCTGGCACCATGATACTCAGTGAACTGGCACATTCCATGAACATGTAGGAATTATAAAAATGTTCACCTTAGTTTATGTTTAGATCCAATCCAAGGACTTTGTTTAGAACTTCATTCTTACTAAGAGATAACGCGAAAATTCAAAGCGGAGTAGTACAGGTAGTAGGCCTACCGTTCAATCTCTTATGTCTAAGATTTCGTTTTACTCCCCTCAACTTCACAGAATGGCCTAGATGACATTCTGTTTTCTCGTTTTAGGCTCGACACTATTGTATTCCAAAGGTCGGCTGGTATTTTGTTGTTTAACGAACATTTCCAAACTACTATAAATGAAACTACAGTTTGAAATCATATTACAATAATGTTATAATAACTCTTTAAAACATCTACTAGAAATATGATCAGTACTTTTTGTAAGTCTCCTTGATCTATGATGTAGATTTTGTCGTAACTACTGTTACAACTATTTTTATATTTTTAAATGAGCTATAATATATATTTTTTTGTCACTCGTATTACATTTTTTACTTATTCTGAATGATTACAGTAAGATTTGTTTGTATTTACTTAAATAAAAGCTCATTCACATCAACTAGTAGTGAGGGAGGGGGAGGGTATATCTAAAAATTGTATACTCTATATTAAAACACAGTTGTATGTTTGTCAGTACACTTCTTAGCCTATCTTAGAAACTACAAACTATTTACGTTCTGTATTATTTGATACCAAAATTTACCGCCTGTGATAATAACTAAAACAGTTATAGTTAAAAAAGAGATTTCTAACTAGGCCTAAATAACCTACAAAAATAAGTACATATTAAAATATCTAGAAGTATCATTTAATTTATTACATCACGATTCAATTCAATATTTGGTAAAGGAATATTGAATGACTTTAGTTAAATATTATTCCATAAAAAGCACATTATTATTTCGAACATCCATAACTTATTTTTTAATTAATACAAAATCAGTTTGGGTGTCAAAGCTAGTCAACTCTCAACTCAGTTGTTACTTTACGTTGGGAAAATAAAAGGCAGGAAACAATCAGAATTGTTCGAATCAGTAGAAAAGGAAGAAGAAGTATCAGAAAAACGAAATACATATTTCATAAATTTTGTGTAACAGCATTGTCCATAAGTAAGGACTAAATGTTTTTGGTTTTGGATTGGAATTAATTGATGGTTAGATTTTGGTAATAGCCTCTGAAGTATAGAAAACCAAACTCTTATATCAGAGTGACACTAAATATGCTCTTTTATGCAACAACACGATTATTCAAACTGTTATTTCATTTTTGTACGGACATATTCGGACAAAGGGGGAAAAAAGACGAAAATAAATAAGTAAAATAAAAGTAGTAGCAAAAACTCTTGTTAGCACAAAAATCTTCATTCATTAGATTGAGTAATATTGTTCTAAGCTCTTCAGTTTTTACTTAGAAAACGACGGTATGATGTTAGTCGTAACCATTTTTTAATCTATAGCTCAAGGACATGAGATCAGTCTAAATCTTTTATCTCCATATACAGTACGGTGGAATGACACCCGATAAACCTTCTTTCTCCAATTGGCGTTGAATAGTATGTTATCAAATCTTTCCTTCCATCTAAAGTACAACGGTATAATGTTAGCATAAACTTATTCTTTCTCTGTTTATAGTATGATGATGTAATATTAGTCTAAAAACCTTTGTTCATCAGATAGAGTACAAACCTTATGATATTAGTCCAAGCACTACTGTTTTTATCTAGAAAATGACGGTACAATGTCAGTGTAAATATTCTTTCTTCAACTACAGTACGTCGGTGTAATGTCATGTAAAATAAAAATATTTTTCTCCAACTGGAATACGACTGTATAGCCTATGCGATATCAGTTTGAATCTTCTTGCCCATCTGTTACTTTGTTAGGCTATAAACTTCTTTTTCTCCATCTATAGTAGAACGGTGTTATATCGGATTAATCTCTTATTTGCTTAGAATACAAAGAAATGATGACAGTCTACAATTCTCCTCCATTACAGGGTTGAAATGGCAGGCCTACATTTATAACCACTCTACATGTATAAAGACTCTTACAGGTAGAATGAGTGAACAAACTGACTGAGGCTTTCTATAAGCCGATAGAGTATAGGAATTCTGAGGTTTGGAAAAGTTAGTTGAGACTTAGACAGGCCTATACGTATAGACACTCCATTAAATGCACCCTGAGATCTGAACAAGTGAAATAATTAAGTCTTGGATAGGCGGGCCGAGACTAGAACAGGTGTATTTAAATTATAAAGACGGACTAATTATTAAAGTATATTATTATTATCTAATATAATGATAAACATGGACTTTAACATCCATTCTGAGACTTGGACAAAAGGTTTTAAACCCGTTGAGTAATAAGACTTTATATTGGTCAGTCACATATTTGGCAATCAAATCGAACGTGGAACATAGCCTATCTGGGAGAGAAACTATGAAGCCATTTATTCAAGACACTTTTTCTTGACTCAATTGTTGGAATAGATAGAGAGGAGTTGGATCTGATGTCTTTTGTAAGGATTTAAGGTGTATGAACAAATCGTGGATCAAATTTTTAACACAAATAAAGTAAAATCGGCAATTAATTATTTTTATCTATATAAATATCCTGGACATTATGCGTTTCCCTAATCCTTGTACCAATAGGGATTGATAATTAATTGTCGTTTCCATATTATGCAAAGTCTGTTACAAACATCTAGGAGCAGTTTGCCACAAGATCGGTACCAGAACTGCGAAAAACAGCCCAACTGTCTATATTATTATTTTTGGCCGAGTATTACATACTAAAGCTACTGTTTCAGACCGATCAGTCAAACAAGTTAGATTTAAATGTAAAGCCTTTAAAGAAAATGGCAGACCTATATGTACTAGGGGTTAATGGTTCACTGAATGTGAACCAATATGTCCAGGTTCGTAACTCGGTTTATAGTTTGAATAAAACTGGAAAGGGACTGGGGTTGTTGTGTGGCGGGGGAACGGTGTTGCCAAATCAAATTTCATGATTTAAAAACAATTTAAGTATAAATTTAATTTCTGATTATTTATTCTATGTTCATTTCAGTGTTTAATTACTAACCTTTTACCTCAGTATATTTTGTCACTTTTGTAGAATTGGCAACAAGGGACCGCTACTGGCAACAAAGTTCGTCTGCCGTTCGTGCAGAAGGCTACGAACCCCTCACACCATATCCGCTTTTACTTCCATAGAATCCCTTTCCAGTTTAAATCCGACTATAGAGTGCACTTCCATAGTCTAGTACAGGATTCTATCTTGCAAGGAATATGCACTTGAAGTGTTTTTAATAACTCATTTCTCAATTCAATTGCCCGAGCCCTCATAAAACAAGTGATGACAAATCCGCCAATGACTTGGTTGTAATATGTTGAATAGGAAAAGGGTTAAGATTGAGATTGTAGAGGAAGAGGTAAAAATGGAGATCATTAAAGGCTGTCCACAAGGTAAAGTTTTGTCCCCGTCTCTAGTGCCTTAAGGCCGATGTACTCTCGATAAATTGTGCTCGGATGGCTTCTATTCTTTGTTCTACATTCACCTGTCATTATTAGTCTTATGGGAGATTCATTAACTGCTACCTATTCCAAACAATTCGGGTGTCTTATGGGTTGCGTCAACTGCCGTGCTGTCCGCCTGAAGGTCACAGATTAATTTCAATCTTTCCACTGGCCATAAAAATTATAAACAATTTAAATTTAACTTTTGAACCAATGATATTTTGTTTGCAATCATTTATAGATTTGTTCACAATTTAAATCGTATTTTTACCATCACATTAATATTTAAATCATTTTATTGCTTAACTAACTATTTGGTTCGCTCTAAAAACTCAGCGTTGCTGATAAAATAATAAAGCAGATTTTAAAACAAAAAAAATAAATAAAAGAGAATTATAAGTATATTTAAAAAAAAACAGTCTTTGAAAAATGGATTAATTTCAGTCTTTGTATAATCTAAATACGTCTTGACCCTAATATAGGGCGCAAAGTTGATGTATGAGTGTGTCCACCAAGTGTGTTTGTAAACAAAATCCAAGATATGATATGTTGTAAACAAAACATGGCTGGTATCCTGTGTCTTCAAACTATCACACTACAAAATTTCTCAGTTTGGTGGGAGAATCGGGCGTTGACGAAAGTGTTTTTTGTGCGAAAGGTATTGTGTGAAATAAGTTAATTAATAATTATTAGTGTATAGTTGAAGTGTATATAGTTACTGAGACAGTAGATATGGCATCAAGGATTTCAGGAAAACCTATCAAAAGTGGTGATCGTAAAACGGTGATTAATGTTTTTAAATACTTTCAGATATCTTTTCCTGAAGAAAATGTTTCGTTTTGGGCAAACAAAACCAATGAAGCTACTTTGACAAGAGTTCGTTCAATTTAAAGGTTTTGAAAAGAGAAAAGACTTTGGAATGTGTAACTTCAAGAAAAACACAGCGTAAAATAGAATATATTTCAAATAGAAAGTTTAAGTGTGATGGCTTTGTAGTAAGAATAATAGAAAAATTGTACATTCTTTTTTCGCTACCAATACGCCACCAACCCTATCTTCTGTTTTAAGAAAAGTCAATGAAGATCCAGATCTTCCAGAGGTGAAGAAAACAACGATGTGGAAACTAATTCGAGAAAATGTTTTTTGCTATGCAAAACGCAGTAAACAATCTTTGTTGTTAGAAAGAGACGATTTAATTGTTTGGCGTCATTCATATTTAAGATCAATTTGGCAGTTTAGAAGACAAGCTAATAATATTATTTTTATGGACGAAACATGGGTAAATGTTGGCCAGGGAACTTCAAAAGTGTGGAAGCACCCAAGGGTGCTTATTTAGCTGGACTAACAACACACACACACACACACACACACACACACACACACACACACACACACACACACACATATATATATATATATATATATATATATATATATATAATTTGAACTAAATATAGTTTTCTTACTTCAAGTACTGTGTATAAGCAGCTAATTATCACTGATATAGGACTTGATAATATACTTACAGTATTTATTTATTTATTATTATGCCTATATATAATTTAGTATCAACATTTTCTTTCGTGATTCCATAAATTATTGTTATTTGCTACAAACATAACATTTGTATCAAAACACCACATATAAAATATATTTTTAAACTGTATTAAAATTGAATTAAAGCATAATGAAAAAAATAGTGAATAATAACTAGGCAAATAACTTAATTAAAAATAAATAATCAATAATAAAGTGTGTGTGTAGCAGCCTTGTCTAAAAAGCGGGCCAGAAACAGGTCAACGTTTTAGGGAGCTAACTGCCATATGATTTCCATTGCTTACGTCCAGAGAAGTCCAGATTATGTAGTATCAATGTCATGGCATTGAGGCACATTATTAGATCTCATCAAAGAACACGAACGTTAGTTGAGGAATGATATGCCATTTAGGTAAATCTCAGTTATCATTGGTAATCCTATTTATACAGAAATAGATTATACCAAATTTGGTAGGCATGAGACCCTACGGGTCTTAGAGTTGAGATGAGGTTAAATCTAGGGAGAAGGGACGTGGATTTAGAACTAACCAGGAATCCTCATCTACTGAAGATTCAGTACCGAGTGAATAGATATGTTTAATTTTCATTAAGAGGTTAGTAAGAAAAATTATGCAAATTAAAACAAAATATTAATGATATAATGTATGTATACTGGGATTATGAGGCTCATGGATAACTACGGTGTTTTGGTGTGAAAGATCGAGCAGAGAAGGAATAGAGAAGCTATTATTTAAATTCAGTGGACTGCTTTTCCATTACGGAACCCCTAACCAAGACAAAGACTGTATTGATTGAAATCCTCAAAGTTCTTCCACTTGTAGATATTGTCATTCATCTATGGTGGCTCATCGATTACCCATCAATGATCTCTGGGGATCCTTAGCTCTGGGAAATATCAGAATAATTTTCAATCTTAATTTTAGAAATGCGATCTAACATATACTGTTTCTAGGCACTTGATTGTTAAACCATTTAGAGTGAAACTCATCTTTGAAGAAGCAGAAACGTGCTGATATGAGTTGTATGATTTGATCACAATATGTAATCCTGAAGTTTCTTCCATTAAGTATTGTAATTAGGAAACTTTCCAGTCGGGCTACAGTAAAATCTCCAAGTTGATCCACATTCTCATGACTTAATCAATCGGGATATAAAACATTGGCAGCTAAACTCGTCAAACTAAAAGTGGTTAGAAATAACTTGTGAACCAGGTAACTTTGTATAAGCGCATTGAGGGAAAAGAGGCTGAAAAGCTACCGAGGAAAGGATCTCCATCTAGAGTCAAAAGTCATAATCATCACATGTGAATGACAACCACACGTGATGTAATGATGTTACAAGGTACTGATGAATGAAGTCCTACAAGTTAGATTCAGTCTAATAGGATATATCATAGAGACCTTTTGTAAACTATGTGAGGTAGACAATGAAACCACCGGTAAAATAGGTGTACTAGTCTTGGACATAGATATGGGTAGACTAGAACGCTGAGAGCTGGACAGTTGGATTGAGACTTGTAATAGTTGTAATGCCGATAGAGGCTTGGACAGACGAACAGCGATTTTGATGGTGTAGACAGACTTTGAAAGGAGGATTGAGAATAAAAGAAGCTTAAAGTGGCTTGGTTTGGAATTCAGTTGTTTTGACAGAAATGTAGAAAAAAAAAAAAAAAAAAAAAAAAAAAAAATAGTTAAAAATTATTCAAATAAGAATACGAAACTTTATTTTAAATAGCACCCATAATGTAATAAGTGTGTTTTATTTCAGAAAAAATATTTTGAAATATTAATTAAGTGTGTTATTAAGATATTTAAAACTACAAGAACAATTAATAAACACAATTTTTTATTTTGTAACTTCCACTTTTTATTAGTCTAGCCGACAAATGGTTTCGCCTGCAAAGGTATTGACGAGGCAGAAGAAAATGAAAACCAGTAATAAACACTATATTTAAAGAAAAGAAATAATAAACACAATTTAATTTCATGTTTTTTACTCTGTAATAGGCCTACAACCTCGTCAATGCCTTAGCAGGCGAAACCATTGGTCGGCTAGACTAATAAAAAGTGGAAGTTACAAAATAAAAAAAATTGTGTTTATTATTTTTTTTAAACATGGAATTCCACCAAGAACCTTCGGTTTCAACAGTAATGAAAAAAAAAAACTACAAGAATTGTTCAATGTTAACTATTTAATTTGCTACACATCTGAAATAGTTTTGTTGCACATATTATACAACAAATTTGTCAACCCTTTCTAGATTTTATTATTATATTTTGTTTATATATTGTAAACTCAGTATGTCAAAACCTACGCTGATACACAATGCCACAAGAACAGCACAACATTTCACAGTATTGTAGAGATAAACAAAAAACAAAACACTTTTTTTCTCTTTGACGTTCATAAAAGTCTTTCACATGTACGACCCTAACATATTGCAATGCAAATTGTATTGGACATATCGGTTTGGACGATCGACAAACATTTCATATAGATGACAGGTTTGCATTTTTTGTCGTGAAAGGATTATTTTATTTATTTTGTGCTTACCGAGGGCGTTTTTACCGGACCCGCTGACCATGCAAATGACCATATCTTCCGTCCCTCTTGAATTTATGACTTCTATTCTCTATATTTTTATCTCAATATTTCATTTTTCAGTTTTTACATTAAAACCCCCGTTTCTGCCATTGTGTAGTTGACAGGCAAGGGGCGCTCGAAATGACCCTTATGTATCCTCAACGCGGGTTTTTTTATTTTATTCGATGTAACTGGAATATATATGAAGTCCCTTTCCATTAAAAATAAAACTGTGGAAGCCATTATTGCCTCGGAGAGCGATAGGTGATATTGATATCAATTCTGCGCCTCTCTTGTCCCACAGAACCCCCTCCATTTATACTATCTGCGGTACATCCACATCACGTTTGAGTATTATTTTGTTTTATAAATTATTAGATTCAGTTAGTTTTATTCTAAATTAATGAGTTTTTTAAATCTCACAATTGTTTTTCTTATTGCAATTAATATCGATTAAAAGGCTGCATTGTATTGAACAAGTTATTACATAATTTTGCTTATCTCTTATAAATGCTTATTTCTTCTCAGAAAATTATATCCTTAGAAAAAGTAAGACATTTTTATAAACAGTTGATGTGGAAGCAAAACATCACTTCCAATTATAAACTTAAAAACCGATGTTAAGGACCTGCCGCCGATTTATATTTATTATTTAATGAAAGACCGTCATTATATAAAAGTTTGGATGGATTTTAATAAGATTGTGGGTCCAAGTACAGTAAACAGGGTATCTTTTCTAACTGGGCCATCATTGAAATAATGAAATCAGTGTGGTTTTTCCATAATGACTGATCTGTACAAAATTATAACTACTAATTAAAGAACTAATTATATAACAGAAATTAATTACTTTAATACAAAATGTGTAGAGATATATACTTAAAATTATATATAAAAACTAAATTAGGTAAAAGCAAAACATAAAACACTCTGAAACTATAAGCATTATAGAAAACGTCAAATGGCGGACCTTATTCTATAATAAAATGGTGTATTTCAATTTTTAAAATTCGTCCGCCATTTTCCAATATGGTGGCCAACTTTTAAATGTTGAACGAGATTTTACAACATTTTTTATTATTGAATGTATTGTTTATGATAGAAACAGAATAAAAATAAATTTTATTGCTTTTAAACTATACTCCTTCTTATTTGTTTACGAGATATACTAGTACTTGCGAGATAAAGTTCACAAAGTTCTGTTTAAAATACACAGTAATAAGAAACAATTTCTTAATACGCTTGTTGTTTTAAAATACTGTTCAATTTAGAGTGTCATAGGAAGGAAACTTGACAGGCATTAGATATTTAGGATTCCTAAAAAAAAAACTTGTGATGAACTCGATTGAAGACCTTCCACTTAATATCAGGATGTAATTAATGTACCAGCAAGACTGAACACCAGTTCATAATAAAGACTTAAATTGTATAGTTTTGATTCATTTAATAATTCATTTAAAAATTGTTATAATTATTATAACAAATGTTAAAATAAAAATCTAATAATAAATTAAATACAATATTAACTATTTATGTGTATTATAATACCCTAAATTCAACATTATTAATTTATAAAACATACATCTATAACGAAATTAAAATAAGAGTATTAACAAAATTAACTTAGTTCTTATATCCATACATTTTAAACAGAACTTTGGTGAACTTTCGGGCTCATAGACCTATCGTAAACGAGTAATAATATAAGAAGTACCCAAGAATAAAAATCCTAATATCTCATTTGAAATCCAAATCCAACATAACAAACTTAAGGTTTCCATAAGAAATTAGACAGTTGCCGCCAAATTGGAAAATACAAATTGGAAATTTAAAAAATTCAAATACACCATTTTATTACAGAGGAAGAAGTAGGCCTATGTAAAGTATCCTATTTGAAGTTTTTGTAGCTTTTCTAGTTTCAGAGATCGCAATGATGCCCAAATTATAAAGACACTCTGTATACCAAGCAATTTCAAACTTCAATTCAACACTAAAAGCATGCATAAATAAACGGCACTAACAATGAACAGATAATTTTCTCACAATAAACCAAACAAAACTGTTCGCCACCAAACAGTCAGAAAAAAGAAGAAGAAAAACTAACAGTATGTATACTATCTTAGATATGTACAAAATATTTAGAGAAATATTGATGTATAAACTTAAACTTGCATTGCTTGTGACATAAATTCGTCTTGAGCAAAAATTGTTGAAGTCGAGTTAGTGGTCAAAGTTTTGGAAATTATTTCCAGGCTGTAATTTTATTTTACTTTAGATTTGCTAAAATTGGTAGAGTCAATAACTTTCGAACCACCATTTTTGGGAAGGAGGAAAAATGTTTTGTTTGGGTCCTTAAGAACTACATTTTAGCACAGCTTGATGAAAATCGTATTTTTTGTTTGTTTTTGGTCTTATAGCTGTAAATCCTCAATTAGGAAAAGAAGAAGAAAAATAACAATAATAAAATACGGCTGAAATATGTTGACATACCAAACATTTCTCAAAATTGGTTCACTGGTTTGGGCGACAAACGACGATCGACAGACAATAGACTACATCATTCCAAAAACATTAATCCACTTAGAACATGTTTTTGAATTTTTTGTACAAAATCACATAACTTGTTCTATACCTTATAAATCGTTGAATAAAAAGAAATAAAATTACTTCCTAACTTTTAATTTTTTAAGAAATCATCACGAATAAAAACTGGTGTCAAATTTGAACTCCAATGTACAAAATATTATTAGCTATTATCGAAATATGACCATTAATTGTGTGGATCAGTAACTAATTTCACTTTACAATTCGTGCTGCACCTGTCATTCCGCAGCACCATATATAATGCGTATGCCGTTTTGACATAGTGCGTGATAATCACTTTTCATTCAGCCTATTTTCACTTTAATACTTAAGGGATTTTAAAATCTCTTTATTCCTCATGAGTCTTACCAGACATCAAACTTAACAAACTTGGAGTCAATCAAGGTTACTATACTTCCTTCCGACAAAAAACGACACACTCTATACTTGTCACAAAAAAGAGAACGCTGTATATTATTACAAGAACACATACATCTTAACATTTATGGCTGAAAAAGTGATTTTATTAGTAATAAATAATTTGGTCCTTATTATAAACTTAATATTTTTCATTTAAAAATCAATTTTTTTATATTTATGTAAGAAAATTCTATATAAGTAAGTGGACTAGTATAGACCTAACTTTATACTATATGTGTAAAAAAGTAATAAATATCTAACTATATGTGTTAAAAAAACTACTAAAGTACTAACTTTATACTATATGTGTAAAGAACTAATTTTATACTGTATATTATGTAAAAACTACTAACGAACTAACTTTATATTATACATGTAAAGAACTAACTTAATACTATAAGTGTAAAGAACTAACTTTATACTATATGTGTAAAGAACTAATAAAGAAACATTATAATTTATGTGTAAAGAACTAACTTTATTATTATACGTGTAAAGAAATATTAAAGAATTAACGTTATACTATATGTGTAAAAAACTAACTTTATACTATACGTGTAAATAATTAACTTTATACTATACGTGTAAATAATTTTTAAAGAACTAACATTATACTATACACATAAAGAACTAGTAAAAAACTAAGTTTATACAATATGTGTAAAGAACTAGCCAGTGTCCAGTCATCTTTTCAGTTAGTCTGATCTTTTGCAGCAGTTTTTCATACTTTTCTGAAAATTAAAATAAATTTGGATTCTAGTCTTTAATATTGTACTGTAGACGCAAAATGCCATAAGTGGAGACTATATAGAATATGTTCTTTTCCTTTGTCCACTGGCTTTGCATCATACGTTCTACATTTGCATTGTGTGTAGGAATGGAACAAAACTGAGCTATTCTTAACAATTCTAAATAGTACTCTAAATCGATGAAAATATTTTATCTATTTATCATGAATAAACATTCCTTTATCAGTTTTCTGAATACAATTCCTCATACAATACAAAACTGTCAAGACAAAACTTACAAAATCGAATAAGAAATTAAGTAATGTATAGTACTAAAACTACAGAAAAGAATAACTGGCGATAATTATCAAATTAATTTGTTACAAATCAATACCGTAGAGAGGTAACACGTGTAAAATGTGTTATAAAAATAATATATTATTTTAAGGTAGAGACGGAAAATAGAATTGAGAAATATTATAAATCCGAAGACAGTTTTTATCGTCTTTTCAGACAGTAATATTTTTATACAATGAACTGTATCAGAACGTTGGATACCCATCCAGAAACCAAATAAAAACCAAACAACTATTCCACAAAAAAATGTCAGTTCAGAAGTTGTCAATTGTTAGGATTCGTTTCTTTTAACCTGCTTGGGTTCTTTATTTTCAATTTAATCGAATGGTTCAGTACTCAATTGACCTTTATTAAGACTTATTCACAAGAATAAATATCTCCTATCTTTTTACAATGCTACAATCTTCTTCTTATTACCAATAATTCAGAATGACTATAATTGCTGTGACTCACAGATCTGATTCTACGTTATATTATGTGACTCTGAAATTAATTCAAGTTTCTTAATACATGAAGTTTGCTCGCCCTGTTTACAATCAGGAAGCTCTTACTTACCAAGTTCGTTTGACTATCTTCAAGGGTTTATATATCGTTCTAGCATCAATGACGTCTGCCATGATGGCAAGGTAGGCAATTTAGTCAGTTCTTCAAGTCTGTCACAATAACAGTTGTTATTTTGGCTTCTTAAAAAGAACTTAGTCTCTAGAACTAAAACTATCCTAATTCCTAACTCAATCAAAAGTGTAAATGAATCATGAGCACGTCGTAGATAAAGCAATTCTTTGTGTCTCAAATTGCTTTGTTGTGTTAAAAACGCGACTTTAGTATTTGATTAAAATCTAGCATTTGAAGACGGCGGTCAAGGTATATTTGTTTTTCCAATGTAGACTAATAAATATTACTTTCTCATGAGTTTAATGCTCACAATTTACTAAAACATTAACGAAGTCAGTAGAACTGATTTTTTGTTTTCGTTTTACCGATAACAGACAAACTGGAATGTGGAGAGTTGACAACCAATTTGTTTTATTTGGGTTATTAGATGCTACATCGCAGACAAATTTGATTTAATTGTTAAAACTTATTTTTAGATTTTTGTGTTAAATATTTTACTGCTGCTACTTCCACATTTTGAGTTACGGGAAAAAAGTTCCGAGATATGGCCAAAATATGCTGACACTTAGGGGTTTGTAGGGGATTGCACACACGACAGAGAGGTAGGCCTACCATTCGAAAAACCACTTATTTGGACATAGAAATATCTGAAAAAACTCTACATCGAGTTATGACACATCACGTACATTACTTAAGTGTGAGAAATTAAAAAGAGGATATGTTAGGGAAGAGAGAACGTATGGTAACTATAGTGAATGTTCTTGAGATAATAAGGAAGGACAAGAATGAGGAAATGGACAGAAAGATAACATGAAAATAGTCTAAATGTGTTCCCAAACCAACAAATTGTAATGTTTGTAAAACCATAATGCTTACCAAATAATTTGAAAAGAAAACTAATAAAATCTGTTCGCCATTTTAAGCTATACAATTGATTTCAAGACATCTTCAGGTAATATGTTCTTATAAATATAAAATATGTTTTAACTATATTTAAATATACATTCAAATAAATTATTTTAGTGCCCTAGTCATCTCTAACTAGTAGCGATGGCTATAGAGAGAAAATGTTCACAATTTGTATCTTAAACTAAATAATCTGCCAACAAATTTATAATGAAATCAGTGAGGCATTTCCATAATGACTGATCTGTACAAAATTATAACTACTAATTAAAGAACTAATTATATAACAGAAATTAATTACTTTAATACAAAATGTGTACTTAAAATTATATATAAAAACTAAATTAGGTAAAAGCAAAACATAAAACACTCATATATAGATTAAACTCACCTAACATATATTAACCCATAGAAATTACTAATAAATTTCCAAAACATAAAATTGTAGGTTGCTGTATATTTGTTTTAAAATATTAATAATATAATCTATCCTACTGTTTTTCAGTTCCAATTTTGGTATCTTTTAAAAACGAATTTTTAGGCTTTGTAGGTTTAAAAGAATTTTTATATTTTGTAGGTTTAAACGAATTTTTATGTTTGTAGGTTTAAAAGCATTTTAATGTTTTGTAGGTTTTTTGTTAATTTTGGTAAGATATATTGTATGGTTTTGTTCCATGCAGAACAAATTTAAAAAATTCCAACTGGTCTTGTTCTTCTCACATATTATATGATTGTATTCTGTGTATTGTGATAAACATTTTAGTTCAATATTCTGTTTGATTGTTACTATTTGAAACAATTCTTGGATAACTATTTTTTAAACTTTGAAAATAATGAGATGCCTTAAGAAAAAAGTTTTATAAAGAGGAAAAGAGGGTTCGGTTTTACTTTTACATAATATGAATAATGAATTTATGTGTAATATACAATGGTTTTAAACATAAATTGTTTACCCCTCCCCACCATTCAATTCCTCATTGAAGCTGAGAATGTATATTACAAAATATGAAGTACCTAATAACTTTGTATTACAAAATTTTCCTCAAAATAAATCTGTCTAATATTCCGTTTCAATTTAGTAGTCACATGCCTAATATAAATTTCCAAGAGTTTTTTATCTAGATAAAAGTCGACTTGTTGGATTTTATCTCTTTTTTCAATAACTGGGTAAAAGCAAAACATCTCATGGTAGATAAAATATTACTCAAGCCTTTTTAACTTTAATTATTAGGTTTTTTTTTGTATTAACAGTCATCCTATTGTTGGCACTTTGATTTATCGTGATATATTCTCAGCTAATATAACGGTCACTTATAGAAAATTGGTTTGTGGTCAATAGATGACTTTACAATGACTTAACAGTGTTAAAACCCCGACGTTAAGTTTGATCTCAGGAGGTTAAAAACAAAACAAAATGTATTTTCATAAAAAATATCAGTAAGAATGTTGCTTTTAGATTGTTGCTAGTATACTGTACTTGAGCTAGGTACATATAAACCGTTCATTCGAATTGAGGGCAACAAAATATGCGTAAAGTGGTTAAAACAAATTGATCCATTGAGAGCTTACTTATTTTTATAAATTTAAAACCAACCTCTGTTTTTAACACAAACCACTAAAGAGTCTTTCAGTAACAAACTGAAAAATTAAACGTCCGTATTTTAGATAAAAATAATTTTTCACCCTTGCTTTATTTTCATTTAAAATCCTTATGCGATTTAGTCTCAAATATAATCTTAATTTCACCAACCCACAATCGAAACATGCATTTTTAGAAACACGTGACAAAAAATACCACGTGATAGCTGTCATGCTGAAAATTGTTTAAATGTAATTCCTTGGCCTCAAAAATCCGATCAAAATTTTAACACCATCCCACTATTCAATTGGAACGTAAATAAAAAGGACTTCATGCGGACATGTTCTAAAATGGGAGATTACTTCATATAAAATTTCAAATTTTAAAATACGAGCTTCATTTGTCGTTTATATTTTCATAATAAAACCTAACCTTTCTGTTAGATCATTTTGCGAGATACAACGTTTTTGTTTTGCTCATAATTTGAACTCATTACCTGTCATATTATTATAGAAGTTTAGATAGTCACCATTCAGACTCTAAGGAGAGTTATAGCACCATATAGACTTCACCTGACATACCATAGTAAGTGAGAAACTTCTAGGGGTAGAACAAAAATAATTTTGATACATGTTTATCCTAAAAGAGAATCTGGGTTATGTTCAGGTAGAGATAGAAACAACACCTGCTACAATGTTCCCACGCGGGGGAGGGTTAGGTAACCTAATCCAAGCAATTGTGCAACCACAATAGGTTAAACAGTAACACTAGTTTGTTACTTTCTATAGACCTACTCGACTGTGTAGATCGTATCAAGCTTGTAGAGGTAGGCCTAAGGGCACGTTCCCATTCCGTAATCCCTAGGCAACGTTTTGATCTGGACATCCTGATTTTTGACAAACCACGATCATTGGTTTATATCTATTGATTTGTTTATTTAAATTGGTCTTTTTATCTGCTTGTCGTATTATTAATTTTCTAAAATTTTAAGATAAATAAATCTGATTATATATTTTAGACAAGGAGAAACTTTATTCACATAATATTGCATTCTAGAATGTCAGTATTCATATATTTGTTCATCAATTTATGTAGACTAACTTATATTTTTTTCAATCTGCCAATTATTGAATTTTGTTTTAATTACCTGATAATTAAGTCATTGACGAATAATTAGTACATCTGTCTTTCTCTCTCTCTCTCTCTCTCTCTCTCTCTCTCTCTCTCTCTCTCTCTCTCTCTCTCTCTCTCTCTCTCTCTCTCTCTCTCTCTCTTTTTTTTTTTTTTTTTTTTTTACCAATTTCACCCAATCCATAATAATAACTTATGTAATGTTTGGTATATTCTTCCGAATCATATTAAGATATGCTTAACTTTTAATCAAAATCAGTAGAGCTGATTTTAATAAATATATAGCCTAGGGGATGAATTAATATATGTTTCAGTCCAAGTGTCACATATGTAATGTAGAAAAATGGAGGTACAAAGTTGGTTTGAAATGGTACCCCACTATTTCACAACAACATATGAAGAATTATGAGAAAGTATTTTTTCCCCCTTCGAAATTTGGGATTTCAAAAGGATAATTTAGTGGCATAGGGTCTGTTTATCAAACTTTTCAAATATAAACACATATCAAGTGATACTTCATTTTTAAGGCCTTATTAAGAGAAACATTTTAGAAGACAGTTTTTTTCTAATAACTTTTACTATTTCAAAATAGCGTCCCCAAATATTAAACGAAATGCGTTGTATGTGTCCCTCCATAATGGCTAGGATGATTTAATGTGAAAGAACTTTGCGACAAATTAAAGAATCAATATGAAAGGAGCTTTAAAACCACATGCACTTGTTCAGATTCTCGAAAGTTAAACCTAGGTCTTAACAATTCGAAATTTGGATAATTCAAAATAGCCAAATCTCTACATTTTAAAATAAAATGTAATCCAAATAGTTCATCTTTTTAAAGTTTGTAAAAAGACAACCAAATTTTAAGTTTGAAGTCAACTATTGCAGTTTGGGCATAGGAGCCAATAATGTTTTTTTTTTTTTTTTTTGTAGAGTGATAAACAAATATGAATTTACCAACTTGGCTCAACATAAAACACGCAGCACACAGGACTACAGAGAACGATACCATCTACTGTCACCGGCTAGAAGACATCTTTACATTTAGATGTTCGTAAATAAATATAGAAAAAACCGAGAAAACCTATATAAAGATACCCCCTTTCCCAACATGATACAAACATTCCTTAACACATTATAATAATAAACTTGAATTAATTTCATCAAATTTTTGGTTTAATGTAAAGTTATGAAATTTATTTACATAATTATATTCTTTGGGCCAATGGAGTAAATTAAGAATATTAATAATATTATGTTTATTAAAGTAATAAGAAATTAACGCTGGTTTCATTTTATTATTTTTTCGTACAAGGTGTATACAAAATCCGTTTCATTTTGTTAATTATTTAATTTCATGACCTAAAATATTCAACCTTGTACATCTGAAGGAAATGAATAATTGTATACAGTTTGGAACTTTTATATTTCCACCCATGTAAAACAAATGAATTTATTAATTTTAATTTTAAAGTACGACGTTTAAGACTTAATTGAATAAAATACAAATTTTTTTTGTACGAAGTTATAAAATGTTATCTTTATTCGACATTTATTTAAAACTATTAATCCTTGGTATCCTGTTACTCCTTGGTATACTGTTAATTCTTGGTATCCTGTTACACCTTGGTATCTTGTTACTCCTTGGTATCCTGTTAATCCTTGATATCCTGTTAATCCTTGATATCCTGTTAATCCTTGGTATGCTGTTATTCCTTAGTATCCTGCTACTCCTTAGTATCCAGTTACTCCTTGGTATCCTGTTACTCCTTGGTATCCTGTTACTCCTTGGTATCCTGTTACTCCTTGGTATCCTGTTACTCTTTGGTATCCTATTACTCCTTGGTATCCTATTACTCCTTGGTATCCTGTTACTCCTTGGCATCCTGTTACTCCTTAGTATCCTGTTACTCCTTGGTATCCTATTTACTCCTTGGTTCCTATTACTCCTTGGTATCCTGTTACTCCTTGGTATCCTGTTACTTCTTAGTATCCTGTTACTCGTTGGAATCCTGTTTATCCTTGGTATCCTGTTATTCCTTGCACCGATCTTATCCTCAGTTTGATTCGGCTACAGGACAAAACACAGTTTTACATTTACATTAAAAATGCTCTAAGTAATATTAAGATGGTAAATAGCCACAATGTTCTCACCTTTTCATACAATGTATTGAAAATTTCATTATCCAATGGCAAATACTAAAATAGAACCTATAACTAATATCATTTTATTATTCTATTTACAATTTTAACTTAAAAATATTCGCCCTCAAAAGGACCTCAATTTCTTGAGGTTTGTATCTTAAAATTATCGTAATTTCAGGATATCCGATTCCTGCGTTCAATTCTAGTTGTGGACTTTAAATCTCCTCTTCGTTTTAAATAGCCTTCCCGATGTGAAATTTTTACCCCTTACTTTTTGTACTTTGTACGATTTTATAAATTTTCATTCCTTTTTTACAAACTTAACATTTTTAAAGCATGTTTTTTAGAAGTTTTCACCCCTATAAGTATCTTAATTAAAATACAAATCTACTTGAATTCGATACAGAATAGTTACAACTCTATGCCATCTATAAAAAAATATACAAATGATTATAATTGTACAACTTTCAGTTGTTCCAAGTTAACATTTTTCAAAAAAGGTAATTTTACAAGTTTTACCCCTATGTCATAACTAGAACTAAAACGTACTTTAATATAAAAGGTTGTAACTATTTCTTATTATAGACTTGTTCATTTTAACATTAGTTATCGTATAAGGGTGAAATATAGTAAAAGTTCCTTAAATAAATAAAATTAAAAAACTTGGGTAAAACGGAAAAGTTATATTTTTCTATAGTCGGCATTAGATTATAAATAGACTATTACTTAACATAACTAATTAAATTTTAGTGTTATTTTCTAAAGAGATATAAACTTGTAAAATTAACTTTTTTTGAAAAATGTTAACTTGGGTAAAACTCAAAAGGGTATAAACGAAAACAGTTGTGATTTTTTTTATAGTGGGTATAGGGTTATAACTATTCTATACATATTCAGAAAGATTTCAGGTTATGATATAGAGGCAAAAACTAATAAATTGTTTTTTTTTATTTTTTTAATGTTAGTTTGGTTAAATCTAAAAAAAATACAAACTCAATAAGTTATGATTTTCTGTAATCGGTATTGGGTTGTAACTATTCAACTTATATTAAATTAAAATTTTAGTAATGATATAGGAGAGACAACCTTTACATTACCTTAAAAAAAAAAATAATAATAATAATAACACGGGAAAAATGGAAAGGAGTACAAACGAAAAAGTTTTATTTTTCTATAGTCAACATAGGGTTGTAACTATTCCAAGTCATATTCAAGTAGTTTTGAGTTTTAGTTATAATATAGAGGTGGAAAATTGTTATATTATTCTAACTTTTATTTAAATGTTAACTTTCGAAAAAAAAATGAATATGTAAAAACGAAAAAGTTACATATTGTTGCAACAATTCTATAACATAGCCTACTTAATCAAATTTCAGCTCTAATTTCGATATAGAAGTGAAAACTTCTAAAATCGTACACAATAGAAACAGAAGGAGGTAAAAATTCCACTGAGATAAATATTCAACACTACACCGGCATAAAGAAGAAACTTCCTACAGATGACGCTAGTTTATGCGCCTTCAATAAAGAGAATGCAATTTATATATATATATCTGTTTTGCATAACCAGCGCCTTTGAATATAATTTCCAGTTAAAGAAGAATACACCCAATTTGTTTTAAACTCCTAAATGCATGATTTGAAAAATTTTGTTTATAAAATTAGAATATAATACAAAATACTCCATAATTTAAGATAAAATTAATTTCATAATCTTAAGGTTTTATTTTTATAATTATTACATATTTGTTGCATATATGCCTCTATGGGTGTTTACGACATACATAATATAGGCCTACACATTGTATCAGTTGTGCAACAAATATAAAAATATACACAAATTCAGCTAGAAAATATAATAAATTTACAAACAAAAAATATATAGGCCTGTTATCCTTAGTTTCTTACATACATTACATATATTATATAAAACTTATTTTTTAGTGATGCAAAAAAAAAAATAAAAAAATTATGAGTCACATTTCGTACAGGATACAAATAAAAATCCTTTAGATTGGGGTAGTTTACAGTTTCACGTGTTACGTTTCTCGTTCCATTTAGGCTATAGGTCTATAATTGTCTTAAAGAATATCTTCAGGTGGTAATGGAGCTGGCCGGACAACGTTTCATTTTTACCTCAATCTGCTGTTGCATTCTATTGCTAGGTTGTCCTCTTTTATTTGTAGTAGTGCTTGAAAGGCATAACGATTAAGTAATTTCTATTCTGAAATCTTTTTGGGTAATTTTTGATTTTCAGCTTCATTTCTAATAGCTGTAATTCATTTTTAATAGCTTATATTAATTTTAAAACCTAAGTTACATGGTTCAATGTCATTGCTCATATTGATTTTCAATCTTTGAGTAATAACATCTCACTGAAAATATTTTTCAATATATGCTTAATGAAAATTATTTTATGTTTCGATTTTAAAAGCAACATTTGAATGAAATTAATTTTTTTTTTAGAACATGTTTTGAAAAAATTATAGTTTTGTTTACGCCTTACGAATGTCCTTAATTTTCAAGATAATATTTATAAAATTATTTATAACAATGGCAGGACTACATGAGCCTATAAAATTTTATCAAAACCTGTCAGTCTGAAATCGACCGTAAAGCTTGACAGAAACCATGCAAAATCATTTGAATTCATCTAACTATAACTCAAAAAGCTTTTTTTTAAAATATGGTAATTAATGTTTCTACACTACGTAGAAACCATGACTTTAAAACTATGTTCATATTCATATCAAAATTATTACTTAAATTGAATTGTTTTGAATAACAGTTTAACTTATTAATAAACTCATATTTAATAGACACTTTAATAAAATTAGAGGTTTTCATTTCAAATAGCCTACGGAACATTGTCATTCACTATAAAGAAACGGTAAACCCTATCTAGTAGCTAAGATTTGCTGTAAAGGTAATCTAGTAATGGTTTGTATTTAAATCCATAAGTCAGTCAGAAGAGGTTAAATTAATTACAATTGCAAAATAAAAAGTAAATGTTTATTGCATTCAGTATAATTAGTGTAAAAGTCAAAGAGAAGATAAGCAACAGTCGTTACAGTTTCTGTAGGTCATAACAAATCCTACTCGATTAAATAAACTTCATATTACACTTGGATTCTCGGTAATTGTTAAGTTAAACACTTTTCTCCCACCCTCTCGCTAGCTCTCACACAGAATCATTCTCCATTGTGTTCTGTTGTATAACACAGAACTTAAGAGGAACAAAATTAGAGAGTCATTGTTATAACTGTGAAAAGAGAAGGCGTGGTCTTCATTAAACCAATGGGAATAAAGAGGCGTGGTCAGAGGGAGGGTATGCGCTCGGCGGGGAGAAAGCTACTGACAACAGTGGCGATGAGTCTGCCAAACGGCGTAGACATGTCTTTACATCCAGTGCTCGGTGCTATTCCTCCGGCGTTCTTTCTTCGCGCTTCCGAACGTTATCAGAGAACGCCCAAGTGCGCTAGATGTCGCAACCACGGTGTCGTTTCCGCGTTAAAGGGTCATAAAAGATATTGTCGTTGGAGAGATTGTGTCTGCGCCAAGTGTACGCTGATTGCGGAAAGACAGAGGGTCATGGCGGCCCAAGTGGCGTTAAGACGACAGCAAGCTCAAGAAGAATCAGAAGCCAGAGAGTTAGGCCTTATGTTTCCGGCACCACCACCCCCGGCACCGCCTCCACAGGTACCAACATCTCAGCCTCCGCAGGACTTTGGTCTATCGTTGATGAACCAACAGCCGACGTATTCTACCAGCCCCAATAGTCCAGGTAGGTGTATAAGATATTTTGTATTTAGTTTTAAGGTTAGTGATAAAAATAAAGAATACATTTATTCACACATTAACCAAAGAAAGTAAATTTAACCAAATAAGATGTTATTAAAGTCATAAATACAGTGTTACTAAATATGACACAGAAATTATAAAGTGAACATAGAATAAAACTCATTGCAATCGGAAGTACAACATTAAACATATTTACAAGTTAATATTTGTTTACATGCCATTATATCATGGGTTTGACTTTGTCCTTCTCAAAAGTAACCACATTAATGTAATGTAGTCAAAGACAATTTATTAAGAACTATCGGTCACATTACATTTAAAGAAAAGAAAAAGCCTCTATGACTAATGAACATATTGTTCTTTTAATTATTTTAAAATTTTTTGCGTCATTACAATACATTTAGTGTATAAAAAGTCGGTCTTACATTTCAAAACATAAAGTAACTATTTTAAAATATTGAGTAGAACTTGTTTTAAATTCAACAATTAATTTAAAATAACTATTTCCATTAGGAGAAATTTTATAATAAAAAAACAAATTTGTACAGATTTATCACAGTTTAGGCTATATCTTGGTAGCCGACATAGCCTGATTATACTTCCAATTATCGTTTTATTTTTTAAGTAGTAGGCTTTTAGAGAAAGTTATTCGATGTATTAAATAACCTGTCTGTCCATCGTATGCTGTCTATTCAGTCTATTACAGCCATACAGTTGGATTGATTTTGATTAAATTTGTTAAGTGGGCGTAATTTGCCAACATCTCGGGACTTCTTTTATTGATCTATAATTAAAAGATATAATTCGAAGATATCTGCCAAGATAAAAAAATACAAAACGTCGATTTTCTCTAAATCGGCTCTATAGATTTTGATCAAATTTTCTCAAATGTACGCAATTTCTCAAAATCGGCTCTACTGATTTGTTTCAAATATTAAGATTAATAACCTAAATCAGTTTGGAAATTGTAAAGAAATTTGTGTAGAAAATTACCGTTAAAGAACAATTAAAAAAAAAAAGAAACGAAGCTTGATTTTCGTCATTTAAACTTGATTGTATCTTACAATATTGTTAGTCCTTCAGATAGATATTGTTTGAAATAATTTACAAACTGTAAGACTTCGACGAATAGTTTTATTTGCTTAGTATTCGTGTTTGGATAGTGAATCGGTATGTCAGAAAGTTTGTGTAATGCCACAGTTTATTGGCCTACTTTTAGCCCATTTCCCAAAATGTTAATTCGTAAAACAACAAATGTCCACTAAGCTCCACACAAACAGTATTTAAATATAATAACTAACCTAAATAGTGTTTTAACACTTCACCAGATAAATTATCGTATCCTATAATAATTTTTACAAATGTAATAAATTTGAAGAAGCTAGGGTAACTTCTCAAATTAGTTGATCTATCCATTGTAATTTCTTATTCAACTAACCTATAAAACTATAGACTATTATATTACAAAAAACTTTTTTATGGCCATATTAAGATTTTATTTACATTTTAAAATATTTTAAATATAACAGCCTAAAAGTCTCTATAAATGCAAGAGAGTAGCCTACACGCCCTTTCTAAATATAATTATACGTGGTATAAGTATATCTATTTTTTAATAACTTAAGGCTATATTTTAAGTTATTATTTGAAGAAATCTGGAGGTAAAGCCTTGATTCTATTAACAGATAGAAACATATTTAGGTTTATCTTAATTTTTGAATTTCAGGTTACTTCTATTGATAATTAAATACAGATATAGAGAATAAATTTGAAATATAATTTCGAAATTCTAATACAGTACCAAGTAACAAAAACTTGCTTTGCTTGTGCCATAAACAGTTCGTCAGTGTAAATTATGTTTAATTAAAATTGAACTTTAAATATCGGTGATCAAGGGCCATTTGTGTTTTTTACCAATTATTTCTTGACCGTAATATTTGTTTACACACGGAGTTGAGTTATTAATTTTCACATTGCACTAAAAATGCTAAATCGGTAAAATTGGATTTGGATAAAATCTTAATATTTCATTCCTTATGGCAGCTATCCCGAAATAAGGGGTAATCAAAACATAGAAGAAAAAAAATATATACGCGAGTGGCACTATGCCCACATAAGAAATTTGATTAAAATCTATCCCAAGTTTTGAGGCCGTAAAGAACACAGACCGAAATAATTCCTAACCTAACCTCAAAACGATTGTATCCCCAAACATTCTCCATCGATTATTACATAACTTTCTCTCTACACAGTATGTGAGAAAGTAAACATTATTAGAGCTCTTGCTTTAAGATGATCATTAAATCGTTAGGTTTTCAGAATATTAAAGTGACAAGAATGCAGATCTGCAGCAAATTACATACGTTCTATATAGGTTAACATTTTGATCAGTAGAATAATTTAGTTTTTCAATAAAACACTATGAAACTATTGTTATAGAAAAAACACGTACTTTTTGATAATCATTTTTGTATATTGGAATCCTTTGATGTGAATTAAAACATAATTTCAGTTGCATAATAACATTTTTTAAACTGCAGACAAATCAAATTTGGTCTACGCGGGCAATAAGGCTACACTTAGAAAGACTACACACTTTGTATGGATATACCTTGAATAAACTTCCTCTGTTTTTAAAAATGAGTATGAAAAGAGGAATTGGATTTAAATAGTTAAGGATAGTTAAACGAATTAAGAGGTCACATGATAGCTTCATAAAAATGCATCGACATGTAATATTTTAAACCTGTCTTATTGACAATTGAATGAAACTGTTAGAATTGACAGTCAATAATAATAAGTTTACTTACATGAAGCGATGGTTTAGCTTTGATATGCTGTAGGGTCGGAAAAGATGAAGGTTTATTTAGGAGGTATATAAAAAAAATGTATACATTTATTAATGTTCTCAAAATTCCAATTAAAATTAATTTATACTTGGAAATTGGTTATACAGATACATGTACCATAGTGATAAGTATAAGTTTTGCTGAAGAATGGGGTTAGGAGGCTATGAAAACAAAAATAAATTGAAGTTACAATAGGCTTAACGTACAATTTTTGAAATAATGTTTATTTATCCTTTTCTTTGGTAAACAATATTTTTTTACTTTCTTTAAGGTTTAAAAATATATAGCCTATATATAATGTAGGTTGGCTCAGAACAGGTCGTCAACCTCAGATTCTCTTAACTATATTGTTAGGATATTTATGCATGTGTAGTATTGATTATTATTATCTTATTTTATTGTTTCATTTTATATTACTCTTTTATTATTGTGTGTATGTGGTTTAAGTTTGTAAATATCTTATGAAAATTATGATGCAATTGACGAATCAAATAACAAATAAATAATATCTGAGTGGAGTTATTTGGAGACTAACTGCTAATGCCGTGAGTTCAGATGGGATTCGTCAAAGGTACTATTGTCTCCATGTTGTCTGCTGCTACACATCAATAATAACAGGTGTTTATCTTCTTGTTTAAAAATCCTGTTTGGAAATTCAACTTGTCTGGTTTCGTGATTTAAGCTTTGTTCAGTTTCATCTAAAATGTCTCAAGAACATTTTGCCTCAAGAAACAACTGGCTATCTTGAAGCCAAAGCAACCATTCCAATCTCAAATATTAATCCGTTCCGATCTAGATTCAGCTTTTTTTACAACTTTAATCAAATTTAGTTACAATTCAGTTTCCTTAACATTTATAGACAGCTTTTTTATATCTGATCAAACTGAATTTTTGTTCTAAATTTACCACAACTATTTTGTTAATTAACATTTATAAAGAACCATTTCAAAACCGACTTCCCCGATAAGTACTATAAGTACTGTACTATAACTATTTGAATAAAAATGTTATTTCCAAACAATGTTGAAATATTAAAATATTTCCAAAATGTGGGAAAAACGCTGCATGAAAAATAATGTTTTATGTATATGAGAATGTAAATACTTTATAAGTATATTCTAAAATTTTAATTTATAAAAATAGTTTGTTATTTTTTTTATCAAAGCATCGTGTAGGGTATGATGAACTGTATCTACCTAAATTCAATCCTAACCTAAAATGTGAACTCATATATTGTAAAGTGACTAAATAGATTATTGTGTATGTTTCAATTGAATTTGTAATCAAATAAAATGCCTACAGAACTGCGCAAATAACGAAATATTTACAATAAAAATAACATTCACGCTTCATTAATTTCTTCACATAAGCAAAAAGAATTAATTGTAGTCTCGTGCTACAATAACATTATCATTTGTTAGTCAATTGAGAAATAATAAGCGACCTGTTTCCTAACAACTAATAAAATCGATTTCAGAAAATTTTCTTTCATGACGGAAAACCATCAATTTATAAAATGTTACCACTAATAATATAAATTCAGCTGATGTTTCTTTACTATGTGATTCACATAATTTATTTTAGTTTATTTATGGAACATATATATTGTTGTTACAAATTGTCAATTATTTAACAAAAGAGAGAGCATTAACAACAACTTGAATGGGTTAAAAAAAGTTTCGTATATGAAATTTTTTTTCACATATTCACTATAGAAATTAAGAGAAAAACCTTGTCTGAATTAGAAGAATTTGTGGGTTCCTTTTACTATACCAAGAGCTCATTACACTATTCTGAATGTTTTTTATACGCTCTCAGAAGTCACATAAAGCCATATTTTCTACATTTATTAACACTGCGGCCTATGAAATAATACTTCTCGTATAAAGTTACAAAATAAAATGTAATTGATCAAGAAAGTTGATGTTGTATATTACGGAAATATCCATATTGTGGCTATTTTATTTTTAAAAAGCAAATTTGTGGAAGTTGTCTGTCTTGTTTTCTGTTCGTGTAGTGGTCGCCCAAAAGATGGACAGATATATTATATTTTCCTTGTTGTTTAAAAGTCGAAAACCTCTCGATCACCAAAGAAAGATCGGGAAATAAAGACCTCTATTAGCTCTCGAATATTCTAATAACATTAGGGACGGAAAGTAATAGGCTAAGAGTTAGTCAAAAGTGACCTGATAGGAAAGATGAAAGAGAGGGAACTACATGAAGAAAGGTGTAGATCCAGCTAGGTAACCCCAGGTTTGCCACACCAATATGGGCCCTTAAGTGGTGGACAGATTTTAATCAAATGTGGTATGTGTGTATATTTAGACATGTATTGTTTTATAATTCAAAATTTGGGAGAAAACCTATGTTGTAAAAGAATAAACACACAAAATGAAACTGAATTATAACTAAATTTGATTAAAGTTGTAAAAAAAGCTGAATCTAGATCGGAACGGATTAATATTTGAGATTGGAAATGTTGCTTTGGCTTCAAGA
Organism: Aphrophora alni; assembly: GCA_963513935.1. Classification (NCBI taxonomy): domain Eukaryota; kingdom Metazoa; phylum Arthropoda; class Insecta; order Hemiptera; family Aphrophoridae; genus Aphrophora; species Aphrophora alni. Next base: position 55,923,454 of record OY740770.1, on the reverse strand, counting down.
TAGCCAGTTGTTTCTTGAGGCAAAATGTTCTTGAGACATTTTAGATGAAACTGAACAAAGCTTAAATCACGAAACCAGACAAGTTGAATTTCCAAACAGGATTTTTAAACAAGAAGATAAACACCCGTTATTATTGATGTGTAGCAGCAGACAACAGGAGACAATAGTACCTTTGACGAATCCCATCTGAACTCACGGCATTAGCAGTTACTCTCCAAATGACTCCACTAATATTTGTGTTACCAGTCGTTATTTAAACAGTCGCAATTTTGTAACTGTAAACAGAATGAAGAGATAAAATGAAGTCGGAAGAAGGTAGATTTACATAAATAATGAGGTGATTTAACAATTTATTTAGACGTTATGACGTAAATCAAAATGTTTCTTAAGATATCAAAGGTTACATACTGCTGTTAGGCTATAGTTTAGGCTATTTCATCTTCTCTAAAACTAAAAATAAGATAAAATTTACTTATAAAAAGTAGGTTTTGAAGCACTTTTGGTGGTGAAATGAAAATTTTAAAAACGTCCAGGGTAGTTAAGATTTTTAAAAGTCACCTTTTTAAACTTATGAAAGGAAATTTTTTATTAATGATTTAATCTCTGAAAATAAATAAAAATGGAGGATGGAAAGACCATGTGGAAATACTGTCTAAGAAACTAAATTATGAATGTTATGCCATACAGGTAGTTTCTAGCCAAATGGAAAAAGAATCTCTAAAATCTATTTATTACAGATATTTTCATTCTTACTTAAATTGTGGTTTAATATTGTGCGGTAATTGTCTTGAGGCACACAAAATATTTAAAATACAAAAACGTGTAATTAGAATTATGGGCACAAAGAGTCGTGAAGCCTTTCTTTAAATAAATGTGCATTTTGCCTATGCTTTGCATATATGTATGTGAATTATTAAATTTCGTTCACTTAAATAAAATAAAAAACATTTCAAGATAGAATTTTACAGCATAAACATGAAACCCGAGTCAAATATTTCCTTCAGTATGCCAGGAATCGCCTATCTGCCTACGAAGCTGGTTTATTTTATATGGGAATCAGACTGTACAATATATTGTAGTCTGATATAAAACATAGCTAATATATAAATAGTGACACCAGTTTCAAGAAAAAATTTAATGCATTTTTAGAAGACCGATGTTTTTACTACGTGGAAGAGTTTATGAAGTTTAGAGGTGTCCGAGACACTTCTTCTGTTGTAGTATTTTTGTACCACTTGTGATCTATTGTGATGTGTTGACAATTCATATATTATTATTGCCATTGCCAAGCTTTGTAACTAAAGGAAGCTGGATAAATAAAAAACAAATAAATAAAATAAATCGAGATTTTTCGGGTGTTGAATTCGTCATAAAATTAAGTGAAAATAAAAAAAATTGCAGTAAATTAAGTAAGACAACGATATTTTTACATTTCTAATAGAGTGTTTCCCTTATTATTATTATTATTATTATTATTTGCTATGGATGAATTACCTTAGTTTATTTTAAACAATTTTGCTAAAATAATTTTGTTATTGAAAATTTGCTACATTGTTGCAATGAATATAGGCCTATACGATATAAAAAGGAGGAAGTCTCTTAGGTAGTTAAGGTTATATAGATTGAGTTCGTAACTAATATCTTAATTTTTTAGTAGTCAACTTGAAAAAATATTAGTAGGCCTACCAGAAACTGTAAAAATAAATCATACTAAAAAACAACACTGTTTTTCTTATTCAATGTAATGAGCAACGTTTGAGGGAACTTTTCACCAAATGAAATAAATCACAATAGACCGTACCAGGAGTGTGACAACTAACTGAGGATAACTTAGTCAACGAAACTTCGTCTTGTGTTGAATTGCACAAATAAAGTGTTTATTGTAGAAAATTGTGTTTTATTTCATTTGATGAGCATTTTTCTACTTTGCATGAGTGTCTAAAACATAAGAATTGCAGCTATCGAATAAGAGTTTCAATAAAATAGGTTCAGTAGTTTACGATAAAAATTAACTATAGGCCTACACATAATTTGTTTTATCTACCGGGTGTGATTTTGTCAACTTCTTCTATCTTTTTCGTGTAATATGAATTAATTATTATAAAGTAATTGTTATAATTGTTTCGTTATTTTAATATACATGTTTCGTGGTAATGTATAGGTCTACTCTAATAAATGTAATTGTTACAGTAATGGATAGGACAACTATGTATATATTATTATTAGAATTATATTAAAAATTCAGCCTCTAATGGTTATAATATTAGTATCTAAGAACTAAGGAGGGTAAACTATTCGCAACAATATCCATGATTCCAATGTACTTAGAAGTGACCATCATAAACAGTGTGCTCATTAAAAATCGCAAATTGCGCCAACAGTATAAGGCTTATGTTTGTTCAATTAATAGATGGAAAACAACTGCCTACAGTTAATTCAAGGTTACTGTTAATTGTTTTGCATATATATGTAGGTTGTATCAATAGTGATCATATGACATTCTCTGCAATATAGTGGTTTGTATATTTTGTCTAGATATTTGTAATGATTGATGTAGCAATATCAGTCGGAAAATTACACCATTTTAATTATTTAAATTGGTGGAAGAAAAATGAGAGAAACACGTGAAAACGTTTTACACGGTTACTTATTTAATCAATTTATTTATAACTTAACCCCAAATCTAACCGAAACTAACATAATCTAACCTTACCCTTAAATAAAAAGAAGCTTGGGGTATTAGTATATATTACTGAATTTAAGAAATTATTTGGTTTGTAATTTTTAAATGGAAATTCAGTATAGCTTAGAAGATATTTTTTTCATAAGTAGTTATGTTTGGACCTTCAACATATAAATTGCACAGGATGTCGATTAGTAACAATTTAGCAAAAGATAAAATAATGTAACTTGTTCAAATCATAGGCTACATTAAAAGTGAACTTCTTAAACAGATTTAAGATGTTACAAAATATTTACAGTTAAACAAAAGATTATAGGTAGGTTTTGTTTGTTCTGTTGAAATACAAATAATCACTATTTTTGCACAAGGTGATTACGGGATATTTCTGCTTAAATAAAAACAGTTACTAGTTTTATTTGTCTACTAACATCGGCCTATGACTTCCTTTGTTGTCTGATGTGATAGACTTAAAAAACAAATATTATATTCCTCGTTACGCTTTTATGCTTAGGATGTAAATTCGCAAAGGTAGTTTGCAAACTACGGTGAGTAAATTTCATAATTTATATATTTAAAACACAAACAATTGATTGTGCAAATTCACTTGTTCCCTCAACTTGACTGATTTCGATTATTTTTTTACTTACAGCTTTTTACCTATAGATATATCACACGCATTAGGTTTTTCAACGAATTTAATTTTTGTGTACTGTTAATAGGAATATAATAATATACATTTATAAGACCTGATTAAATCCATCAGCTTTCTTATTTAACACTAAGATATATTAGGCCTAGATAAATTTGTAAAATGTTTGAACTTTTATTTTGGCAAAACAATATTTTAAATCATTTAAACCTTATTCGTCAAATGAAATTGGTTAATTTCTTGTTTTTCTTTTCTTTTCAAGAATTAATAGCATTTTACAAATAATTAATGTAATCATTAAATATAAAATTCTAAACTTTTTATATATGACTTTATGTTATAAATGATGCACCTCACACATCAAATCAAATTATCCATGGCTGTTTTTTTAATTATATTTTTTACATTTTATTTATTTTTTTTAATACGAAAATGTTTCATACAATTGCCAGTCTGTATATGCATAAATGGGCTCAATTGTTTGCAGTCCTTAGTTTTGGTCTCTTTTATTATTTAAATAGTTATGTTTTGCGTATAAAAGTGTCTCTGAGATTATGGGATGTAATATTAATAGAAAGACTAACTAGCTTCAATTTTATTTATAGCAGTTATTATTATTTTAGCTTATGTGGGTGCAAATCCTCTCTTAATGTTTGTTTATTCAACTTTCAACTTAAGTTCCATGTAAAATTTTAATTCAGTGTCTCAAAAAATATAATTAAATAGATTAATCGGAATATGTAAAGAATAAAAATCATTTTGTAATTATAATTTAACAGGCTTACATGTAGATAAGACAGAAACTAGTGTACAAATTTGTATTTAGCATCTAAAATTCATAACAAAACTAATTTCATTAATGTTTGTATATTTCATTATGAAATTATTGGTTATAAATTACGATTATGGCTTTAGCTATATTACAAATTGAACACATTCATTTTAGAAGTTTAAAAAATGGTGAATGATGATTTTATCAAAGTAGGGGGAGGGGTTAAAATTCTGTGATTCTGAACTACTTTTATCTCAACTATTAGCGACATTGTAAAGAGGATTATACATATGACTTTTTAATTAGTTAATTAACTCATTAATTAACTAATTAACCAGCATAATTAGTGCACAATAAACTACAAAAAAATGTGTTCCTTAAATTTGACAGAAAATTTAAATCAGTCTTAAGAACTCTTGATTAGGAAAAAGAGAGAATATAGAAAACTTCACGAAAAAGTTGTTGAGTAAAGAAGACAATAATAGAAACAAACATTCATAAAACCGGATATAATCAATATCTTGGAATAGATTTATTTTTAGAAATTTTAACAAGCAACACGTGCTTTAACCTAATCTAACCTTACAAAACCTAACCTAACCCCAAATAAACTGACCAAATCTAACCTAAGCTTACATTACCTAACCTTACCCTTAAATAAAAACAAGCATGGGGCATTAGTATTTAGAGTTGAATCTAAGAATTTATTTGATTTGTAATTTTTAAATGAAAATTCAAGATAGCTTCGAAGATATTTTTTCATGTTAGTGAAGTTTCGACCTACAACATATAAATTACACACATGTCGATTAGTAACAATAAGAGTGTAGGCCTACCTCTTAAACAGATTAAAAATGTTACAAAATATTCAAAGTTAAACATGCACATAGTTTTGTAAAGTAAGATTTATAAAAATATGTAAAATTATAAATCGAAAAACTCATTCCCACCAAGCATTAGGCAAAGCCATACATGTGAAATGCTGCATAGTTAATACAAAATAGCCTTAGTTATTATTCAGCAGATTTAAAAAAAACCATGGATGTCATTTTGAACATCTGATGAAGAATTCCATATTACTACCGAAACGATGATCAGTATTGCCGTAGTTGAGAAAGCCGATGTTTACAAGCTGAAGGATTTCAATTTGAAATACAAAGGCTATCTATGTATTAAAATAACGAAAAAACTTTAAAAAAAGGAAAAGAACAACAACAAAAAAATAAACCCAACAACATTGTTTATAACTATTTTACTTCTATTATTAATTTTTTATTAAAAATTCAAATTTGCACCCCTTTAGAAGTCTACCTTGGTAACAAAGCAACCAAGAGCTGGGTAAATACAAATTTTAAAAGTTTTCCCCTTAACCGTCACTTATAAATCATGACATTTAATTTATCATGTTTTATGGGGCCTATGATCTAAAACATGACATTAATTTTTATAGCTCGGACGAGTTCGTTAACCGTGGTGTCGACCATGGAAACCCATGGGACTGGGATGAAGATGGCCGTAACGGATGCATGGAACGCATGGTGCAGAGTCGTTGGGTCAAATGGAGTCCGAGACGAAGTCGAGGATGCCATAACACCCCTGAGAGAATGGATGGACTTAAACCATGGAAAACCATGGAGCTGGAGAGAAAAGACGGAGCAGAGTGACCGTATGGCCACCCTGCAAAGTCCTACACAAAGTACGTTATACTTGATTATTAATTGTAGATTACCTTTATAATTGTATATTTATCATTTTATAAACCTTTCAAACTTCTTTGGTAAAGAAGGAAAGATGACGTAGGCCACAATAAAAACATATATTTACTATGTAGAAGATTAGGGCCACCAATTCGATGAAGATGGGGTTGTAACAATTAAATATTTTCCTTAAATCGGTCAGAGTCGCGATGTTTGACTTGAATTTTCAACAAATGTTTGCATACATTCTGTTGCTGTCAGTCTGTCAATGAATAGACAATTAACCTTACATGGATTTCTCTTGAGATCTTTACCCTTAATAAATTCACTCATATTGAAGGAGTAGTGGGCAGCAACAATAAACAACGATGCAAGTTTAGATACAGATTCTCCACAATTTGATACTTATTCTATTTAAATCGCTGTCACGATATTTCTGCCACTCATGCCTCCACAAACAAATATGAAAAAAAGTAAAAAGTAATTTCGAGTTGGATTACAATTAGCCTATCTTAAATTTAATATGATATGAAATTTAGAATTTATTTTTTTAAATCTTTCCTAATGATGTTTAGACTTCTATGGCACAATCTTTCGTCAAGCAGTCTATTATGTATATTTCTTTGTTACAGCTGATTCGGTACTACATACCATCATCAGACAACAAAACACTTTGAACATGTAAACACTAATATACAATGCACAAAAACAGAATACTAATTGGTACTACCAAATTACCGTACACGTCAAATTTAAACTAATGTTTATGTGGCCGCTTCCTACTCTTGCTTTAGTTAACTACTTACTCAGTAAGTAGTACAAGTACTTTAAATTTGACGTGTACGAAGTTACTTAAGTAACTACTTACTGAGTAAGTAGTTAACTAAAGCAAGAGTAGGAAGCGGCCACATAAACATTAGTTTAAATTTGATGTGTACGGTAATTTGGTAGTACCAATTAGTATTCTGTTTTTGTGCATTGTATATTAGTGTTTACATGTTCAAAGTGTTCTGTTGTCTGATGATGGTATGATAGTACCGAAACAGCTGTAACAAAAGAAATATACAAAATAGACTGCTTGATGTAAGTACTAATATAGAAATAATTACCAAAGCAGTCACAAGGCATTGTGGAAATTATCAATCATTTTTATGTATAAAAAACAAACACATATGTGGGTTTGGATAAAAAAACTTTAATTTGGTACAGTACAAGATATTTTGCCAAATTTTCTAAATTGTTAATCCCATATTTTAAACACTCAGTATCCTAATTTTAAAGGGATTAAGCTTAAAAGCAGTAATGCTCTTTGGGAATGACAATCGTTAAACCCGTAATTTTGCAGTAGTACTCACAAATTTCATGGTAGGCATACATACAAAATACGTGACGTGACGCAAGCCTACTCAAAATTGGTCAACTAAATGTAATATATATTTTGTGACAGACTAACTGATGAAGATTTTAAAAACTGTTCATAATTTAAATATAGGCATACTCTACAATCAATTCAAAGATTACATTAGCTGTCCAATATTTGCTGTTGACTTTAGAATATTCGTATTTACTGTATATTGCCGTTATTCTTAAATCTTAAATTTAGTCAACTAATATCAGTAACAAAATAATTAATAACACGTCAAATACAAATAGAATTTAACATTTCGTTACTTGATATAGTAAGACATCAATAGATATTGTCTCAGTAAATTGTTAAAAGAGTATTTGTCTGACAATTGGAACTAACAGTTAAGTGTTCGGAGTGGGGGAGAGTATCATAATTTGTTGCCGAGATACTATTGTATTGACCAATATTTGCTTTCTTTGAAACCTGACAAATAAAACACATTTAGAGTGAAAATTATCGAACCCCTATCATTCGCCATTCCAGTAGCTCAAATACATCGGACAGTGATCAGAGACCCTAATATTCGTCAGCATAGTGTGGGGACCAGCTTTATAGTAGAAATATATTATAAATAAACGGATCGAAAACATGGCACAAAATTTTTACTTGTGCATCCCCATGTCAGAATAAAAACGAACCAAAACTAATCATCAACCTAAATGTCATTAACAATAATAATAATAATAAACGATACACTTAGAAAAAAACTATATATATATATATATATATATATATATATAAAAGGACCTAAAGATTCTTCTCTCATTCTTTAACACATCCTCAGCATACATTTCGTTAAAATCAAGTTTTTAATAACGTCGTTCAAGGTTCACTGTTGTTTTTTGGACAATTATTCATGATCCTTCATCTTTTTTTGGACAATTATTCGTGATCCTTCATCTTTTTTTGGTCAATTATTCGTGATCCTTCATCTTTTTTGGACAATTATTCGTGATCCTTCATCTTTTTTTGGACAATTATTCGTGACCCTTCATCTTTTTTTGGAAATTATTCGTGACCCTTCATCTTTTTTTGGACAATTATTCGTGATCCTTCATCTTCTTTTGGACAATTATTCGTGATCCTTCATCTTTTTTTGGACAATTATTCGTGATTCTTCATCTTTTTTTGGATAACTATTCGTGATCCTTCATTTTTTTGGACAATTATTCGTGACCCTTCATCTTTTTTTGGATAACTATTCGTGACCCTTCATCTTTTTACTTGCAATTTTGCGCACGTGTTTGAGTAATTGAACTTCACATTTTACTAAAATTTAAACCAAATTGATAGAGCCGATTTAAAGACACACGTTATTAATAACAGCTCCACAGCCGAGTTTTTTTTACCTATAACTCATATTGGATAGTTGATTAACTCATGGTTTGTTAGAGTCCTTAGAGGCTACCCTTAGGGAAAAATTGAACACAATTAATTGTTAGTGCAGATGTTATTAAAATCATATTTTCATTTATGACAATCCTACATTTTTATTTAGGGAAAATAAAAAAAGTCCTGAGGTATGGACAAAATATGAACACATACTAAATTTATTAAAATCGGTCCACGCGTTCCTACAAACGACGGACATCATTCCGAAAAGTTATTTATTGAACCCAATGGAGCTCAAAACTGATATATCCACAAAAAGCTCAGCATCAAGTGTTTGACCTATCATGTATGTTTGAGAAAGTAAAATCTATTCTTTCTCAAAAAAGAAGCAAATTTTATTTTTATTTAGGCTATTTAACTTTGAAAAAATATATCTATTTTATAAACTCGATAATTTACTACTTTTTATAAATTTCCAATAAATTTATAACAAAACAACTTTAAAACTATAAGTTACTATTTGTTAGGTAGGATCAGTCATGCGTACTAAGTGCATCAGAATGAAAAATAAAGGATGTTTTTATAATAATAGTTAAATTTTAAATGTCAAGGCTTTAAATTGAAGGAGGAGTATGGTGAACCACTTATGGTTCTATGAATTTGAGTTAAAATCATTTAAAAATTAGAATTATTGTGAAAATTTGGAGTGACATTTTTTTCATATTAAAGTTATAAATAAATGTGGTAAGAGGAGAATATTTCTAAGCAAATGAGAACAATCACTTTTGTTGGATGCCTGACATATCCCATTTTTATTAATTGTAAAACTGTGTAGGTTAGATATTTACAGATAAATTATAGAAAAAGACAGAGATAGATAGATAGAGAGAGAGAGAGAGAGAGAGAGAGAGAGAGAGAGAGAGAGAGAGAGAGAGAGAGAGAGAGAGAGAGAGAGAGAGAGAGAGAGAGAGAGAGAGAGAGAGAGAGAGAGAGAGAGAGAGAGAGAGAGAGAGAGAGAGAGAGAGAGAGAGAGAGAGAGAGAGAGAGAGAGAGAGAGAGAGAGAGAGAGAGAGAGAGAGAGAGAGAGAGAGAGAGAGAGAGAGAGAGAGAGAGAGAGAGAGAGAGAGAGAGAGAGAGAGAGAGAGAGAGAGAGAGAGAGAGAGAGAGAGAGAGAGAGAGAGAGAGAGAGGAGGGTGAGAGGTTTTTTTCCGTTGTTAATTGATATTTATCGATGCCGAGTTGCTTGTGACTATATGATAAGTTATTATAACCTCCCCAATTTGTTAGACTCGACTTCTCTCGTCTTTTATTAATATTATCAACAAAACTGGTTAATAATATCAAAAGATCGCGAGAAATGCGTTTAATTAAATTATTACACAATGGACGCAGCCATGTTCAATAGTCTATATAAATTGTAATTAAATGCGATATTAATATCTTGTAATAACAAAGCTGGCTCTATGTCAGTCACACAGTATAAATTAGCTTACTTTTAATCAACGCTTTAAAAAATACAATAATCTAAATTTATTAAAACTCTGGGGACAAACTAGTTTTTCCTCAACCTTAAAAAGAAATTAATATTATTACTTTTCAAATAATAAATAGATTTTAATTTTTAATTTAAAAAATTCACTACAATTCATTATAACAAACATATATCTCAGTAAAGATAATTTATATGTTTGTTATATTTTCCTGTTTATGGGAAATTATAAAGGGTTCTGTATAAATATGCGTGTTAAATTTTTTTTTAAATGGTACGTTATTAGTTTGAAAACTGATAAACCTAAGATAATAAATTATGGTTTTTATTTGATAGAAGTAAATGTCGTTATATTTATTGTTGTTTTGTAATTATAATTTTATTCTTTCATTCGCCAGAAACAACAAAACCATATGCATCACACGTAATTTTCTTTTTTCTGGTGAGTTATGGTGGAATTACACAACCTGAATTGAAGAGCTGATTCGGTAATGACAAAACAATATATATATATATATATATATATATATATATATATATATATATACCAAAACATATCTTTCAAAACAAATTACCGTTTTAGATATCAGTAGTTTGTATATAGAGCAAGTTTGAATGATCTATTTCAACTCAATACTCAGTAAATAATACCATAGATGCTGTAGACTAAACAAAAGACCTTTTTGAGGGAAAAATATCAAAGTTACGTGCTTTATGGATGGTTTTGTTCTTAAATTATAATTGTGATTTACCTTCCATTGAGATTATAACAGTTAGTAACTATTATGGTGTACCCATCGATGTACAAAACCTCCCCCCCGCCCCTCCGTATTACAATCATTAAATACAATTTTAGACTAACTTCAATTAAAATAGCAATAAATTAACAAACATTTAAGATTAAATACTATATGACATGAATACTTACAGAATTAATATAGTTATAACAATATGCATTAACAATTACTGCATTTTGTTATAACGATATAACATTACAATACACCGAGTTTTAAAATCTTCGAAGCAAATAAAAGTCATCCAGCAGACCTTCATGAAAATAACTGTGTTCCTATATTACTAGAATAAAAACTAAATTCTTTAATAGAATTTTACACTTATTAAAATGTCTAAACATTTTAATATTTATTAGCAGTTAATTTTACAGAAATTTGTTCCAAATGTTCAACATCCTTTGTTCATAGGTCTTGAATAAAATTAATGTTGATTTTCTGAAACAGAAAAGGTTTTTCTCTAGTTTATTTCAAAAGCTCCAGAATAACAAATTTTAAAGACTAAAACCTGCGGGATTTTGTCCTGAACATCATATACGACACATATTTCTATCTGAACCTTACAATAGAATAATTACACAATATAATTATACGAGTTTAATAAATTTAATCCATTATGTAATGACTCCACTACATAAAGCAATTGTAAACTGTATAAGTATAGTTTCAGATAGGTACAACCTGACTTTTACCATATAATAGGCTACAATCCTTCTTCAACAGCAACTTAAGTAATATATGCGATGACGTCAGGTCACTGAATGCACTAAGGACTCTTCAAACAAGTGACTTTTCCTTATTGCCAACTGTTGCATATGTTTACTCAATGTTTCTTCTTTCCCTTTACTCAGTCAATTAGCGAAGCAGTGTTGCCACAAGTCGCGCCTAGAATTTGTGTTTTCAAAACACCTTATGTGTCAAGGTCAATATAGAAAGTCAGAAAATACTACTTCAGCTTAAAAATAGGTTTAAATTTGAAACCTATCATCTCTATATTGTAATTTGTAATTGCAAGTGGCTCAATTTACTAAATTTAAATACTAGTATTTATGGATGTAAATATGTCAATACGAAGAAAACAAATTAAACAACATTGAACAATTTTAATTTTAGCTAAAATAATAGCGGTCAAAATTGCATGTCAATAATAGGCACGAAATTTTTTTCTATATTTTGAGTGATTGCATATCCGTTACTCTTACAACTGATATTTCCAGAATTATGATTTAGGTTATACCTCTATTCTATTTAACCCGATATTGTCATAGTTGTGGAGATGGAGAGGCCATGGTTTTTTGTTTTTTTACTCACCCACATATTATACGTAGTATAGAGAAAATTATTCGATGGGCAAAAAAAAGACGCGGTTTTTCAGATATATTCATTTTTAGGTTCTTTGAGTTAAAAAAAAAGGTTTTTATAATGATGTCTTTCTGTTTGATTAACGCCTATCAAATAGCTGCGCCTGTCGTTTGGAGAGTGCTCCTCAATAACCCAAAGACAAAGACAAATTTTAATCAAATTATATATAGCCTATTGAAGAATTAAAGATTTTTTTTCCCGATATTTCAAAATCTGGGATATCTTCCATAACAAAAACGGAAAACTAGGATTTTTAAGACATCAGCTCTGTGTTTATTTTGTTTTTGAGGTGAAAAATTCGTCGGTCATCATTACTTTAAAAAAGATTGAGAATATAAACTAGAGATTCCTAGCCCTCGAATACACTAATGTTCCAGGTTCAAAAAGAACAAGTGTTGGTCAAGAAATCACTAATTGGAAAATTGAGAGAGGAATTTAACCTAAAACATCTTGAAAAAAATTGTAGATCCAGCTAAGTACTCTTGGGATTACCAAGCCCGTACTCACTGCTAGTGAGCCCCTAAGACTAAATCGGTACTAAAGATTTAGATTGTAGTCTCTAACAGAACGTATTGAGTCTTTACCGCTGATATTAAAACTTCGATTTTAATCAAATACAATTTACACTAGGAACGCGTTTAAGATACATCGAAGCAAGTTCAGACTATAATAACTTTTTCTAATATCTTAAAAACTGGATTATATATATAACATTATATATAAACAGGATTATATATATATATATATATATACAAACAGGGACAACCATTGTTTTTGTAATTGAATTTTATAAGACAATTATGTATTTTGTGAACATCCTATTAAAGTTACGTGGCAAGTCTCAATATAACTATTTTTGCAATAAATAAGTAAATAGAAGGGGCCTAGATAATTTAAGACTAACATTAAGCAAAGATTTTGATATTAATAATGTTTAACTTTGGGATTCGTCAGAAATAAACCTAAACATTAATATATGAAACTAACCCACATAACTTATATTTAGTAAATTGAGATGGATAAGCATTAATTTTGTTAACAATAAACTGTATAAAAAGGTATGTAGTTACAGTAAAATACAATATTAGGTAAAACTTGGAATAATAGACAAATTAATTAAGAAAATAATGGCTTGTAGAAACAATAAACACTGTTTACAAATCTTGGTAGTAGTAGGTTCTACCACGAATACGTAAAAAAAACCATAAATTTAGAATAGAAATTTAGTATCATTGGAGAGGAAGTAATAATTTTCCACAAGGAGGGCCTAGGATAAATTTAGAACAATATGAACATTTAAAATAACATTTGAAAAACTCAAAAAGCAAACTGAGACTAGCTGTGATGAAGTTTCAGATATAAGCTGGTACAAGAGTCACGTGAACATATGCTACGTCTACCGATATTAAAACATAATCAAGGGACCCCTTGTGCAAATGATAATATTTTTAGTTTATACATTTTTTAATAATATAAAATAATTAGTATTAAAATGAAGAGATTAAAAACGTTATATTAGATATTTAGACTCACAAGAAATTGAAAATAGAAAAATAAATAGTGAAATTTATAAATTAAACTAAAAAGTGATCACTGTGAGCTAAGAGATTTATGTGCACAGAAGGAAGAAGATGATATTATTTTATGTGAAAACTAAGCTAAAATTATTATAACAATAAAAATGGGACTTTCATTTTAGACTCCATGAAAGAAAGACGTACTAATTGCTGCTCCTTAAAATTATTAAAATTTGGACAATAAAATCTGTAATTTGAAATGGAAGAATAGTTAAATTGATGAATTGAAATTGAGTAGAGTATACTTAAAGAAAGTAAAATATCTATCAGGCGAAACTATTTGATGCAAGCTATAAATAAAAATAAGTAAACCTAAATTTAACGAGCTTAAAGAAGGTAATATCCATCCATTTTCTCATATTTCAAGCTTACATTGAATAAGCAAACAAACTTTTTCAAAGTTATAACACCATTAAAGCGAGGGAGAATTTTTTCATTTGGCACTCCAAAAAGAACAAAGTAAACCATATTTTTAAACATTTATAGTTTGAAGGCACAACATTAGGCCTGTTTAAAAAAGATATCAAAAGAATTTTATATTTGAATTTAAAAAGAAGTTTTCAAGATGGCGGACATAGTTTTAAACATTCTGTAAAATAGAATTTTGTTGGTGTACAGCTTTGAATCTATCACATGATCAAAATCGATTGTATAATATTAAGCCATTTTCAGACTTTTCCTAACATTGTGTAACTGATGTAGGTTTTGACGATCTTTATTTGGAATGAGAATACGACATTTATAGTTTATATTTGTCATTATACTGTAAAATAAAACCATTGAAAATATTAGTAATTTATAATTTTCACTAATACCTAGTAGCCTATATAGAAAGTTATACGACGTCAGATTTTATCTATATATTCCGTTATGAAGTCCTCTGAATCAAAAAAGTAGTTTTTGAAATTATGTCTCTTTGTCATATCTGCAGTGCTAATCAAATATGGTTTGCGAGGTTTATAAACTTGAATGGGGTTACCATAAGGAAAAATCACAAAATTACGATTTCATCAAAATCGGTTTTAACTATTTAAGTACAAATGTGTACTAATGAAACCTCTGAGGTTCCTAACAATCACCATCTCTCTAAAAATGCCGGCTTGCCAGTTATCAGTAAAAAATAAAAAATACCATGAGGCTGTTAATAATAAACCAAAATAACTAATGTTTCAAAATCGACTCTAGTGATTGATTTAAAATTTTTGTGAAATATGAAATATAGAGATCCAACCCTTGTGCAAAACTGCAATTAATAAACTATTACAGTTCAGGGATAATTGTGAAAAAACCAATATGAACCTCATTATTTATTTCCAGTATATTCTATAGGGTGATTAGGAAATAATTCTTCCTATAAACATAGATCTACAGCTCTTTGTTTCTAAACTATCGGCCATTTTGTGTTAAAAAAAAACACAATATCTTTTGAAGTAGATAAGATATGGAGCGAAAGTTTGGCATTCGCATTAGATATGTACCAGTATTCCAAGACCAAGACTTCATTTTCCACATTTACAAAATTTGGATGTTTTAATTTTTTCTGTAACTCAAAAGATAATAGAGTTATCGACAAAAACCTAAACATTTAATTTCTTGATAATTAATTGTCTACAACATCCTAGAACAGACTAAAATCAAAACCATTTTTATTTCCGATAATTTTTATCTTCAAATATTTCTTACTGTAGGTCTTAAGAATCAAATATAATTATTTAAAAAAGATCCTATTCGCTTTGAATGTGTTTTTATTCACACCAAT
Source organism: Aphrophora alni (assembly GCA_963513935.1). NCBI lineage: Eukaryota > Metazoa > Arthropoda > Insecta > Hemiptera > Aphrophoridae > Aphrophora > Aphrophora alni. Next base: position 55,907,935 of record OY740770.1, on the reverse strand, counting down.
TTACTCAGAATAAAACTTACGGAATTGTGTTTTGACTACATTTTGGGTGGAGGTTTATAATTTTCTCAAAAACTACAAGACATACAGTTTTAGAACCTATTTTTTAAGGTCACAAAACCTACAGGAGCAACAAATTTACGTCGTAATTTATTCCCCGTGAAATTCAATAAGACCGCATATTATTGTGGGTCAGAAATCCGAGCGAAATCTTTCACTAGACGTAACTAGCCAATGAAACGTTTTTGGTTCAATGTTTATATAAACTTTTTATTGTCTTCTATATAACAGACTTAGTTTATAGACAATGGGTCAACAGTTGGATTCCGAGGTAATTTCCTATTCGAAATAAGCAAATGAGTGGCTTTTAAGGTTTGTACAATTGCAAACGTTCCTTATGATAGTCTTGTTTCAATTTCAAATCGAAGGAAAGAATATTTTAGTAGCATTGAAAGGATCTTGTAATCATTTTCGATTCGGCCAAGAAATAAAATTGAAAATGGTATTAATTCCTTCCCATTAATTAGTTAATAATTCTCATTAAAATATTTGATTTAAATTATATTTTTTTGAATTACATTACTTTTATTAAAACATAATAATTCCCTTTGAGTATGGAATGATGTGTATTCTAGAAAATGTTCTGATGAAATTTATATTTATGAACAAAACTGTGCATGGTGACGAAGAACTGCAAGTTGGGGATCGTTTGAAAAAAAAAATTTAATTTAATTTTGATATTTGGTCGATCGTTTATTTTAATTCACATAAGGCCTACAAATAATAAGTGTAGGAGAAACTATCTTCAGCTCCTCTACTCACGATCACCTTATTTCGTTTGTACCATTCATTTTATTTGCATGAGTTTCTTATAGGTTAGAAAATATAATTAAATTCCAAAATGGCCGAAATAACCAGTTTTACTGTCCTCGGTGAACAGGTTTTAAACTTTATTGAATCGGAACTGGTTTTAGGGTGTTAGATTACAACTCTTTTAATAGATTGCCTTCTCGTCAAATATATTTATATATTATAAATCATTATATTCATTGTATTAATTAATATTTTTAGTTATGTAATAGCAACTATAAAAATATAACTCTCCAATAGAGAATACAAATGATTTTGATCTCACAGAGTAACTACTAAACTTGATAATCGAATGACTTATTTCGATTATACAACTACCAACATTAGAAATAAATCTTTCATTAACTTTGATCCCTAGATCATTAACAATATAACGGCGAAGAAACATTGGATGAACTTTCTCACTTACTCATTCCAAAACCAATCTTCACCAAAAGTAGTTCCAATCCAATCGTGCCTGCTTAGGAATTGTCAATCAATAAGTGTTAATGAAAGCATAGACGCCGTCTTTGAAAAAATATTTATATATTTAAATAGGGCCGAAACTTGCTTCCATTATGTCACAAACGTGTCTTCAACGCAAATCTTATTTCATTAAAATCGAGTTTTTAATGATGGCGGTCAAATTTATTTATTTGCCAATTTATTACTCAACATTCAAACATATAAATAAGTATAGGTCTCCGTTAAAACACATTACAGGTTAAAACAATAAATTTCTTTAATATTTATCTATAATTAATAATTATTATTGTAATTATTATAATAAATATATCATGTTAAGTAACGTGTCATTTAAATGATTAACGAGAAATAAAAATGGATATTGCAAAAGTTATTTCATAGACTTCCAAAAACTAACTATCCGTTGGTGTCTTTGTACTTTAGCAAGTTTAATTAATTTTTAAGGGAACCAAAACAACCAAAACAACTTTGCAGTTTTACAACGATTCAAACAGATTTTGTTTTAATTACTGTACGTTTAAAACAATTCTAAGAGAAGTTTTAAGCAAGCTGATCAGATGTTATACCAGTACTTGAATGTAGGATAACGGTTAAAACTAATGGATCAGGGTTATGTCATCATATGTTCTTACAACAATTAAATGTAACGAGTGATTTGTTTATTTATTTGTTTTTCATAGTCATAATTATAACCTTATTTACAACTTACAGTTGTTTCAAAAGTGAAAATCTAAGCTTCATAGAACGAAAGTGGATTGTGAAAGAATACCTAATACCAATGATGGGAGAACGCTTAAATTGTTCGTTGTAACTGGGGAGAATAATTAATTTATAATTAAAATATATATTTACTAGATTATTGTTCTGCTTACATCATTGTTCAGTACCGAAAGCAAATAACACAAACTAGAGTAAAATCTAATGGTTAATTCACATTTACCTAGATAACTAGTATAGATAGTTTACATTGAAATCGTCCACTAATAAACGTTAGAGTGTTAAATAAAGTATCACATTCAAGCAGGGTGTTACTTGATACTATAACATTCAATAGAAGCCTAAATATATCCTGCCAAATCCTTAGATATGGGGGAAAACAACCATGCATTTATTTGTTAATGCATATTGTGAAAATAACAGATGTCGATAGACATACAAAGATAACAAACATTAAAGAAATCGACACCTATTTTAACAAAAACCTAAAAAGTGACAGGATTTTTTGTAGTAGTTGAAACGACACAACGAATGGGCGGATTAGTGTATTGTGTTAAATTGCCGAGTCCAGTATCACACTGTTTACAATTTAGAGTGCTATCTCTCGGATAAAAGATAAACCTTGTAATTGGAGCCCTATGTATGGCAACAATGTCAAGATTTCTTCAAAACATATTGAATTTATTTCCTCAATTTAGGATTAAAAGAAACATTGTCGAAATTGAACACTTAAGCATTAGTAATAAAGTATATAAGTTTGGTAAATCATAAATAGTATGAGATTAGTTTAGTTCAAAGTAAATTAACTAAGTTAAATTGAGTTTTATGGCTCAAATACTTTGTTACACGATTAACTTGGGCGTCGTCGTGAATGTTTGAATATCTCAAAATTAGCCCAAACGATTTCAATCAAGTTTTTGAAAAATATGAAGATTTATAGTTCAAACCGTAAATACAAGAAAATTTTAATTCGTGAGTAATTTATACATAAATGAAGCTTGACTGTTTTTTTTTAAACATCACAGCTTTCATTAATATGGGTGGGTCCGATATTCGTGGGGCTCAACAATTACATTGTTCCATCATTGGTAGCGAATTCTGGTTGTGAAAGCTATAATTATAGCGACGGGAGTTAGATTTGTTCGCCCTAAATCACCTGATGAAAAGCCGTTTAGCAGGCCTAGACCCACAAAGAATTAAGCAAAGTACCATGGAAGTAAGCAAAGTAATTAACTTGACCCTGTTGGCCCAAAATTTGTTAAAAAAAAAATATTATATTTTGACAAAACTAATCAGTGTTGTCCTTTAATTTTACAAAACATACTATCCAGACTTTTTACAACCAAATATTCTCAGCTGTGACGGTTTTGTCTATTTTTTTGGCATTGATACCTCATTTTAGGCTCCCAACATTAGGGACGTTAGAAGAATAAGTAAGTACGGACTATCACAGAGAAATGAAAATTAATGTTCTTGGACAATTATTGCTCTTTATACTAGTTACATCCTAACATTCCTAAGGTTTGACGGAATATCAAAGTTACATATTTAAGAGAGATTTTTAATTGGGGCGTACTCGTTTTTGAAGTATCTATGTAGCTAACATTCTAACAATGTTTTAACATTCCTTCCATAAGTGTGGTCAACTGAAAATATCAACTTTAGTTGTATTTTAGAAGTGTTACCAATAGACTCGGTAAATTCTGAGTCATCCTGTATCCCTCCTATTATATCACAATAAACATTAGAAAGTGTTAAAGACATTTCTAGTAAAAGTGTTTATTAGAGAGAAAACGCGCCCCTTTTCACGCTTCCCCTCGACATTCCTAACTTATTGCAAAAATTCCTTTAGTATCATTGCTCGAGGGATAATACTGTAGCTGTGGATAGAGTGGTTTAATGCTGGATCACAGTTTCACCTCCCCCCCCCCCATCGCCACATTTCCCACCCTTAACTCTGCGAATGTGTCTTAGAAACAATCTGCAAATTTTTCTTATTAATAAAAGAAGTAGTTTGCATATTATGCATGTTTATTTTATTGACATCTTAAACTTTATAAAGTTTGCATTATGAATATTAAACCACGACAACACTATAGTAAGTTCAACAATAGTAGTATCCATGAAGACAGGTTTAAGATTAATATAAAGTGAAGGGAGATGAACGTTCTCATAAAGCTTGTCCTGAACGTATCCAATTACTTAATATTTTACAATTAATATAATCCATTCGAATAATGGCGCCTTTGGTCCTTTTAAAGTAGTCCCACTTAGGCTTCATTCCACTTTTTAAAAGAGTCTACAAAGTCCTATTTTGAAATCGCAGTTAACGGCTACGAGTTCTCCTTAATCGCGTTAATAGAAATATTTACCTTTTAGCGAGATTGGATGATTTTAGTTTTGGAAAGGCTCGTCTGGTCTGTAGGAGGTGGGAAGGTTGAGAGGCAGCCTCGTGATTCCATGTTTTGCCAAGAACCTCTGGACGAGTGGTGATGAGCGGAAAGACGAATTGTCGTAATGAAGTTGCTAATCACCATTTGCCTACATCCGCAACAATTCTCTTCTTACTGCATTTTTCACCTGACGAAGAACATCGAAGTAGTTAGTTTGCCTTATTCATTCTTTGGTGTAGAAGACTGTATTTATTACCGTAATACACCACGTTGTTCCAAATTTACTGCATCTTTTCTGAGGTGGAGATCTATTGAACTTAGATTGGAAATAATGTGTTTTTTTTTTCAATTACGAAACTATAGTCACTATAGTCGATTGAGTAAACGTGGAATTCTACTTGTTAGCAGTTTAAAGTAAATCTGCAACATCTGCAGTATGATTTTTTTCTCTCCTCTCAGAAACTGTTACCACGTTTCGCGCTAATATCCACGGTTAAAATACTTGAAACAATCATTTTTTGAATGTTTAGATCATCTAATTCTGCTACAGTTGGACACTTTTTTTTTTTTTTAAGATTTTAGCCAGCACTTGTTCAACAAGTATTTTGGTTGTTGAAAACCCTTCAGAACGAGGATTTCTTTCAACAGATTCCCGTCCATTTTGGAAGCTTTTGTATCACAATTTGATCTGGGTTTCACTACCTGAATCATTCCCGAATAAAATCGTCCAAATAGTCTCCGAGGACGAATGTTCAAGTTTTAGGTTAAATGTGATACAGATGCGCTGATCTAGTAGTGACACATATAGCTCTGATTGGCTGCCAAGTACAACCAGACAGCACATAGCCTACTGTTATAACAGATCTCGTATAAGAGTATTCTCACTTTTTAAAATAAATCCAAGACCTCCAAGACCTTAGATGTGCTATATTAATTTTACAAGTAACATTGATACCTTATGTAACCTGACCATTGATACCTTATGTAACCTGAAATCATTGAAAGAGTAACGTTAGAATTTAATTTAAATTAATTTAACATTTGTTTCACTTATATAATAAATTATTGTTTTCACTTATATAATAAATTGTATAGACAAAATTCAATCATAAGAAAACAGATTTAAATGATTCATTTACATTTCCTGCTACTTTGTAATTTGTTTACAAAACACAACCAGGATATAAGTTGCATTTTTTAAAATTTGCACAGCTACAAAAATTCTATCGACGATGGTTAGTTGTTAGTTACATACAAAATCTATGGCTTAAATACATAACATTGAGTTTTTGAGGCTGTGAAGCTTAACTCCACTGCTACTTCTTAATAATTGTACTAATAAATACTCCATATGTTTCTGTAAATGTTTTTGGTATTTGTTACTACATTTTGTAATTTTTGATTAAATGGAATTATTACTGACGTAATATGTACTATGGTAATTTGAAATTTGAAATTGCTCGCAGTTACACACAATTCGATATCATACATCCTTTAGGCTTGTCTTACATATATTCAACTGGTTTTCGAAAGACAGGTTTGATGTATATACATGCCGGCAGTATATTTTATTATATTTAAGGTTAAGTTGCTTCCGTTATCTGTTTATATGTTTTTATCCAAGCCAATCGGTAGTCAAGATGCATTCTCAAATAATTGGCGTAATCAACATGTGGTAACACTTGATCGTTCAATTTTACCAGAGGACAGGTTTATATTCTTTTAGAAGAAACGTAAGGCGGCCCACAACGATGTTGTGCCCCCAAAATTGGGTAGTGAATGTAATTTTATCGTCTGCAAATATAGCTATTCTTGAATCAGAGCTTGTAAATCGGCAGTAAACAATAGTAGACCAATTACTTCCTCAGAGCACACCATATGTCATTAGAATAAGTTTAGTATTACTGTCTATATTTTACCTGAAAACTTCAGTTTTCCAGTAAGATTTAATCAGAGAGTAGTAGGAATGCAGTAAGCGCATTTTTTAAATTTTTCGTAGTAGTCCACAATCTTAATTGATAGAGCTATGTTAAAAATATACCTGAGAAGTATTTTTATTTAAAAAAGCTTAATTACTCAATGTAACCGTTCTGTAGATAATTCTTTCATCCGGAATCTAAATAGGTGATTGGCAATAATGTTGGATAAGAAGGGTTTTTAATCTTGTTCTCTATCGAGTTAGCTAAACCTTTTTATTAGTATTGAATTATTGACGTTCAGAGTCTCTTTCGTCCATAAAACAACCAGTTTAGTTATTATTATAACTGTGTTTTAAGATAATCAAATAGGCTTAATAATATATATTATATATAAATATATTTAGTTTGATTAATTATTGATTAGTTTCACGGACATAGAAATATATGTTTGTTGTAATTCCGTTTGAAATTCTACCTTACTTAGCAACAGAATGCTATTGTTTGTAAATTTCAATCGACGTTTTAAAAATGATAAATTTCTTTTGGTTCTATAAATAAAAATGGTTTTAATATTAAAAGAAATTTATAAAATAATAATAAGAGTAATATCAATATATAGAACGGTTAATGGTCTAAAAACGAAATTTATAAATCTACACATTGAGGAATACAAATAAATGTTGCAATTTATAGTCCTATATCCATAGACTCCGTAAAACCTATCATTTGGTGTATTGCACTAAAAAGTTTATTAATTTTAAATTTAATAATACTTAAAAAATATATTGATAGAAAATACAATCATTAAGCATTATCATAGAACTATGTGATTTTTTTCTGATCAGCTGTTATAATTTTGCTTATTTTGAGGTTATATTTATATCTTTTTTCATAAAATTTGCAGATCGTCTTCTTAGTGCCAGCTAATAATACATAACTTTTTCAATTAGTGTCTGTATGTTTTGTGTAAACAACTTTGTATTGAAAAGCTTTTGGATAGCTTAAAATATTAAACAAATTAAATTTATTTATTTTAAATTGCTTACTTTTATACAAAGTAAGTTTATATCTATAATTAACAATGATAAGTTGAAAGCAACCACCATATGGCCAAAAAATATTAATAAAAATATCTAGTTGAAAGTTTTTTAAGTTGTTAAAAGTTATTTCAAAGAATAATATTTTTTATTTAAATTCTGTTGTTGGCTACGAAATTAAAAACATCGACCACTCCAAACAGTTAACATTAAAGATTCAAAAGGCATCGGACTAATTAACGATTTAACAATAAACTCATTTAATTGGATAAACACATTTTATAAACTTTGTATGAAAGTTGATCTTTACTTCGAAAACCTGCACATAAATGATTCTTTTCATAAATAACTTCTTGAAATATCGCTTTTAATTGTGTTGTTTGCCAAGTACGTTCTGAATGGTCCCTAAACTCAAACAGTACATTATAATTAGCGATGGGGATGGGGGTAAACTCCTCGAGTGGCCATGTTATACACTGACCAAGCGTATCCCTCCCGCCACCCATTCATTCTGCAATATTATCTCAATTCAATAATTCTTTTATTTATTTGGAATTTCTTTCAACCGACTATAGAGTGCAGCACGTGACAGGCGGGTGAATATTGGCCAAATATAAAAATTAAATGGAAATTGGATACTTGAATGGAATTGATTTTTTATGTGGCCGTCGTAAAATTGGAATGACACTTGATCTTTCATTCACCTTTGTTCATCACCGAACATTTCAATAATTGGAGGGGTAGAAATGTGATTAATCATGGGTATAGAATGGTCAGTTTCGAGTATATAAAATGTACTTAGGTTGACTAACCATGGGTAGGAATGAGGATGTAATGCATTATGGGATAAGAGTGGTTAATTTGAATTTATACTAATATTTCCTGATTATTGGTAGAGAATAGAAGTGAAAATATAATTAATTATGGGAAAATAGTGACCGTTTAATTTATGAAGCATGTGTAGAATGACTGATTATGGGTAGGCACGATAAATAAACTAATACTGGGAAAATACTAAGGAAGCTTTTACGTAGAGATTGTAATGAAATTAAATCTGTAAATAGTGATTAATTTAAAGTTTATAAAATTAGTAATTATAGGAATGGATGAGGATAAATTTAATCCTGTGTTAAGAGGGATCAATTTATACAATTAACTGAGATTGACTAATTATGGGTAAGAATGAATAATGTAACTAAATTGAATAAATTGTGATAAGCTTAAAGTTAATGAAAGGTACTTAAATTGAATGTTTTAGGGTAAGATTAGAATGTATACAAGTCAGGGTAGATAATGGTATATTAAAAGTTTATAAAATGTACCTAAATTGAATGATTAGGAGTTGGTTGAGAATATAAATAATTCCGGTAAATAGTTATTAATTTAAATCTAAGAATATATAATTAAATTGATTTATTATGAGTAGGGCTGAGAATAAATTTTATTCTTTGTAAAAAGAGTTTAAACTAGAGTTTATACAATTAATTTAGTTTGTATTTTGTGGTATCTAAATCACTGTTTATAATTATTAATAACTTATAATTATCATACTTGGTCTGTGATGTGACTTCTAGTAGATATTTGACTTGTTTCGGAGACGTAGCTCCATCATCAGGAATAGGTAATAAATCTGAAGAAACATGTCGAATCTGGACTAAGAAGTCACGTGATAGACCATATAAGGTTATAACTAATTAATTGAGATTGATTAATTATGGGTAAGAATGAGAATTAAATTAATTTTGGGTAAATATTGGTAAATTAAATTTTACAAAATGTACCTAAATTGAATGGTAGGGGCCTAATGGGTATGTATGGGTGAGGATGAATTTAATCACGTGTAAAGAGTTGTCAATTTTAAGTTTATAAAGTGTATAAAATGATTTACTTCGATTTGTGTAATAAGACATGAAATATTTTGTTAAGAGAAATATTAAATGATTTTTAACGTTGCTTAATTCTTATGATATTCACACAGCACATACATAAATGTCAAAATTTTGATGTCAATATATATATTCTTTGAGTTCTTTAAATAGTATAATTTCTTGAAGGTCTTATTTTAATAACATTTTCAAAATAATCTGTTCAAAATTTTAATATCATTTAGAATTTCTAAGGTACAAGCTCTAATCATTATAAACTCTTTGTTTGGGACATTAGAGACACCTAACATAACAAGGTTTATTACAAAACATTACATTTTAACATAAACTTATAATATATTTCCAATAATAAAAATCACGAAAAGTGAATTTTTTTTTATTGATTTAAATTAGTTTAAGCGTAGACAATAAACAATATTGTTTCTTGTCTATGGTTTAAGTATTCTGTGTTCCATTATTAGTGTTATGATTAATCTCAGTATTAAATTATAATAAATATTTTTTAATGAAATATAATAAAATAAAACATGTATGTGCTACTAAGATAACATTATACGAGTATTCAAATAACAATTAGAATAATAAACGCAGTCTTCTGATGGATACAAAAAGCACATACGTTCATGATGTTAATTATTATGAGATCGGCAACTCGACGTGTATTGACGACGAGGGGCGGGTGAGGGGGTGTTAAGGGTGAGCACCCCATCTCTTTCTCCCTAAACATCTGCATGTTAGAACCACAACCCGCGATCAATTCAATTACTCCAGGCCTACTCGACAAACTGGGTTAAACAATATCGGAACTGCGTTTATCATGATAGGGGAAAAACCCCGATCGTTTAACACTATACCGATATTACATGAATGTGCACGAATTTATTTTGGGGAGAGGGATGAAAGTACAGAATTATCCCTCACATGTAGCTTGTATCGGTAAATACGGCATCGTGTATAAAATTAGGTTACACCTACCCATAATTTATCGACTGATTTCGAGAACTATCCGAATGTAATCAATCTCAATTTTAAGTTAGTTTACAATTTTATGAATAAAGTAGTGACCAAATAATCTGGTAGGAAACCTTTTCCATCAATTGGTTGTCATTTGAATTGTAAATAGCGATATATCGGGACACAGTATATAAAATGGTAGTGAAATTTTAGCCCATTGAAGGATTAAAACTTACTTGTTAATATTAGAAATGAAAAATAGTTCAAATTAAAATATCCGCCAATATATCATTATACAAAACTTTATTTTAAATGTTCAGATTTGTCTCTCAAATGTTAAAAAACTACTTTTATCAGTTCGCCTTATCCAATTGAACGATAAATGGCATCGTTTATACATCCGTAGAAGATTAAATTTAATGACTTTTAAAACCATTGTCTGCAGACTTTGCATTTGGATTTAATTTATTGAAACTTGTTCAATATAGGTTAAAATATAAATAATATAAGAGATGTGTCTATTAAATAAAGGGACCTAATAATGTAGAAACTAATAGCCTACTGAGTGTCCAAATGATAACTGAAACAGTGAACATGGACAAAGATTTTGCGTAGAAACAAATTGGTATAACAGAATTTTCTTAATATTCGCCAGATTGGGCTTTAGTCTTTTTCCTAAAGTGAAATCAGTGCCTAAAGGAATAGGTTTTGAGTCAGCTGATGTAGTAAAGAAGAAATATATGGCAAATGTGTTGAAACACCTGACAGTAACTCAACTTCTGTACGCCTTCTACCAGTAGAAAACAAAACCCTACATTGGTGTGTAGGTGGGAATGGGGACTAAATGGGTAGAAACCAACATTAGAATTTTATTGTGATGTATACAAATAAAGATAAGATATTATATCATTTTTGTTATTTATTTACACCTCCCACCTCACATGTATACAAGAATTTAAAAACATATTACCGTTTCTTATATAATTTCCATATAAAGAGATATGCTAAGTAAGTGTGAATGCACAGTTAATGTTTAATGGATTTCTTACAGGTATCAAAAGACCTCGTATTTCCGTAGACGACGACGAGACAGAAGAAGACGAGAGGCGGAGTAGATCCAGAAGTTTGACTCCACCATCGCTCATACAGGTTCCTTCACCTGACTGTCACCTACCTTTACCGTTGCCACTCCAGAATTCTGAAACACAACATTCCCCACCACCAGAGGTCAGTAAAACTACTTTACTTCAGAATCAATGAATTGATGTTCACATTAATTTTAGTTGAGATTCTATTAAGCTCAGAAAAGGTTCATTTTGTTCTAGACTTTCTTCTACAGTTTTTAAAGAGCTTTAGCTAGTTTAACAAATTCTACATTTCCTACAGAAATAAAATGTTTTGTATAGTGTCTATCGATTATTGTCAATCAATTCTTTCTGTTTTACTAAACAGTCATAATGTCTTACAGCAACGAATGCAGTAATTAATTCAAAATTATTAATTTATAAAACCTTCTTTCAGACACATTCTAAGCTTGACAAAACGAGATTAATTAAGAAATTAAATTGACTTTTTAATGTATGATCGACAATTTCAAAGTTCATTATTGAATGTTGAGTGTTTCAGCAAATAAATTGGATTGTCTTCTAATTTGGAAATATTCTTTCAAATATATTTGCCTATATTAATACCACAGTTTAAATTAATATCAAGTTATATGTCTGTTAGTCCTGAGACATTCTTTTCTATCATTTATGATTTATCTATATAAAACAAGGTTTTCATAATAAGTTTAAGATTAATAAAAGGTAAAAATAGTATGAGGCTATACATTACTCGTCTATATTTATTTATTAAACAAAATAACATATTTGAGTTTTTTAAAATGAATTTGGAGCAATGTACGGAGGAACGGTCAGTAAAACTACTAAGCATCAGAATGAATGTTCAGATTAATTTTGGGTTAAGTTCTACTAATTTTAAGAATGAATCATTTAGTTCTAGAATTTCTTTCACAATTTTTAAATAATCGACATAACTTTACGTGTATTAAAATATTAATCCACTTAACCAACAAATAGTACATTTCCTTTGCAAATAAAAATGTATACTGAGCTAATGAATTAATCTCTAAAGAAAATTGTGTACAAGGTGTCCATCAGTTATCCTCGTCTTGACTTTGAAACTGTCATAATTTGTTACAGCAGTTATTGTAGTACTTAATCAAAGTATTAATATAAAAAAAAACAACAACCTTCTTTCCGACAGCTGTCTCTAAGCTCGAAAAAACTAGAATGATTAAGAAATTAAGTTGACTTTTTAAACTATGGCAATAACGCTAAATTTCTTTATTGATATTGAGTTGTTTCACATATAATTTAGTGTATCTTCTATTTCGGAAATGTTTTATTGTTTCAGGTACTGATTAGGTAGGCTAATATATTTTCCTAAAGAGTACTAAAAATAACTCATAATAAAAAAACTGGAAGTCCATGTCTGAACGTGTTCTTAAAAGGCGTTATTTTTTACTGGCTCTAATATATAATATTTTATATATCTACAAATCGATAAAATTAACAAAAATAAGCTTATAAACGTAACTTTTGATTTATAACTTTTATTTATATAATTATAGTCCCCAGATTCTTGTAAAATGTAATTTAATAAATGGTGCAAAAACATTGCACACTATTTTTTCACTCACCTATCCCCAAAACCAAATAAAAACTAACCAATAGTAATGATCACCGTAAACGTTAGTTGTGAATCAAAAAGTGAGAGTGAATCTCGGACATCGTCTTTGAAAAGAAAAAAAAATTCTTTGGTTTTGGGAACTTCAAAACTGTTAGATTCGCAAAAACTTGAGATAGAGTTTCAGACCAATCACATAACTTTCCCTATACCACATATATGTGAGAAAGTAAAGAATAAAATTGGGTAGAAATCGGACAGCTAGAATCAAAATCTGTAACGGTCGACTAAACATTATTTTCCCTGCCTCTATGGAACTTGTAAGTTAACTTTATAACAAAATTCAGAAAGTAAAAATTCTCAAAGATGTTAGAAGAAAAAAATACAAACATTGTTTTGATTGATTACATTGTTTTTATACCTAACCTAAGAGGTATACAAAAGACTTAGTTTTTAGTTACTTTAAGAAAATTCTTTCCCATTTCATTTAATTACTCATAGAAACAACAACAAAATATATAATGTTCACTTTAAAAAAAAATCTATTTGTCATCTATTTTATATGTTATTATTATTATAACGGTAGCTATGCTGCATTTTATCACTTCATAGAACTTGTACGCATATTTTTAGAAAATTTGCTTTGTTAAAAAAAAATTAACTCACTTTTAAAAACGTCTTAAATAAAAGTACTTAATAGATTTGAAACAACTATATATATTAAAATAGTTATTTTGATAAAAAAAAAAACCACCTTCGGGCATAATAAGCCTAATTTTGTTTTCTTCGTTTGATGGAACCATATCAACTTTTATATGTGTTTATGTATATTTTGTAAAAAATATCCTCAAGCAGTTTTAATATACATATCTAATTACACATACATTTTAAACATGTTCATGTGTACACAACATATTTACTGTTTTTTAATAAATTGCCTATAGCTATTTATAACAATACAATAATGTTATTAACATATTTATAAAATATAAGGTAAATATTTGCTAAATATTTCCATTTATTACAAAAATACTATCTATTAAAAAAAAAAAAAAAAAAAAAAAAAAAGTATTAGAACATGACAAATCATTTAAATAGTTTTATGGTGTAAAAGAGATTAAATTAATAAAACCAAAAGAGGATAAATTTTAGTTACGACAAACAGATTTAGCACATAATTGACATTACAATCAGAACGTGCGGACAGTTCCCCTGGTACAATCTCTTCCATTCCCGGGAACATTTCCACACCTACTCGTCTGCCCTCCACCAGCCTCATTATACTCACTTGGTTTACGTATCCTCCTGTACTTGAATCCTCTATTTTTGTGTGGCCTTCTCATGTGTCTTCTTTATTTTCGATTTCTCTTCTTTCCATTCTTATTACGGTCACAAAATTATTGCATAAGATTCCTCTTAATTGTTTCTTTTAGCGATTCAACCATTAGCCTGCGCTGAAGGTCTTGAGACAATATATATATTTGGGTTTAAAGAAAAGAGGAGGAATTGGTGAAGAAATTAACAATACAAAAAAATATGTGAAATGTGCCAAAACGCTGTAAGAATAGAAGACAAATACTGAGACCGGTCCCAAACCTTTCCTCTTTATCATAATAACAGATGAAATCATCACAGAAGTACATGGCCATTAAAAAGCAGAGGAACTGAAAGGGCCGGATTTAGCATTTTGGCGCCCCTAGGCCCAATAATTTTTCCGCCCCCTAGTCTGGTTAAAGTTACTTCCCCAAAAACCTTTATTAAAATATTATATCAAGCCTATGTTTTAACGAAGTTGATGCGTAATTTTGAAAAATAGTTTTACCAACTTTACCAACAATTATTTGTTTCCATGAACTTCAAAATCAGAATGATTTTTTATAATCAATTAAAAAAATATGTTAAGTTATGGCTATTTATTTTTATTTCTAGATATTAAAAAATAATAAAAAATTCTCTCGGCCGTGCGCCCCCTTGGAGCTTGCGACCATAGGCTCGGGCCTTCAGAGCCTATTGGGAAATCCGGCCCTGGGAACTGAAGATGAAAGTACAGTACAAGTTATGGGAGGAAACTGAGGAGGGCCTAGAAAGAACTAGCTAAATAGGAGAGGACATTTTGGAAGCAGGGATGGGATTTAAATTTGGAAAAGAATAAGAAATTGAAGGTGAACAGAAACAAAGAATCAAACATTCTTTGGCCGGAATAAATATCCAGAATGCGTTATGGACATTATCGCGTTGTGGTAAACATTTTGAGTATTGGCGACTTCGAATAGCATATAGATATATTATATAAGGCATCCATTGCATGTTTATATTAACATAGTATATGTATCTATATCCATAATATGTTTTACATATCCACAGTATATGTTTTACTACTATGGATTCTGGATTTCATAGATAACTGTTTTCCAAAATGATAAAAATTTATACCACACCAAAACTACCTTTTACACTAAGAGAAAATTCATTTGAAATAGATATAAACAAAAACACTCGTTATATCCATCTGCGTCATTATTTACCACGGATAAAAGAGTATCATACATTGATGTCTGTGTGTTGTTGGTTCACTAGTCCGAACTGCCGTAAAATTAGTTCATTTCTAACGACGAGAAAAGTGAGTTACAACTCTACAAATTTCAGAAAAACATGTGATGTGGTGAAATAATAATTAATTAGAACTATTAGATATTATTTTATAAAAATAATTATAATATTGACATTTCTTAACAGAATATATATATATAAACGGGGTAATTTGATCATAAGACCATATCATTGACAAGTATGCGTCAATTATCGGTTATTACAAATGTAGATATAAGCTAACCTAAGTAACAGTAATTCGGGATGAATCAAATCCTCTTATTTACCGCTCAAATAAATCTTCTAAGAAACCTATCGGACTGAAAGTGTTAAACATATTTGCTATAATATTTATAAATAAAAATAAATTGTTTTTAAGCTGTACTTCAATAAGTATTAATTATGAATGAAAATATTGCAGGACGACAGCAGCGAAGGAGATTCTGCTCCGGAAAACTTGTCTTTGCCTAAGAACCGTCCCATCGAGCCTCCACCGTCTATCTGTCATTCGCAGTTCCCTGGAATGACTGTACCTTACCATCACCTACCTCAGCGGTCACCAGTCGACGTACTCCTCAGGGTGTTTCCAGGAAGGCGGAGAGCTGACGTGGAAGCGGCTTTGCATCGTTGTAAAGGAGATGTGTTACAGGCCATAGAGATGATGGTAAATTATGACATATCATTAATAGTATTAGTACAGTTGTGTTATTTACACAAAAGTCAGAAGTTACTATTTATTACGAATAGAAAGTATTTTAAATTAATATTTGTTACTTTTATAAAGCTATGGTGTTATTAAAAAAAAAGAAAGGAAAATAAGAAGTAAACTAAATTATTTAGTAGATGTTCTTGAATATTTTCTAACATTCTTTTGAATTTACATTATTTGAAAATTGTATGTCTTTCTTTTTATCAGCGTACTTGAAGGTGATGATCTGCATGTAATGGCCTAATATAATCTCGTAACGTATTATATTCATGTTAATATTAATACCTTTCTTTATTTCTTATAAATATGACTTATAATTAATATAATAATATTGTAGTAATAGTAGTAGTTATACCTTTTTTAGATGCGTAATATCGCTTTCAACTTCTTATTCCTTTTTATGATACATTCTGTCCCCACGTCTCTCTAGATCGACCCCCACCAAAATATCATTCCTCAATCACGTGTCAGTACCTACTAAGATTAGCCATTCCAATTTTATCGTTTATACTAGATACTTACATTTATCATTTCTCATATGATGTAATCGGAATATTCTTCATTAACTGTTCGGACTTTCCATCCTCAAACTCTTCATTCTCTTCCTACAGCCCATTCGAATTGTATGACTGTACATTCATTTTGTACAATATGGATCTGATGTTCATCCTTATTTTTGAATTCCAGAGTAACGAATACAATTTCTAGATAGCTGCCCTTCTGTGAAATTCTGTTAGTAATGGGAACAGTTTAAAATTGTTAATGTCAAATATCTCAAAACCGTTAACTTTACAACAATATACAAGATACATAATTTGTGTCATTTTAAATGTTGAACTTCATAGTGTCCTTATTTTAACTGTAAATCAAAGAATAACCGATTATCGACAAAAAAACTGAAAACATAAATTCCTGGTAGTGGTTTATAATACTCACATTTTCTCTCACATAGTAAAATAATTTGACCCCCCCCCCTTATGTATATGTTGCTGTATTTCTTAACGACCCCATTATATTTTATTTATGGGTATTGTTATAGACATTGATTCCACCAAATTGTAATGAATTGGCCTATTATCAAAATATTTACAACAAAATTTAAGAAACTAGTATTCACAAAATTATTTTCTTTCCTTCTTATTTTTGTTTAGCATTGTTAAAACCGAAAATATCTGAAACATATTTGTTCCATAATATATTTCTGAATATTTGCCTAAAGTATCATTAATATAGAGAGAAACAATTTGCTATAACACTATAGTGATAGATAGATTTATAAACCATCCATAATTGACAAGAATTTTATTTTGAAGGTGGGATCCAAACCTCTACATTGTAAATATTCTGGCATTCATTTTCTACAGCCTTATTCGTTACAGTTATAATTTTAAACTTACAACATATTATTGTATTCGTAAATATGGTAAGTTGAAAGTCTTGTTTATTTAACCATGAAGAACGTTGGTTTTGTTATTGTATAAAGTATTTATGATTAATGTCCGTCTTTTATTTGCATGTTTGTAAAATTATGTAAATAGATTGACATAAATTCATTACATTTCATGTTTAGACTTTTATCATGTTTTCAGGTATGCAGCGAAAACGAAGAACCTCGGTCAGCTTTCTCCCCTCTGGGTCCTCCTTGTACTTCTTTCCATCGAGGCCACTTCAGCCCTTCAGCGCGTCGGTTCCTCTCCGCACCTTATACTGGTACAGGATACTTACCTACAGTCATCCGACCGCCTCCAGAGTATGCTCTCCCTCTTCATCTCTACTCAACTCCAGACAAGACTACAGCATCGTCTCCTGGTTCCAATACAGGGTCCGATAAAACGTCTTATTCCGAATAATATTAACTGACTTTTAACAAAGACAAGATTGTGAATGTGAGTGCGAACGAGTGCGCTTGGGCTACCCGAAGTTTTATAATTGTACAGCGACATTGTTAAACCATAACTTATTTGCGTATATAGATTTATATTAAAATTAGAAATAAAATATATATGAATAATGTATAATATGTTGTAAGTAAATGTATAAATATGAATAAAAGTGTTCTGAAAAGTCTCTTTAATTTATTTAAAGGCTTCTCCATGACCACGCGGTTTTAGGATTTCTAATAACCAAAATTTGTTTTACCTGGCTTAATAGTATTGGCTGAACTGGCCAGAGAAGGAATGGGAGAAGAATAACCTTTGAATAGTTAATGTTTGGTTATGTATTTATAGTAGTTAGTGTTTGTTTAATCCTCAACCTCTGAGGATGGTAACTATGTTACTGAAATGTACAGTAGGTTTTTTTTTTTTTTTTTTTTTTTTTTTTTTTTTTTTTCAGTGGATGGTGTTCCAAACACTGCTTTCTTTAATATGAAATGTTAATTACTTGATAAGGCAAACTTAGTTGTAATTATTAATAAATAAATTTAAAAAAAATAATAAGCTGAATAAACTATTGAAGAACTTACAGAAGAGATGTTACTTCTAAAAACGCATTTCAAAGGTGGATATTTTGAATTATTGTAAATCTCAGCTAAAGTCTTTCATTTGAGCAAAACGAATAAAAATTCCAATAACTAGAGCAATTCATTTTTGAAATTAAAAATCGCTCACCAAGTTAAAATTTATCAAATCGATTTTATTTGTTAACGATCCTACATATGGAAAAAAAAATTAATTAAAATTCCTACAATAAACACTTTATTTGTGACAAGCTGATGTTTCAACGACTATGTCATCATCTTCGGTTATTTAAATCTTTGTCACGTTGAACCAAGAGAGACAAGACTAATGCTTCATGCAAACTATATATCGTTGTCTTGCTATAGATATTAAATGTTAGTTGTGGAAAATTATGTGTTTTCTTTTATTTGGTTATTCAAGTTTTCTCAAGTGTGTTAATTACAAGAGAACACCTGTTTCAAATACGCGCGCGCGCGCGCGCGTGTGTGTGTTTTATCAGTATTAACAGACACTGTGTGTTGTGCATTTATTTATCCTTTTAGAAATGTGAAACAGACAAAGACCAAGATCAAAGCATAGTTTAGGCCTCAGGTACTTTGATTAAATGCAACATTGTTCTGTATCATGCTGTGAATCAAGTTTTAATATAAAGTCTATCTATAGGGGACAAGAGGCAGGGAGTTGAAAGAATAACCAGTGTTATTACATTGTTTGTAGTGTAACAGAAACCTGTGTTGAAGAGGTTAATAAAAAATAAAAAAAGAGAAAGAAGAACAAAAGCCAAATATCGGATATCAGTTGCCTGAGCAACAGTCGTTGCAGAGCTTCCTTAACTATTACCAGGAAAACAGATCGATAATATTTGGTATTAACGGTTGACCCCTTTCTACACATTGCGGAAGGTCGGGAACAAATGAGTCATCTCTTTTGTCAAATCCATGTCGCAGAGTAGCCTATGTATTTACTGTGAAAAACAAGAATAACTAATAACTTTAAAATGTTTTTTAATAAATACATTTCCTCCTTTGTTGATTAAAGGAGAAAAATCTTTCCATCATCAATGCCTTATAAAAGAAAGAATATATCGTAGCCCTCGAATATTCTAATGCATCAGGTTTGGAAGTGAACAAGAGTTGGTGAAGAAAGGAAAGATGAAAGGAAGGGATCTAACTCGAGACTAGATGACAAAAGGTGTAGACCCAGCTATATCCCTAGGGATCAGCACACCCGTCACTGATCCCTTGATAGCATAAAAGCAAGAAACCGACTAATAAATACCTTATCCCAGTTTTTACATGTATATATACTCTGGTTCAATCTTGAATTTTAATCTAGTATGTATATTGTTAAATATGAACTTAAATTATTATCCCATAACTTCTTAGAGAATTATAATTCTAAGTGTATTTTAAAAAAGCAAAATATATTCTTCTAAGGGAATCGGTTATTTAATTTTGTTGAAATCTATAAAAAATTGTCCTGAAACTCCAATTTATCATGAATTACGGAATGAATTTACTACTGGTATTACCCATAATGATTTCTTTTACTTCTGCACGCCCTAAAAAATTGTATAATCTTATAAAGTATCAAATTAACAACAAATAATAAATAAAAAGTATAGTAATGATGTTAGGTTTAATAAGGTTTATGTACCTTTATATCATCAATTTTAAACGAGTGTGTTTATAAGAAAGATTTGCAATTGTTTTGTTATTTGTTAATGTTTAATGGCTTAAAAACCTTTCGGTCACCAATCTCTTAAAAAATAGAATAAAAGAGCCTAAATAGAATGTTCCCTAGCCCTGTAATATCCTAATAACAAAGGTGTTGGAAGAGAACAAAAGTGGGTTAAGAGAGACCTGAAAGGAAAGGTAAAAGAGAGGGTTATGTTGTAGATCCAACCAGAGTATCTGGAATGTCCACACCCGTGCTCACTATTATTAGTTGCAATTGTTTTATCTTTTAAACAGTGAACGTATGGAAAATATTAAACAAACACTCAATTCGAAATTTAATTATTCTTTAAAAATAAATGAGTTTCAATAAGATCAGATTAAATTAAAAGGAAATATCTCCGATACAATGGAAACAATTCCGTGAGGAATTGTTATGTGATTAGACGAAAGCGTTCGTCATAAAGAGTTTGTGGAGGTTTCATGTTTAACAAAGTTAGACAAACGAAACAGTTGTTGTAATCTTGTCTCTCAGCCTCAGTGCAATGTACCAGAATTGATCTTCCATTTTTGTTAGAAAAGTGAATACCATAACAAAATAACATTAATGTATTCTTTACCTATTTCTTACATAAATATTGTTCACCTTTTCCTTGAAATCTAAACAAAGGTCATAGTTAAAAAGACCTGTACTTTTATTAAATGATGATAGTTTGAGTATCAAATCGCCAAAGTACCTAATGCCCATAGCTCATGACCTAATTTAATATTACTTGCCAAACTATACAAAATATATATTCAACAATATATTATAGATATAGTTAAGACACTATAACCTGAGCTGGCAAAAACTTAAATTTCCTGAATGTTTAGGTCAGCTATTGTAATTCCTATTTTTTACACTTGTGATAGAACGGATGTTCACTATTGTAAACATATTTCATTCTTTCAGTGTTCATTAAAGATTTTTTTAAAACAATTGTTAAAAAGCGCGTCCTAAGTACATTTCCTTTCCTTGTTGTTAAAAGCGAAAACCTTTAACATAACATATACAGTAACTGTATTTAATTAAAAACCATTCATAAATTTCACATGTGCCTATAATTTCCATTTATAAAATTAGAGATAAATATATAAAACGGAAAAAAGTATATTGTCAATGTTCGGGGCTCTTAAATAGTCTATATTAGGTTAAAACTCAGACAAAACAAATCTAGAGCTTTGCATTTAAATCAAACTTTTTTTGTAAAAAAGGCCAAAATTTATTCTTTATACACCCTTTCTTTTCAGTCTACCATATAATTACTGATTTTTTTTATTTAGTCGCTAAACAAACAATATATCTACGAGTATGTGTTTATGATCACTGATAACTTTATACATGATACAATATATGATGTTTAACTATTTTATCAAATGACAGTTTCATGTAGTTCATTGTATACATCTAAGGAAATCAATTATTACTAATGAAACTAAGACAATACTGTATTTTTCAAAAGAGAAAAAAGGAATAAGTGTTTGATAGGCTAAATATTTGAGTAGATTATAATATAGATTTCGATCTAAATATATTTTTTTCCTGTTGATTTTGCTAATTAGGCTACATCATTTAACAAAAACTATTTATGAAAGGGTCTTTGACAAAGTTTTAAGAATTATTTTTAGGCATGTAAATTTTTGGGTTTAAAAACCAATATTCTGCTTCCAATTACACAATTAGATCACCAAATATATTATGATCCGAAATTCTGAATCCAAAAAAGTAGTTTTTGAAATTAAATCAGTCTGTCCATCTAGTATCCTATATCACTAATTTGTGGATCGACTTTAATCAAATTGGTATGTTGAGAATTTTTTTCCGAACCTTGGGGCTTTTTATTACATTTCTTTGATAACTCAAAATTTGTGGGTAGTTGCTATAAGAAAATAGAATAAAATTATGATTTTCTCGTATGTAGCTTTAACAGTTTGGATCAAATTTTGCACAATTGTAGCTTCTAAAGGCTCAAACAAAACATAATGATCGCTATCTTAATGTCGGTTCGTAATCTATTGGCACGGAGCTAGTATAAAAAACGTAATTGTTCAAAATAGTTACTACACATTTTAGTGAAATGTGAATATTAATGATTAAAACTCACGGCGGCCAGGTTTCATTTCATTTCAAAATTACTTAGGAATAGTAAGTTTCCATATTGAGGGTTGACACATTTTTTAAGTTATAAACTTTATATTTCTCCATAATTTGATTGAAATCGCCGGCGCCGATTATGGGATATTTGATTTCGGGTGCTCATGGTTGATTTTTTTCCTTTCAACTCGATTTTATCTCCTATCAGAATGTGCTCATTTGCTATAAAGTTAATAAAACTGATTAGCTCATTTGGGCTGTAGACGATAGACAGCGCATTCCAAAAATTAGTTTTTTATTCAGAATACGTGAAAATGAATATATTTAACATGGACCCATCACATTACTTTCTATATATTAGATATGAATGTAAAATGCCGACAGATTTATCAAAGGATTTTTGTCAATCTTGTTATTCGTTGTAAATTCTGAAATATTGAAATTTTAATTCATAAAGATTCAAATTCATACTGAGAGTAAATATAAATTGCCACTTTCTAAAATATAATTTAATCTTAGTGTACAGTAATAAAATAATGACATATTGAATTGAGAGCAGGAAGACAATTTGCTGGCTTTAATTGATGTATAGAGAAGTGAGATCTGGGGTTGTCAGTGTAATCGATAGATATCTGCAGTGTCGATAACATTTTGTCATCAATATGTAGATGAAGTCTACTGCATTGGTGACGGGTTAATTAGCATTGCGTGTTCTTCACAAACCCAGGATATCATATTTTAGGCAACATAGTTGATAATGTTCCTCCGTGCATTGCTACCAATTCATTTTTTTAAACTTAAATGTTATCTTTTGTTTAATTAATAAATATAGCTATTTTGTAATAAAGACAATAAATAATAAATATAATTAGTTTAAGAATGTGTAACAATAAATAATTCAAATTATGTGATAAATTAATTATTATATGTTGAAGTATTCTACAATTCATTTTATTAGAGAAGGTTTTGTGATGGTAAAAAAATCGATGTCTATATTTTGTGTGGATAAAACTGTTCTGACACCTCTGGGTCTAAAAATTTCACTTTTGGAATAATATCTGTCTGTCAACTGTCGTATCTACAGCTGGTTTCAATTAATTTTGTAGTGGGCATATTTTACCGTAATTCGAGATTTATTTTCATTTATTTCTGCTACTCAAAACTCGGAGGTAAAAAAAAGACGCAAAATTACGATTTTGTTTCAAATTCGGCTTTAACAATTTGGATATAATGTTGCTCAAATGTATTCGAAAAAAGTATTCATCGCCATCTCTCCACAAATGCCGCTTCGTGTGTTTTCGCTTCAACAAAAATCGGCCATGAGGATGTTGTCAAAAATGTAATTTTTCAAAATCAGCAATACCTATTTTGTTCAAATTTTAGTGTAATGCGAAGATTAATTACGTAAACCTATGTGCAAAATCGTGACCAGGAAAGTATTACGGATCTGGAATAGTGAATTATATATCCGGTTTGATGTTCTCCAAGTCTAAAAAGTAATTTTTGGAATGATATCTGTGGTATCTACAGTGTCCTATAGCTCAAAAGCGAGATCCGTTTTTATTTAAATTTGGATTCTTAGAACCCCTTAAAACCTATAGGTTCTCTCGTGAGTTCAGCTAAAACCCTGGTTATACCGATTTCAATCATATTTCAGTAAAGTGTGGTGATTAATGACTTAAAATTGTATGAAAAATCGCAACTAGTAAAATAGTATGGGTCAGGAATAACTGGCGCAAAATAAAAATGAACTTTGACCGGCATCTATAAAGCTCGGTTAAAATAAAATGCAGTTTACACTACAAACACAGGAAGTTTTTAAGACGACGTCCATAGTTCACTTTCACTTTTTGATTGACAACCGAACTGAGATTTATGGTTACTAATACTTTTAGTTTGTTTAGTTTTGTTTTGAAGCTGATTAAGTGAGAAATATTGTGCAATGTTTTTGAACCATTTATTAAATT
The DNA here is from genome assembly GCA_963513935.1 of Aphrophora alni. Taxonomy (NCBI): domain Eukaryota; kingdom Metazoa; phylum Arthropoda; class Insecta; order Hemiptera; family Aphrophoridae; genus Aphrophora; species Aphrophora alni. The sequence continues at coordinate 55,883,472 of OY740770.1, read as the reverse complement.
TAATTTTACAAGAGGCTGGGCACTATAATTATTTAAATAAAAGTTATAAATCAAAAGTTAGGTTTATAAACCTATTTTTGCTCTTTTGGAGATTATTGTTAATTTTATCGATTTTTAGATCTATAATATATTATTTTAAAGATTTTAAATGAAGACACCTACATAGACGAGTATTTTATAACCTTACAATACGTTTTAGTTTTGTTAATGTTAAATTTATTGTAAATACTATGTTCTCATATAGACTATATTACAACCAGTAAAAAATAACGTCTTTAAAGAACACGTGGAGACATGTACTTCCTGTTTATTTATAATGAGTTATTTTTAGTACCCTTAGACAAATATATTAGCATACCAAACCAGTTCCTAAAACAATAAAACATTTCCAAAATATAAGATACACTAAATTATATGTGAAACAACTCAACACCAATAAGTACTGCAATCATTGCTGTAACAAATTATTGCGGAAGAATAGTACTATTTGTTGTAAATACACAATTTTCTTTATAAAGATTAATTCATTAGCTCAGTATTTATTTTTATTTTCAAAGAAAATGTACTATTTGTTGGTTAAGTGGATTAATTTGTTAATACACGTAAAGTTATTTCCATTGTTTAAAAATTGTGAAACTAAATGATTCATTCTTAAACTTAATAGAACTTAACCTAAAATGTATCTAATAAATGTCCATTCATTTATTCTGAAGTATAGTAGTTTTATTGACCATTCTTCCGTACATCGCTCCAAATCAATTAAAAAACTTAAAAGTTATCTTTTCTATTGATTCTTTAGCCTTAGAACTGTTATATTTCAATAAATACCTTTTGTATAGTCACAACATTCTTATCGTTTGTTTAACAACTAATAAATATAGCCAATTTTATAATAAGGGTACAATAAATACTTCTAGAATGTTTGAAATATATTCTAGAATTATATTCATGTTGCATTAAACTATTTTTATGGAAGCTTTTGAAATAATCTTTCTCTCACATATATGCGGTATGGAGAAATTTATATTATTGGTCAAAAAATGTATGTCGAAGTCATACAACCCTGGTGGAGGGATTTTATGAAATTTTGTAGTGGACTTATTTGGTCATATTGCGAGATTTATTTTAATTCATTTCGTTAACGCAACATTTTTCTGGTTAGTAAATTTATAATATTATAACAATCATTATTATTTTTTGGTTTATATTTTAGTAACTATTTAATGAAGTAAGAAGTATGAATATATGCTACAAATAATATTTATAATTATATATGTACCTTTTTTAACATTATTATTGTTAGGTTTATTAATTAGTAATATTTTTTGTCAAGCCAGAAGTATGTAAATATGCTATAAGTACTTTATAATTATATATGTACCTCTTTCAAACATGATCATATTTTTGTTTAGGTCTCTATTTTAGAAACACTTTTTATCAAGCAAAAAGTATGAAAAATGCTACTAATATTTTATACTTATATTCGTACCTCTTTCATAATTATTATTTGTAGGTTTATTGTTTAGTAACATTTTTATCAAGCAAGAGTATGACAATATGATACTAATATTTTATATTATATTTGTAACTCTTTCAACATTTAAAATTTGTTGTTTATATTTAGTAACATTTTTATATAAGCAAGATATATGAAAATATGCTACTGATGTTTTATAATTATATTTGTACCTCCTCACTCATTATTATTTTTTAGTAATTTTTTTTATCAAGCAAAAAGTATGAAAATATGTTACTGATGTTTTATAAATATATTTGTACCTCTTCATTCATTTTTTTGTGTCTATTATGTAGTAATTTTTTTATCAAGCAAGTAGTATGAAAATATACTACTAATGTTTTGTAATTATATTTCTACTCTTTCATTCATTACTATTTTTTGTTTATTTTTTAGTGATATTTTTAACCAAGCAAGAAGTATGACGTAACGGTACAAGAAAAGTCCACAATATATTTCACCACGCCAATCCCCAAAATCGAAAAATACCACCAAAACTATTTGTTATTAAAAATCTCATTTCGGTAGTTGTCAGTCTAATTTAAATGAACTATGAACGATGTTTTTTACAAAATAATTTGATATTTTTAAAGGACCTAATAACGCCATTAACGCGTTCTTAGCGTAAATCGTAATTTCATTTAAATCAAGCTTTAAACGTTGGCATACAAAGTTTACTTCTGTTTTTTTTTTTTTTTTTTTTTTTTTTTTTTTTTTTTTTTCATGTCAATTACTTTTGTACCCGAATATATTTAAACATTCAATTAGGTACACGGGTATGAGACATTAATTTTCACATTTTACAGACACAAAAATAAATTAAAAAAATAAAAGTCGGTAGATCCGATTTAAAAAAACTTCTTGTTTAACATGCTCATTGGAAATTTGTTGTTTTCTAGCGATAACTCACATACCGGTATTTTTGGAGATATAACGACCAATACGTTTTGTTTGAGTTCTTAGACACGACATACGATATATATTTTTTTGGACTCAGGGAATCTCAAAACGGATGTTTCCGCAAAACACTTACAGTAGACTTTTTGACTTATCACATAACTTACTCCATATTAGTAGATGTGAATTTTTTTTTTAAATACCAAAATAAAAAATATGTTCTCCTTTGAGAAGATACGTTAACCAAACAGATCTAAAGTCAAGTGTCATCCATTGAAATAGTTGGAACTACGGGGTTGATTAGAAGGGTTGTTTGTTATTGTTTGACCGCCGCATCTCTAATTGAATCTGTCACTCTCAGGGTCATCTTATCCTGTATAGACTATAATTAGAACTGAAATCAATTATGTAACCAACATGGCGGACTCGAACACTTGAAAATTAATCGGGTAATTGTTATAAAATAATTTCGCACACAAAACGGAAGCTTAAGTGGTCGGTGTACCGTAGGCTTAGGTTAATCCTCGACCATGGCTGGCTAATTGTGTATATTGTTGCTGCTTTAGTCTATTGTTGTTATAGCCCGGATTAGAACTACCACTTACAATGGTAAGACTATCTTTTGTTTTACTCAAGAGATATCAATTGTTAAGTCCTGACAATATTTATCTTTAGGAAATATAATAAGAATGCATAGCGTAATTATATATGACAAGAGGATATTATTGTTTTCAAATGGAAGGTTCTGTACATCGGGAAATAAACAAAAACAATAAATTGTTGAAAAGGCAAATTGTTATTTTCTACGAAATTGTTTACTTGTAAAACTGACAAAATCAATTAATCTGGATTTCGACACTGCAGAATACATTTGACACATGCCGAGACGAGAGTAAATTATAGTTTGATTTGAGTGACGTAAAAATAAAATTTATGAACTTTCTGAATACAAATGGTACGGACCAAAGAGAATTTATTTCATTTAAGTTGTATTTGTAGTGGATTTTATACACTGGCAGATTTTAAATAGCAAAGGTCAGAAATAGGAAGGAGTAAATGTTGGTTTTATGCACCGGGTAATCACAAAATGCCTTGGACCAGAGAAAAAAAGTATTTTTTTTTCAGCAACAAATGACGCTGAATTTATGCACCGACTAAACACATACACATGGACCAGAGAGAGAGGAATACATCTTTCTTAATGTCAGTGAAATGAAGTTAAATATAAGAAACGGGTAAACCCAAATGACAAGGACCAGACAAAAAAAGTAAATTTATCTTTATTTTAGCGCCAAATGAAGCTGGATTAATGAATCGGCTAAACACAATAGATATGAACCAGAAGAGGATTAAATTAACTTTATTTTAATCAAAAATGAAGCTGGATTTATTCCCTGGTTAATCACAAATCAGAGAGAGGAATAAATTTATTTTATTTCAGCGACAAACGAAGCTGAATTTATGTACCGGCTAAAGACATGTAATATGAACCAGATGAGGGGTAAATTTACCTTTATTTCTATCATAAATAAAGATGGATTTATTCACTGGTTAAAAACTAATTAGGAAGAAAATAAATTTACCTTTATTTTGAGCATCTAATAAAGCAGAATTTATCCATTCGCTAAACACAAATGGCTTATAACAGAGAAAAAAGTAAATATACTTGTATTTCATCAACAGCGGAATTTACTCACTGGTCAAAAAAACAAGTGGTATGGACTAGCAAGAAGAAGAATTTTACAGTTTTTTCAGAGACAAATAAAGCTGGATAAGCATTGGCTTATCAAAAATGATATGAATCAAAGAGTGGAGTAAATTTCTTTTTGTGAATAAATCAGGAAACTGTTAATTGTAACACAATTGTAAAATATGACCAGGTATAAATAATTTATACAAATATATAATATAATTTTTTAATATACACGATTGTTAACGGTAATTGATTTAAAAAAGTTTTGTAAAATTCACATGTAACGTACAAAATATAATAGTCAAATAAAATAAATAAATCATGTGGTCTAATCACATTTCACAAGCTTTCTCACATAAAAAGTGAATTAACTAAAACTGAAAGTAAACCAATCATATTAGTTAAGAGTGTATAATAGTCCCAAATAAGTCTTGTTTAAAATTCAGAGTAAAAATATAAATTATCTGTGTATGTTTTCTGATAGTTTATACATATATCTTACAAAATAAATCGTTGTGATTGAATTTGATGACATGATTAGGATAATAGCTCATCCTACTTGCAGCATAAAAAGTAAATTAAAGGATCTGGAGTGAATCGGAAAATACTAAATCGCAGTCAAGATTTATTTTCAAAAACAGAGTTGTGAGTTGTTATGTCTATCTAGATCACTTACATAACTTGTCACGTACACAAAAAGCAATAATACTAAATAACTAATAGTTTTTTTTAAATATCCCTAGGACAGAAATTAGTTATCCTCAGGGTCTTAGGATTCCAAATATAACATTTATTTAAAACTGATAATTGTTGTGTCCTCTACCTCTACAAAAATATATTTAACTTTCCATCAAACTTTGTGAAAAATTGTATATCACAAAGATCTTATTTATATTCGTTAATTAACTTTACTTAAAATTCATATCTCAGTTAACTTTGACAGCTAAAGCATGTTCATTTTAACATCCAAAAGTGAACAAAACATGTGTAAGTAGAAGGAAATTAAAATGATAAAATTTAGACTCTACATTGAAATATAAAATGATTGTCATATTGCCAAGTAGCCTACTCGGAAAGTTCAAAATCAAAATTTGTAAGTAAAATATACACTAATTAAATTAAATACATAATAAATTCAATATAATTTTTTCCAATTCATTTCATGTGGAAAATATTTGTTTCAACTCTAACTTCTTTTATTTATTACGCCAATAAAAATTTTTGATATTTTGCAATAAAGTTCCCATTGCAGTTTTGCCGCGTTCCATTACAATTACTTTCCTCCTCTATTGATATTTACGCCTTAATATTTGTCCTATTTATGTTCCTCACTTCAAAGAACCCAAACAAAGTATTCAACTAGAAAATTAAAGTGCAAATCGCCCATCGACACGCCCCGTTATAACTCTCTGACTATAAAATGAAAACATTTCATTTCGGTCAATGTGTAGAGAAAAGGCTATAAAAATAACTTTATGTCGCAAACAAAATTAATAAAACTCTTTCCATCGGGACGAGTTCATCATTCGTGGCAACTATTTATATGTCCGCCATTTTGTACATAAAGCGTATAATTTCAATGATTTGTTAGAGTAACGTGACGTCTAGAGAGGTCCAAACAACATCGTTGCTGTGCATTTTAATGATTCCATTAAGGGAATGGTTTTGGTATAGAAGATAAACACAGAGTTGTTTTTGAAATATTTTACTTTAAATAAAACACACAAAATGTACGAGGAAAAAACAGCTTTCAATTATATACTACCTCCCAGACTATCAGCTTATGTTTGTGTTTTAGCAGAAATAAACATAAATGCAGGACTTCTTTTCTTATATATTTGTTTTGAGAGAGCGAAGTGAGATTCTGTTATAACTTGACCATGTGGCATTTCGTTGTATGTTTGTTTACACACAAATATAACTCTGTGTACCAGTTGTTGTAACATTTAGAAATACTTTTATGCAAGAAGGCCGACCGATGTCTTACTATATATTATACGCTAAGGTTTTAAAATCTCTATTGTCCGTTTTAAAATGAAGGTCACTTAAAAGAGTTATTGCATTATTTCAAAGCATAGAAACGTGTTATCCGAATAAGAATGCAGGGCGCTCTCCAAATTCTAAAAGTAATTTTAAAAAAATTAGTGATACTTAAATTTGAACTACTTCTAAAACTTTCTCATGGGAAGATTTTACCTAACCAAAAAATAGTAGTCTATATAGTTTCAAAATTATTAAATAAATTATCATTTACATACCGTTCACACTGTTTTATTCCCTAATATTTTCTTTGAAACTTGACATAAATTCCATTTAAGTTGTACTTATGCATCAATGTGAATTAAGTTAAATATAAACAATAGTCAGATTCTTTTAGTGTCCGACAAATTGGGACACCAGACACTGGACCTTCAGTGGTGGGGATAAAGAACATTTTCAATTCCAAATCCTCCCTGTTCGCTTGTGTATAACAATAATTATATCTTCATAAATGCTCTCAACTATAAAACAACAACAATCATTATCCATTGTTATTAATAAATTATTAATATAATATAAATACATAAAACTCAAAATTATCTTGAAAACTCTTAATATGTTTTAAGTAGATTCATTGTTTATGAATTTAGTGAATTGTCTGTGTTACGTTTATCCATCTTATTATTCTATACATTATAATTACTGAAGATATCACAGTTCCGAGACGTGTTTAATTGTAAGAATAGTAAACATTTATGTCAGATAACTATTAAGTAATTACGCGTATAAACCTGGGGAGGTCACACTTCATATTGTTTCACTGAATTTTGTAGAGTTTTTTAAAACTAGCACATATTTTTTTAATTTTTATTATTATTTTATTATTATTATTATTATTATTTTTACAAATTGAAAAGGATCGTATTTGTATGGCTCAATTAATCTAATAATATGCGATTGTTAAATATTTTAACTTTAGGTACACAATGTTTAAGAATAATTACAATCCAATATAACCAAACATAAACTATCCGTTGTCAACAGTTTTCAGAAAGTGAAGATAAGGCGGAGGACTCAAAAGCAACTATCTTGTTGACACATTTTGAGTTGTTTCAGAGCAGGTTATACTTAGATTTTATAACTAATATAAAATTAAATCTCTAAATATAAATTAATAAACATTACACTCAACCTCATAAAACCAATTTCATCTATTTTATATCATGTTGATGACATTTTCTAAAACTGACACAAATACTAACTTTATCAGCGAACTATTTGAAGAGAATGATGCGGCTTTATATCATTTACTTTATTAAAGTTCAGACGTTAATAATCGATCTTTCCCCTCCTTCAATTCAACTAATTACGCTTGCATTGTTATCGCATTGACTAAACTAAATACTGCTTGTCATTATGTTCTCATTGGTGCATTGTATTTAGCATCTCAGCAGGCGTTACAAGGCTCCCTCCACATCTACTCGACACGCCTTTGTATTTAGTTTTTGACCTATTTTTAAAGAAATTGAATCTAAGTTTACCCATTGTCTTGAAATATTGTTTTTCTAACAGTCGTTTTCTGGAGCGCAGTTTGTAAGAATCCTACTGAGAGTTGGATAAAGGGACTTACAAAGAGAAGGTGAATTTGAATGCTTCATAGAACATTAAAAATGAGTCAAAAGAATTTGTTTATGAATTAGAAGGATTGGGTATCTCAATCGTTGGATTTGAAGTATATGAGATTCTCCTTGCGCCTTTAAAAAAATTAGCACATTCTTTAATATCTAGGAAGTATCCGATTAACTTCCAGGAACACTAGAAATGCTAATACAAGTACATATACAAGCTGATTCTCACTGCCAAGGAAATGCCAACTTATATCAAGCAGCTATATAATGACAAAGACACATTCTTTCATAAAATTTAAAACTACTGAAAGTTAAATTGGGTCCAGTTTATAAATTCAATAATTGTCACTATTTTTATGGAACGTGAGAGTAAAAAAATTATAGTCTCTTGTGTTCTCTTTTTATTTTCTCACGTATAGGTCAGGTTAGGTTAGGTTAGGGTGGATTAAGTTAGGTGAAGTTAGGTTAAGTTGGGTTAGTTTAGGTCTTCGTAGTACAATGAAAGTAACTATCTCTATTTTTGCTGATATATATTGTCTGTTTTCAGGTCACGCGAGTTTATGAAGAGATAGGTTAGATTAGGTTATATGTTAGGCTAGGTTATGTTAGGTTAGGTCAATGAACGTAACGATGTCGAATTTTTAAAATTTTTTAGTAATGTATCTTTTTTCATTTCATGCGAGTTTAAGAAGAGGTTAGGTTAGATTAGGTTAGGTTAGGTTAGGTCTTCGTAGTACAATAAAAGTAACGATGACGAGTTTTTAAAAATATTTTTACTAAAGTATCTGTTTTCAGGTCACACGAGTTTAAAAAGTGGTTTTAGGAATTACGACTGTCCGTTGTCTGTCGTATGTACGCTAAAACGTGTGGATTATTTTTTTTCCTTCAATTTTGGTATGAGGGCATATTTTGACCATGACTCTGGACGTTTTTTACCATTTTTTTTATAACCCAAATTTGGGGGTATATTTGATATAGGAAAAACAAATTATTTCAATATTATCAAAATCGGCTGTAATGATTAATTTTGTTTAATTTGCTCAAGCCTCTAGTAACCCAAACACGTGAGTTATCGGTAAAATACCAAAATATCGTGGCTGTTATAAAAGACTTAATTTATCTTTTTTGCCTCTTAAAAACTTTGGCACTAGTATTAATTGTCTTGGCTTTTACTGATGCTCCAGGAGCAGTCCGCGTGAGCTGAGACACAGTTTCTGTAATGTAAGATAAAACGTCAGTATTCAGGGACACACAGTTTGGCCATAACACCTTTTTGAAACCCGTAAGGAATTGCTAAGCAGAGTACGGAATGTGTAGTCAGTAAATTAAGAGATGGAATGGTAATTTTTAAAACCGTAGTAGGAGGACTTCTAAGCATCTTTGAAAGTCAGATCATCTGGGATTATTACTCCTCTGTTACCAGATGGTTCCTCGTCATTTAGATGCCCAAGTTCCATTTTATTCATTAGCTATGATGAAAAAAATATAGTAGTGTAACATATTCTTTCCATGCGTCCTAAAAGGAACACAATATTACCATTTTGAAGGTCAAGTGAGTTGGCTGCGGTTGTTCCACTGGTTTTGAAGCAAATTTGTATTTATTGAAACTAATACATTTTCTAAATTTTGAGTTATGTTTTGCTTTTTATGTTTACAACCTATTTAGATTACCCATGAACTATTTTAATGTAAAATTGACTTCAAAATAAACACTTACATCCTCAATAAAGTGTACTGTATTAATAATTTCTACTTGAAAAGGATGTATAAATATGAATGATAAAGTTTTCTATATTTAGCAAATGTTTGACGTAGAATCAGATTTTCAGTAAAGTCTAATGATTTACTGATACTAACGACAACCCCCCCTTCTACATAAGTCTTGGGTGATTGGTGACAATAGCTCCATTGGTTTCATATTATAATAAACACTTGGCTTGAAACACAGCCTACACAATACGTTCGCTCTATTGTTCCTTGAGTCGTCATCTGAACAATGACACTCGATCAAAGCCTTCTTAAGCTACTATTTAGTCGAGTGTAATTTCAACTGCTATTATTTACTACTATAAAAGGCATTGTTATATTCTACTATGAACACACGCCTCTCGTTGACTTTGCACAACTTCCTATAGTTCTCTCTCTCTCTCTCTCTCTCTCTCTCTCTCTCTCTCTCTCTCTCTCTCTCTCTCTCTCTCTCTCACACACACACACACACACACACACACACACACACACACACACACACACACACACACACACACACACACACACACTCGTTCTAAGCTTATATCCAATTTTATATGGAACAGCATCAATGTACACGTATAATCCATGTATATAATTCATTAGGTTACAATTTTTTGAGGAATTGTATAAAACACGTTAGGAGATGTATGTATAAAATTAGTGTTATTTGAATACTTAGTTACCAGAAACAAGGGTATTTTAGGAGTAAGAAAACACGTGGGTCTAATACATATACAAATATGGAAGGTCGAGCGCACTCCACTCACTGATAAACAAAAATTAAGTTCATTTGGTATATATTCCTCTTCTTATTCAAATTTGTTTAAACTGAGCTTAATTGTAAATTTGTTATTTTTTATAAAGGAATACCTGTTTTACAGCTTTCTAGCCAGAGGTTCACACCTGGTCAGTATACAACTTATCAGTGAATAATATTGCGATCGACGCATTATGTTTAAATACAGAAAATGTATCAATGTAATGAGGTTACATTTTGTTGAGAAATTGTATAACACGAAGTAACTGATGTATGGATGAAGTTAGTGTTATCTGAATACTTAGTTGGTAGAAACACTAATTGTGTTTTATTTGGTAGAAATACTAATTGTGTTTTTAGTTTGTAGAAATATTTGATGTACAGTATGTGTGAGAGAGAGAGAGAGAGAGAGAGAGAGAGAGAGAGAGAGAGAGAGAGAGAGAGAGAGAGAGAGAGAGAGAGAGAGAGAGAGAGAGAGAGAGAGAGAGAGAGAGAGAGAGAGAGAGAGAGAGAGAGAGAGAGAGAGAGAGAGAGAGAGAGAGAGAGAGAGAGAGAGAGAGAAAAAGACAGACAGAGAGAGAATCAAAATTTTCAATGATTTTTTTGCCGTTTGAGGTGCTTTTGTAATTTTGTTTTGTTTCTAAAACTTTTACAATAATTTCACATTTTAAACCTTTCAACCTCGGCAGGTGCGGAGTGGTAGTCAATCTAAGACTTTAATCATGTTCTATGATGAGAAAGAAAGTTTTTTCCTTCTTATTGCTAAACTCTATCAAAGAACACGTATCAGAGTATGTACTGCTGCTAGGGTACATTTGAACTACTACGGGAGTTTTTCTATGATGATTAAAGAGGTCGTTACAGTGGTTAGAATATCGAATTTTCTCGGCCCGGTGTTCTACCATTTATTTGTAGCTTCCCAACTTTTCTTTATAATGCTGGGTCAGCAACGTAATTATTTAATCCGACACGGGGATTCAACTAGGAAACTCTCACCTTAAAACCACTAGTCATACAGGCGCTGTTGTGGTTTGTATGGCTTAACTTTAGTTTCTGTGCGATCTCCACTTACAAAACCATAGCTTCCTGTGTCCAACAGGCTTTGGGTGATATACACCCATAATATAGGAATAAATCTGGTGTACCTCTCCACATCGCTATTTCCCTTATAATCGAGAAGCTTTGAAGTGAAATTGTCCATTACATTGTCAGCGGTGAGAAGAAAGACAAATGTGGAGAACATACTTTCGCTGGAAAGGTATAACTATCATTTGTCAAGTTATTAACGAATTAGGGGAACATAGCATTGTGGGTATGTAGCTTTGACCGTATTTGTACATAAGGCCCTCATGCCATACCCTGCACAAAGGCTTTACTGATGTTCAGGAAACCAACAGTTGTATAGAGGTATTTCTTAAGATTTATATTAGACTATTGATAGCTGAAACGAGTTGATGCGTTGCAGAGTGGTTACTCATGTCATATGGTGTCGTAAGGGTTAGTTAATTGGAAAGAATAGAAGTAAGAGATATTGGAGCAAATTTTTATAGAAGTGCTGGTTTAGCTAGTGTTGGTATCATCTTTATCTTTAGGCGTCGATTTCGTCGAAGTTCCTTCGTGTCTATTCCTAACATTCAATTATACAGCTTACTTAGTCCAATAATATCATAACATCTGTTGAATTAGCTGGTGAAAGCTAATCTACGAACTGGGTGTGAGATTCCGTCCAGTGGATTGTTTTCTGGCTGAAAAATCATGACAGATAAATTGGTTGATGGAACGTTGAGAATAAATGTTGGTAAGGTAGAGTAATTAGAATCTCGGCAGCAAGGTGTTCAATACTTAAGTTTGGATAAGGGAGTCCTTTTGATGAGGCTGTTGATGAAAGTTGGTTTATGATTTGCTGATATCTGTTCGAAGTCACAAGTATGTGTAGGCCTACATTTTCGTTTAAACAGAAATCGTTTTCACTGCAACTGTTATTTATTTTAAAGATTTGGATGATGCAGGTCGGAGGATTTGATTCATCGGAAGCGCTACAATAAATGCCTAAAAAGAAAGAAAAGCTTAAAAGCATTTCCTGAGAAATCACAGGTAGTTATATAGTTCAGACTATTACCAGAAATAATAACTTTTATGCAAATATTTTGGAGGACTGTTTGAATATCTGCAAGTAGTAAAGAGGTATTACGCAGAATTTTGAGCCAAGATATCCTTAACAATGAATACATAATGATAACCACAATAGATATGCCACATCTTCTAACTGGAACATCAACTGTGCTTGTCATTATTTCTGAAAATATATAATCATATGCAAATCAATAAAAGCGGCGAATTGTAAAAGTTGACATCAAGCTCACATCGTCACTGTTGAGGACATTCCTCAGAGAATATGGTAATTACCTGAAGAGTTCTTACAGTAGGTGAGTAGGAGGGCAGCGAGATGAGTAAACAGTCTACTCCTATACAAACATACCTTACTCTTCCTCCCCTCCCCCTTGGGCTTTGTTACTTTAGCCACCTCTGATTTACCGACACGGTTTTCTATTCAGAATAAATTTGTTATATTTGTATTTCAAAATAATTTAACCAAAATTAATAATTCAATGACCATATTTCCTCCATCAAAAGATATTCCTCAAAATAAATTATCACCCTTATTGTCTTACATAACGTCTTTATTGTAGTTTAGTTGGAATAATCTAAGTTATAATTCAGAGCAGGTCAGCTAAGGATTAAAGTAGTCGGCTTTAACCAATGCTCTGTTGTATAAAAATATTTCCTCAGAATCCATAACTAATTTGCCAGATAATTCATAACATATAAAGGGATGCTCAAAGGAAGGACCAGAGAGATTCTAAAATTATGTTTGATTCAAAAGTAAACCCTCAAAAACAATGAATTACAATTAAAAAATGTATAAGTATATCGTGCACACATGATGTATGTGCCCAAAGTTTAAATATCAAAAAAGATAATAAAATACAATACTCCTATAATATCTATCGAACGAATTTGATCGAAACAGCCAGAATGAAGTTCAGTAAACTATTGATGATGTTTTCCCTCTATAAAATAACAGTAAAGCATGAGCTCGGAATTGTATTGACAAACACACCACCTGGCCAGTACAGGGGCTAGGCATGGAATTCGATGCCTCTACGGTAAACAATGACATTTCATTTGAGTTCGACAAGAAACAAACACAACTTTTTGTGTGTTTTTGTCGCAACGGCAACTTTGTTTTCATTGGTTGTTACGCTAGTATACTGGTTATTGACTCAGCCATTAGCGGTGACTTTACTCGGTTCTGTCGACAAACAAAACCTTTAAAGTGACACTATTGCGAGATCCATCTTCACCTCGGAAGTTCCACACATGCCTCTTTATCATACCACAAAACAATCTTTCTTATCCACCCATTCAAATTTAAAAAGTTCTAAACTCAGTAGTATGTTGAAATAAAGATACTGTTTTTATGATTGAGTAATAATGGTTAGTAAAATGGTATTTATAAATCTACCAAAATTGTAATTTACCAGTCATATCTGTTTCAACACCCCTCTCCCTCAGTTATTTTATTATGCTTTAAGAAACCTCCTTTTTTAGTTTAGAAGTTTAATTTGGACTAGGAAATGGCATTTCATGCGAAAATTCAATGTTTTGTGAAAAAGTGAGTTTAGTAATTTTCAACATTATCAGATCAAAAAGGTACCATTTTCGAAATTTTAAAAGTCATTAATTTGTTTCTCTATCGAATATATGAAAATAAGTTCGCCGTCTCTTTTCTCTATTTTGAATAATAATTAAATACAAACGTTTGGTTCAGAAGATCCCAACAGTCCATGAGAAGACCATTCCGGTAATTCTTTTGAATAACTGCACACTTTGGTTTTCTGGCGGTGTTTACAGGTAATAAAGAATTTTCAAGAAACGGATATAAATTATGCAGCTATCTTTTCTTTAAATAATTGCAATTCTTTAGTTTGCAATGTTGCTTTGAGTTTTGGCAATGTTATTACAAGTCTGCCAGACTTACACTACTACCTTAAACACAATCTTCTACTACGTCTAGATCTTCATTAGCTTTCCAAAATAATGCCATTATATACATTTCCTGTGTATTCTTCATAAAATAATCGAATTACTTCAAAACGTAACAACTAAAGAAGATGTCCATAGGAAGTTAGGCATGTCAGAAGACTTCATAATTCTGAGAAAATATAAAACATTTAATTTCCCAGTGGTTCTGTTAACACTAAATCTCGCTTCTAGGATAATTTAATACATTCAATAAATCTTTCTTCTAATTTAGTGCGCGAAGCAACCCAATGTTGATATCGCGCGACGTGACACAATAATATGTATATACTAATAAACAGTAAAAAAAAAAAAAAAAAAAAACATTCACAGGGAAAAAAATAAAGTTGATATTTCATTTAAATTTCATATTGATATATTCAACTTACATAACAAAAACATTAAATCATATTTTAGACGAAAACACTGAAAAAAAAATACAGTGTAGGCCTATAATTGTTTTATAAATAATAATTCATTTAATATGTTTGTAAATCTATGAAACTAAAAAAATTGTAATTTATATAAATGAAAACAGCAAAAAATATTTTCATTTTTTGATAGGGTAGAAACTTATCACGGAAAAGTTTCAGGAACATTTCGAATTTCATTTGAACTTCTTTTTGTATGAATGGTTCCCCCCTCGTTGATATCATTATTATATTGAAACTACTTCGGAGTCATAACACCAATGTCCATGGTTTAGAACCTTGTAGCAACTGTTTGGGATGGTCACCATTTTAAAACAATAAAGAATATATAAAAACATTTAAACACTTCGTCTGATCTGCCTAGTTCCAAAGTATTATCTTCCTCAATTACTTAACGATTGCTACAAGACCATAACAAACGCACAAACATAAACAAAATTCTAAATGATTGAGGTAAGGAGAACTTTTCTTCGCTTGGTACATTATACACAATATAAAATCACCTGTTTTAAGGTAGGTTGATTATATTGTTTGTAAGACTATACGTAATTCAGAAAGTCTAGACTCGCAGAAATTCGAATTCAATACCTGTACTTTAATAAAGTGACGATACATATCTCAATCATTCACTTTCTATTAGAATAAATGATTGTATATGTACGTGTATTTGTAATCAAAGCGTGCTGTCAGAATATCAATTAAAATCAATTGCAAACTTCCCCAACGCGTATATTACAGATGCAATGACATTTACATACAAATTATGTTAATATAGAGTGTGAGTGAGGACAAAGGGTTGTTGGTGTAAAGTGTAAACCCCCGACAGCTGTTGTCAACTTGCAACCTGTCAAACTCCTGATCGTCAGTTTAATCCTGAACTGTGTTCTGTGGTTTAAAACGACTTAGCGTCTCGACCAGACTTCAATCGTCACGTGACCTTTCTTGTTGCAATACACAGTTCGGTTTTGCATTTAAATAGATCACAGGATCTAGCGCAAGCGTATTAAAATTAGTTTAGTTTCGTATCCTGCTGTTTAGTTTCGATATCAACCGGACAATGGTTCGTGGAAAGCGTTATAGAACTGACGTTATTACTGAAAACTACGCTACTAATGACTTATCGGAAAAATAAATGTGTTTTATATTTAGATTTAATTTGTTATTTAATGCCATCTACTAAATGCCAACCCTTTCATTTTGTTTCCATTTCATATATTAAGCTATCATCTTTATAATAATATTAATAATTATTAACCTGTTATCATGCTAAAGTTACTATAATTGGCTGACAATAGTGCATATTCGTTACAAGAAGGTAGAATTAAAAAAATTATAATCTGATTGAACACATTTTATATAAGAATAAAAACTGCATAGATAAACGATTATCCAAAACTGTCTTTATTAGTTGCAATTATTTTCAAAATAATGAGTACAACAAAGTTTGTTTTGTCTACGATATAACGATTCCATTTCTAAATGTAAGCAGTTTAATACAATGCAGGTTCAGAGAAGACCAACTGTAATTCTTTCACAGTTCCCGGTAAATGCTTTCTAAACTTCCGCTAAACTTCAATGAAAGACAGGTGTAAATATCTTCTTTCTTTAAGATAAATAGAACTTATTGTAAACATTGAATTACTAATTAATTGTACAATTACATATGTCATTCTTGTAAACTTTGTTCACTAATGCTATGATTGCACAATCACTGATCAGGCTTTGCTATCACGAGTCTGCGCAATATAATGTCATCTATTACAAACAATCTTTTGCAAATACAAAGCTAAACGTTGTGTAACTCATGTAAATAGATGTAACCTTGGTTAATTTTCAAGATAATATCTTCAATAGGAAAAGCTACAAAAATCATTTGAGTAGGTAAAGTATGAAACTTCACAGGCAATTTATTATAATTTGATTTTAAAAAGAACAACAAAATTCAATACGTACCGATAAGTCCATTTTACTAATCACTTGACTGCTGTACATACGTTTAGTTTTCAGTTTCCAAAACATGTGAAAAACTGATTTAGTAAAGATTTTAATCGGTGAAGATAAAAAATAGTGACTTTTAAATTTTGTTAATTCAGTGAACAGAAAAAAAGTTTGAACATATTTCACCTGCATTTAAACTAATCGGAAATATAAACTGTATTTAATTAATTGGAAGTAAGTCTTCTTATTTTGGCTCAAATTGGCTCAATCTCAAGTGAAAACAAAGTAAAACGTTCATACAAACATGTTTTCCAGCGATTCACCATTTTATTAAAAAAGTTAATAAGTAAATAAATAAGATTGCAGATAGTGAATTCATATTTCCTATTTTTAATGTAAGAGCTTACATGTGTAACAAAAAAGATTTTATTTCAAATATATTCACTTTACATATCTTGAAAACCGATAACTTTACAAAAAAAAATAATACAAGTAACAAAACATTTGAATGACGAACAAAATGTTGAAAAAAAAATTTTTTTTTGTAGCTCAAAAAATAACCGATTTACCGATTAAAACTTAAATTTAATTACTTGGTGTCTACAACACCAAAAAAACGAAATAAAGTCGATTAATAATAATTAATCGTTTTAATAACTGTCTTACAAAAATAACAAATTTTTTCATATAAATTTTAAGTAAACATACAAATATTATTTAAAATATTTATTTCATACGTTGGCAATGCAGTAAAAACAGCTGATCAACGTTATTTTGAATTCTAAATTATCTGAATCATTTTGTTAGGTTGGCTACAGAAGTTTATCAGGTACTGTTAGTTGTGTATGTATTCTGTGAATACTACTCATTGTAGTATTTCCGTGGTTATTTATTTCAGAGGAATAGGCTGATTGGGTGTGTGCAATAAAACGTCTATAGCTGTTGCTATAAAATATGAAAGACATTATCCCTACTCCGATTCTAGATTCTAAAATAATTAATTGGTTGTCCAAAAACTTCGGGAAACAGCTTCACTTCCCAGTATTCATGCCAGATATGAACGTTCGATTCCACACCATGCAGATGAAATTATAATTAATACTATTCAATGTAGTCCAGGCACTCGATATCTTTCAAGGTTTGGAGTTTCACATTTTATGATGTGGAGAATATTTAATCAAAACAGGTATATTCTTACTTCAGAATCTACATCCAGGAGACCTCATTTGTTGTTCTGCAGTTGGTTGAATACAAATTCCCAGCTTTATAGAACATTTTATTTACAGACGAGGCTCATTTCACCAAAGATGGTGTCAACAATTTACTCAAAGAACAAACCTACAAAGAAATTATTTCCAATTCAACAGTTAAATGCAATTTTCAGCACAGATTTACCTTCAAAAATTTGGACAAGTTACACAAGTTTGCAGCTATTACAGCTGTTTAGTTTGTATTAGTAGTACTTATTTATAAAATCGATGATAACAGCTGTGTTATCTTTTGTTTACAATCAAGAGTATCGGTTGTTTTGATAGATTCTTTAGAAACGTTAATTTATTCGTATAAGGGAAGTAACAGTTGATGACCTCGACTTCAGCTGATGTTTTGAGGTCCTAGGACTAAAAAGAACAACTTTAGCATTTCAATGCATGTATTGAAAACAGCTGTTTTTGAAGCAGTATGACGAAAAACACTTAATTAATCCACATCAACAATAACATAAACACAAGAAACATAATCAAATACACACGAATACACTTTTTTTCTTGTACAGTCAATTTGTTACAGTCAATGTTTGATCTGCCGTGCCCAACATTTCGTTACGTACTGCGGACGATGGTGGCTACAATAGTCGATGGAAGGGATTGCTTTGCTTTAGTAGAATGTCATATAATGCGTTAGAATTGAAATTGAGTTTTTTTATGTAGTATATTGCTCTTATTTTAAAAATTCCTATATATTTCGAGCTCTTCTAACGTATTCATGAATCTGCTCTTTTTACAATGGTACAAAATTTTAAGCAATTCATCTATGCGGGAATATGGATGATGTGGTCAGAAAATTTTAATTCAGGTTTTGTTAAATGTGCAGTTCGTATGCCAGGTGGAATGTGTTTTTGAATTTTTTTCCTGAACGACCTTCATGTCTGTCCTATATATTTCGTTGGACAGTCATTGTATGATAACTCATATATTCCTATTCCGTCATATTTATCAGTGTGGAGCTTATTTTTGTATGTTATGAAACATTTCAAACTATTGGTTGTTCTGTAGGCAATTTTATATTGTAGTTTGTGGAGTATGTTTCAAAATACATGTTCAAATGGCTGATAACAATTGAATATAAGAAATTTCTCCTTTATTTATGTCACCCAGGTTTTTAATTTTATTTCTATTTTCCTGTTTATTGTACAGCTTGTTGACGATTAAAGGACTGTAACTGTCTTGGGTAGGAGAACAAAACCATCAAGACTTCTTTTTTGGTACTTCTCTTTATTACCACTTAGACATCTATATATAGTATATAAAGTTCTCAGTGTCTTCTCAGAAGAAGTGATCAATTTCCCGCGTTACAAAATAAATTATTACTCCGTTCTAGACAAAATTCTCCTTTTCCGAAATCAAAAGAAACAAGTTTAAAAAAATTCCTTCTCTTATACATCTCCAAAACTGCACAATGAGATACTTGTTTATATATAACACTGCAAACACCCCAATTTTTTGACAAACAAAATTATGGTTGCTCAGTCTCAGTCGAGGTAGAGACATTTCTTAATTATTTATAATCATTATACAGATTACATGTCTGGCTGTAGAGTTAAGTGAGTTATATGGATATGTAAGGAGGATGTGTGTGAGAGAGTATGTATGTCTTTCAGAAGAGTTACTAAGTTAAATTAAATTATTTAAATTTTTTTAAATAGCTGAAATTAAGCGCAGTTTATATTATCTGCTCTATGAAACTCCGTATATCATATAATAAGTTTTGCTTGCGCATCCTAAATACTTAAAAAAAAAAAAAGATTTTTTTTTATAATTAATTAGGTTAATTATTTGAACTCTGTTAAGTTTTTTTTGCGGTTAAAGTAACCTTACTTTCATGGGTAACTTTTAATCATGATTCCTCTATAGGGTACCTAATTTCCTTTTAATTCATGTTTTTGGTTTGTTTTGTTTTTCGTTTTCTCTTTTTTTGAGGTATTAAGTTAATTTTTATGTATGTTAATATACTGCAAAAGATTTTAAATATTTTTATATATGTAATTTGTTTATTTATATATAGCCTATATAATTAAAAGTATAAATAAAAAAAATAATTAAAAAATCTGTGTTTCTCTATGAGGCAATCTGGGCGAACGCATTTAAATTGTATTTTTAGGAGGAAAATGATGAGCACAATGAAAGTGGTATGTGCGTATTCTACGATATCCGATGTATGCTGTCCAGAGCTGTTCTGAATGTACGAACAACGCAGCAATAATCCGGTAAAGAGTGCTAGATTAGTGACAAAGAGATGGAAAAACTTTGCCCTGTGGTAGGTATGCTGGGATTACTCATCTAAAGGCAGATGGACTCATGATGTCATTCCTAGAGTAGAAGATTGGATGAACCCTTATTACAGCGGAGAGCATTTTTTGACTTAACTCAGGTGCTATCCTATCATGGATATTTTCGAGGATGTTTCCTCCACAAGTTTAAACGAGAGGAATGTTTCGACTGTCCGGAGCTTGGGAGGACTCAAAACGTGTCTTTTTTTTTTAATTACCTAGATTTTATGTCCCTCGTCATCGTTTGCATACAATATAAATATGAAGAAGATCTATGATCATATGGAATGATAAGATTTATGTTAGAGTCAACAGAAGGAACCAATGCTCTTAATGTTTTTGCTGCAGAGTTGTTGAAAATTCATAGAAGAATAGAACAAGTAAAAATGGTGGACCTGAAAAACCGATATTTGCAGCTGGAAACGACTGTAGAAGTAGAAACTCCAAACAGCCCTAGAAGAAAGTTATGGCTTCAACCTCATACATGTTTGTCTTATAATACAGTGTTCTACGGTCCAAACGCGTGGACAGATTTTAATCAAGTTTAGTAAGTGGGCAGATATAACCATATCTCGAGGCTTATTTTCATTTTTTTAATATCTCAAAATTAGTTAGCTGGTGTAAGAAAAATAACACAAAATTTGATTTTATTTAAATCAGTTCTAACGATTTTAATAAAATTTTGCTCACGAGTAGCCTCAAGGATCCACAAGCAACGCATTGATCACCATCTCACCACAACTGCCAGTTCGGTAATTATCACTAAGAAGGAAAATCAACCGTGGATAGAGTTTTTGGAAAATATTTATATACCGGGGTTTATAAATTAGTTATACAAAAGTAAAGTTAAGATATAAAAAAAGTAAATTAAATAATGGATTTTATGATACGTCATTGAATATAATATGAACTTGTTTAGACAATACAACATGATTTCTTATTCGACTTCCACATAGTAAAAATACTCAAAATTTCAATACCCAAACTATATGTTAGAAGTTGAATGTGGTGTAAAAGTATGGTTGCTCTTGTATATTTCAGCGTTCTTGGCCAGTATCTTATAAACTTTACAATAGTAATTTCTAGATGCGACATTTAAAACGAAATGCTAGTATATTATGTTAAACATAAAAAAAAAAAAAAAAAAAAAAAATGACACTTTAGTTTCAACACCAAAAGTACCACAACCTTCCCCCTCCCTTAATTTTATTTCTGGTTGAAATATAAAAATACCATTTTTGCATTTGATATTTGTGATGAGTGGCTACAATAATAGAAGTAGTTTGGTAAGTGTAAGGTAAGTGTAACTCATTTGGGGAAGGGGGAGGGAATATAGCTCAAATTTTCACAGGTGAAGTGATACGTAATTTTAAAGATTCTCTAAAGAGAAACTCGTTCGTTAAAAATTCTTGATCCGACTTCCTTCTTTCTCTTTTTAACAGACTTTCAAAATGAAGATTTTTTCGGCCGTTTGAGCTTCCCATCTCTGTCTCTGGACGGAATATAAGTACCAAACGATCCTTATTATAGTACCCGTCATCACATCTAGCGAATGAACTAAAATTATTTTTAATTCTATGAGTTGTAACGCTCATACAATTTTATTCATAATCTTACATTGTTAGCAAAGATTGAAATTTTGGTTCAACCAATGAGTTTTTTTTAATAGACTTGTGTTTCCCCTGTATTGACACCACTCCCTATGTTTAGGCATAATGCCGTCTTTTTTAGGTGTAAAGAAATAACCTTAAAGGGAAGGAGAGGTGTGGCGTGGTTATGGTAAAGCTCGCGGCAGTTCGGACTTGTAACCTCACAACAGTTACGCAGGTACGAGACTAGTTGCGAGCTTTGGGTTTCAGTGAATGACGCTACTTCTACATATCCATTAGCTAAACAGGCATATAAAATAGATAAATTAAGTGGACGGCGATAAAACGTCCGACTCGTCGATTTAAGCTGGAAGAAAGAATGAACATGTTAACATAAAAAAAAAATCGATTAAAATAAGAGTAAACTTCTTTAAGTTTAATGCTTAAATACATATCTGACGAAACAGATATAATTAAAAACAAGAACAGGTCATACAAATAATTGATATCAATACTTTAAATTTTAAATAACGTTTCCGTCAAAACCAGGACTTTGAATGATTGGAAAGAAAAACTTGTTATATTCAAAACCAATCTCGTTGCGTCTTCATAACTTTCTTTTATAATTGTGTCTAGTAAATTCAAAATAAACTTGACAAAACCAAGCATACAGTGAAGGGTGGGGGGGGGAGGGTGGTACATAATATAATCGCCTCAGAGCTCTGCAACACTCGAAGCCGACACCACCAGATCTGATTCAGAAATCTTATTTTCTGCCTATATCCTGGTTATAATAAAAACTCGTGGTCGGATAGGATCAGGATCGGATATTGTGCCACTTGAACTCGCTTTGTACCCAACCCCTCTGTCTGTGACACCCGCTTTAAACATTGTCATCCGATTCAATCTCACCCCGACTATTTTGTATACCCCTTTATTGAATTTTTATTTAACTGAATTATATTTTTCCTTGATATTATAACAGACCCCGGTGTCTACTCCTTCTACTAAACATATTCTAATTTACGCTTTAGATTTATTTAGTAAATTAAACAATTCCCGTATAAAGAATGTTTTATCGTGTTCTTGAAATTAATAAAAGTTTTAAGATTCAGAATCTATTAATTACGGAAAAAATTTAACATATGTTCTGCCATAAATACACTCTTTCGCTCTCATAAAGATATACAGTTAAGTTGATTAAATGATAATCAATTCAATTTTTAGGGTCCGTAGATAAAATCAATTCCCCTTATAATTTCACAAGCATGTTTGTCCGTCTGTAAGTCTCAAACTGTCTAGACAAACATGACGATAAATTCTATATTTTTCAAACTTTGGATTTATATTATATGTACTGTCTCTCATATAGGATAAATTAGCGGTAAAAAAAGGACCTTGATGTAGTTAAGGGACAAAATTATTGAGTTGAAAAAATGTTTTTTTGAAAATATTATGTGTGAGGTATCAAAGAAAACTAGAAAGTATTCTGATTACGAATTTGTCGGCCTCTGTTTATTTGACGAAGAAATTATTTTGTTGGTGTTTGGCTTTAAAAATAACTGCCCTATATGCCTTCGGACCCTAGTCTTGTGAATTTAGCACACTCTTGACTCTTTTTTAAAGTTTAAATCCTTCCTTTCATGTAAATCAAAACAATAATAAAACCAGAAATAAAATAATTTTTAACCACACGATTCCACAGTTTTTGTTTGAAATTATTTAGTTTCAATGATTGTGTGTATACAAACACATTAAATATCTTACAGTGGCATCTGTTAGATTTCTGTTGTGGCACCTAACCACAATTTCCGCACAACTTAAGATATGTTAGTAAAGCCAGATGTAATTGTTTGTGCCATATGAAAGCAAGACTTTGGAAATGAAAAACACATTAATAATATATTAATTTTACTACTCCAGATACTATAGGTGTGACATTTCTCCCAAACTTGGTTATCAAAAACACTTAAACATTGTTATCCAGATTCCAATGGCGCTGATTTAGTAGTGGGTTTTTATTTCCAATAATCCATCTCTAATCACGTTGTGTTGACATATTGAAATCATCTGAATTCATTGGTCTCAATAATAGATGAATTTTGAAACTTACTCGGTATAACCTTATTTTACAACTTACTTTTAGATAACACTTCTCAAATAAAACTAATTAAATATAATAATTAAAAATCAATTACCGGGGTTTAGTTTATGTTAAAATAATTTATTTTAAAATAGAACAGCCACTTTTGTGTTATTGGCAGATTAGAATTGTATACTTTTTTTTGTTATCCAATATAAAACAAGATTAGTATATAAATATAGTCTTTTGCCGTTGCACATTACGTCTTATGGGGATACCTTGGGATCTGGCCATTTCGCTGGTAACTGTAACATTGTTAAAAACATAATTTTAGCATCAATTAATTTAGATTAAATTGTTATACTTTACAAAAACCTATATAGTAGTAAAGTATACAATAGTTATTAACAATCCTCATGATTTCCAAGAACAATTTCCAAACAATCACTATTTTATTATTGTGTTCTGATCCTTAGTCACTAGCTATCGTAACGGTTTGTACTTATTTGTTGCTCTCTCATACCTTTAAGGACTTTGTCGCGGAAGGTCTCGGATTCCTACTAGACGAAGAGGACGTATATTAAGTAAATTAAGTAGGAAGTAAAAAGTTTACGAAATAAAATATACTTATAAAGACAGGAAGACAATACGATTTTTAAATTTCTTTTACTTTTTCAACCCTCAAAGGAAAAAATAAAAATGAACATTAAGTTGTGAACACAATAATACAAATATTCTGTAAGACGTTTTGCTATTGAAATTTTCTGACCATCAAATAATTCTGCGTTATTATGTTGAAAATTGTATTTACCAAATACGTTCCATCTATTTGTATTTCTACAGAAATTAGAGTATAAAATCAAACTTAATAAAAATACGAATTATAGCTTTTTTAACGTGGTGTTTATTTAATTTGAATAAACTTTTTTCAAAAAATTAAAAATTGTGTACAACTTTAAAAAAATATAATTCCATGTATTAATTATAATCATTGCAATATGGTAACATCAATTTGTTGATGTATTCATATTTGATATATATATATATATATATATATATATATATATATATATATATATATATATATATATTATAGAAGTATTAAAGTGTAATATAAATTCAATCTTTAAACAATTTAATGGGCGCATTTATGGCACTTACGCAGATCCACCATTCAATGTAAATCCTTTAAATTTAATGCATATAAGTTGGTTTCTTGGTCTTTTTTAAGAAATGTTAAATTAAATTAGTAGATTAAAGAATGCCAGTAGGGTAAGTTCGTTTAAGTTTGTGAAGATGATCTAGTCGGACGTGTTGAACTTTCTAAATGGTATTTGGAAAAATGTGAAAAGTATGCACAGTTAAATAATACTACTGTACTGTGTGTTGAGGCTGTTTATGTAAATGTTACATTTCATACCAGTCGACTGTTTAATAGAGATATGTCAAAGATATGTTTTACAGCACAAAACCTGCAACAATAAAAAGGTTAAAATTGAATGCACCCAAATAACAGAGGAAATTATTCTAGTTATTTTCCTTATGTACTTTAATAAAATTTTGTCTCGTAGCAAAATTATAGAATAAGACTTTCTTAAATACTAAAATAAATTGACAATAAAATGGAATAGAGGTCAAATAATGAAGATAACTAATTTAAATAACAAATTAATTATTAGACACACAACAAAATGATTCGACACAAAAAAATGTTGCACCATAATGTATAATGTAGCAACAAGTGCCGGCACTCCTGGTGGAAGGTCGGCGAACTAGACATTACTAGCAAGCCACTGATTCTAATTAACACTGTTGTTTACTTAAGAATTTCTTTCGTTAAAGTAAACATCAAGTGGTCCTCAAATGCCTATACACTTTCAACTGAAAGAAAACTTTTGCTAAGTAAGACAGCAGAAAAAATAGTTAGTAATTGCATAAAAGGTTCATCTTTCAGTGACGTATGATTAATGTACATAGTGTAATTTAAAACAAAAGAAAATCAAGATTAAAACCAACAGTGGCCAGAGAAAGGACCAGCCATACTGAAGACACTTGGACCACTCGTAATATTTGTCCAATTAATGTAAACATCCTACAAAGTTCTTCAGGAAGTAGGCTCCTGACTGTTAATTAATAAGATAAATTGCCTAATCATTAGTTTTGGTTTTGTTAAAATGTAAGTAAGCTAAGCTAACAAATAACTTTCTAAGGCTATTGTTTCCTGACACATTGAAACATTTTATGAGATGAATTTCTTCAGGGTTTGAGAGCAATATTCACATACATTGTCTACAGGTCCGGTAATCCTTACACGACATATAAAACTCGTGTTTTCTTGGTTAAATAATGTCTTTGTGTCGATATGTACACAAATACTGAAACGGTTAAAGTTACAAATTAACACTTTAATCAATTACACGGATTAGAACAAAGTCTTCCTGATACGGAGATTGTCACATATCTAACAAACTAAAAGTTGGCGCTAATAGAATAAATGCTTTCTTACCTGATTTTGTTTTAGTAATAGAGATCTGTAAATAAAATCAAAAATCAAAACAATAGTGCCGTTTCAAAGCCTAATCTGTGCAATCCTTGAATGAAATAGAGCTCCAAAGAATCATCTCCGTAGGATGGATACAAATGGAGACTAAGTATAGAAACCATAATAATTATGGTATTACATCTAATTTATTACTCCAAGGATAAAATATTTATACTTTTAGAATATAGTTTAAGAAAATTATTATTTTCACCACTATAAATTACACAATTGTCACAAAACAAACTTTTCAAGTTTACAACACTATTAATATTCTTTACTTATTCACACATAGATAATATAAAATAATGGTACGTGACGGGTCAAACAATCAAACTCTAGTTTTTATGGAACTAGACTTTAGGTGACTTTTTCCCTTAATTTGGGGTGGGGTGGGGTGGGGGTAACAAGTATTTACGGTAGTTGCCAATGAAATTGGAATAGTTAACGATTTGTATTACATGCTGCTAAAATGTACCTATAACTACCTAAACAAAACGTATTAAGTGCCATCTAACCAGTATGTTAGGTGTCGTGAGTAATTTAGAAACATTGACTACATTCATTTTAGTTTTTTTTTTTAATTATTTACAACCGTAATTTTATTATATCACGGTTTGGCAAACTGGTTCGCGTTACCAATCTTCACATATTACCAAATTTGATCGCAAACGATTGTTCATAATTAGGGATATTTGGTTGTTTAAGGCGACATATGGATTTTCCCTTTTTACCTATAACTTCCAAACTGTTATTTTAGGAAGTTGGCGACTAATATGTTTTGTTTGGGCACTTGAAACCTACGTTGTAGAAAGTCTTATCAATATCGTTAGCGCCAATTTCGAAAATCAGATTCTTGAGTTGAGGTTTCATGACAAATCCAAATTTAAAGCTTGATTTAAGTCCGGTTTAGTGTATGAAGTTTGTACACAGTTGATATTTGAAAGTGCAACTGTATTAAATGTTGAGCTAGACTTATGAGAAAAATTATACAATATAACAAACACAGGTCGTCCTCTTCAGTCATACACGAGCTACACCAATCAAACTATAACAGATATAGTTATAGTTTGATTGGTGTAGTTCGTGTATCACTGAAGAGGACGACCTTGTCGTTGAAACGCGTCTGATGCGTATTTTTTTGTGAGAATTGTGTTCTGTGTGTTTGTTATACTGTTGTGCAACTGTAGTTATCAAAAATATTAAAAATGTGTTACATTCTAATTATAAATCTACAATTTGAAATATGTTTTGCCAACCGTACATAAAAAGACTACAACATACTTTAATAATACTATACATAATTTTAATTTTAAAATTTTTCAATATAAAGTCATGGCTTCATTTTCAAGTTAGTGATAAGGAATATTCAAGTCTTGACAATTAATTATTATACATAATTCGGGTTATTATTTTTTTTACTTGGGTTCGAAATATTATTTATGTTGGCATAGAAAAACGAAAGATAGTCGTTTTACTAGATATAAAACCTACTGTGGAACGTTAATCTAAGTTAAAAAAACTCAGCATGAAATTATTACCCTAACATAAAAAGACGCAAATAAGTTTTTTTGCGTATCAGATCTTTTGTCGACTTCGGCCTTGGGATACATGGAATTCGACTTCTGATACATGCAGATAACTTGTTCTCACAAAAAAGGAGTAATTACCGACTTAATTAATTTCTAGAGAAGAAGGAACTAACAAATTATTTTGAAATTTGCAACCATTTGTACAATAATATTAAATATATATATTAAAATCCGGATAACTTGCTAAATTTTATTAAAATTCTAATTATTAAAGGTATCGTTGCTGATTTAACAATTTTCTTCTTTCTTCTAGATCAACAACTCTTCTATTTTTTTTATCGTAGAAAACACGTTGGATGAGTATTTTAAACTTTACAAAATTATTTGTTGTGAGGCTTAATTATCCTTAATAAAGTTTTAAAAAAATGAAATCAGCAATCATTTTTGTAGTTGATAAAATTATCCAATAGTTTAATTCCAAGCTTAATTTTAGCATAGCAAACAAAAATTGCCACAGCTAAACGTCTATAAACACATGTATACACCTTATATATATAATATGTACAATTAGCCAAAGATGTTAGTTCAATGATTAGAATCAGTGGTCATTACGTCTCAGTAATAAAAAGAATTTCTATATTAAAAATTTTATAAAAAAGGACATTTTTATTATAAAGTGGTTATTTGTAAATTGGATAGGAAAAAAAAATCAAACACTTATACAAGAAGTTTAAAATGGTGAGAAATAAATGACTATAGCTTTGTATTCTAAACTACAGTTATTTTACTTTTAATTACACCAACAATTGATGTGAATATGAGAAAAAGAGAATGGTTATGGCTTCGTCAGCATTTACTGAACATGGTTTAGGGAGGGGGTGTATGCCTAAACAATACAGAATATTAAACTATAATAACGTAATTGTTTGCTACGCTACGCTACATGGAACAATTGCCAAGCATATCTGGACTATTATTGGCCAGTATTGTTTTCATGCTACAACATATAGGCGTTGCTAGGATGTTATTGTTTGAGTAATTAAACTGCATACACAATACATTGAAGGGGTTTTGTTTCAATTCATTTGATAATAATGTCGTTATAGGCTTAATTAATGGTAGCTTATCGAACTTAGCTTGCATCTCCCGTTCAAACAGATTCCAGCACACATTTACACGGAATTAATTAAAAATATATCAAAAAGAAAGATATATTTTCGAAGATTTATTTTATTTTATTCAAATAATGTAGTAAATAATATTGTGATGTACACGATTAAATCTTTATAAAGGTTTAAATCCTTTTGAAAACGTTTTTAAACAAAATGTCGCTGGTAGTAATTGTCCGTCACAACTCAAGAACCAGTTCTTCGATTAAAGTAACATTCAGAATGTGTAAAGCAGTATTTATGTAATTAAATTTTAATAAATTGAATTGAAATTAGAGGAAGTGTACACAAATTAACTACAAAATTTTTGTAATATATTTTTGTACCATTCTTTGTTGTACAAACCATGTTTAAACCTACGATTTGTTACGGATTTGAACTTCGCACACATACACACACACACACACAAACACACACACACACACACGCGCGCGCGCGTATATATATATATTGTTTCACTCCCTCCGCTTCCCTCAAAACGGATAATAAAACTTTAAAAAAAATCAGCTATACATGAATATTTTTAAAAAATCATGTAATAAAAAAATCAGCAATTTGTGTGTTTTTTTTAATTTGGCTTTATTTCATTTTCAACCATTTTATTCAATATTCTCTCCTTTTTACTATTATGTAAACAATTTGTTTTTAAAGTAAAACTTATCAAAGATCCAACTGAAAACTTATCCATGTAAAAAAAATTAAGAAATAGCGAGTTTTTTAATGATAATATTGGTTATAACGAATTTGTCAAGAGCGTTATCGAATGCTTTAAAACATTTATAAACAATCAATTTAAAATTGTTCGGCAGTGAAAGTCGAAGAAGATACATTTTCTAACTTTCAGCATAAGTGGACATGATCAATTAGAAATAAAGTATGCTACAGTGATTACCTGTTGTTAGAAAGAGAAGGAGAATACAATCAATCCGCCACAAAGAGACAACTAACAGCTGATTGGTTAATGAAATCAAAGGGTCCTGAAGTGGCTACAAGAGAAGCACCCTCTGTATCCAACCAACAAAATTAATTGTTCCTTTACCCTTCATATGTCATGATACCTTTTGTTGGGATCTTTTTGTCATTGTGTTTAATATAGTTGAACCTCAACTTCCCTCTTATTGTTCAGTCTATTTTGCATCCACAGGGACCATATCTTCAGCTCATCCAGCCGAATAGCACCCACGTTTCCCGGTTTGACATCCTATTTAATCTTTTGTCGGTTTACTTTTTTGTATATTTTCTTTCTAGAGAACACTTTTGCTATGGAAACCACTTCTTTTTATCGGTTTCGTGGTGTAATGATCCAGTTAAGTTTCTCAAAGACATTAAATGTAGCAAAGAGATGTTCAGTCAAAGGTGGCCCTAACATAGACAGCGAAAACTTTATTCTTTTGCAACCTATAACTTGTATTTCCATCTGCCTCTGTTTGCCAGAAATGAAATTTATCTTAAAAATACTAACATCATTTATTTATATCATACGTCTGTTACATTCAGAGCTTACGATTTTTATTGTGGTATTACTATAAATTGTTATAGTGATTACTATAATGGTGATTAGTAGTATAGCTGAGTTTTAGCGGCAAGCTGGTTGAAGTGATAATACTTTCCAGAGAAATTTGTGATTCAGGGCGGACCTGGAAGTAGAACAGATTATCATGATTTGCAATCAAGATGTTTCCAAGTTTATTAAAAACTATATGGTTCAGTTGTGTACGTACCTAGTCTGAAGGTGGGGAGATGGTTTCATTTAGGGATTCATACATTTCCTTCCTAGTCTGAGGTCAATTCAATTTACTTTTCTGCTGCTAAGTGAACTCAGGTCAAGGGAGGTGATAAAGGCGAGTGATTTTATTTTATAATCAATTAGTCTAGAAATATTTAAATATTACTTTAAAAGAAGAAGAGTAAAGATAAATAATCAATATTCAAAATTTGTCATGATTTATTTACGTGACAAGTAAGAAAAAAATGGCTATGCTATGAACTGTCGGCTGTCCCGAAGTGAAAGATAAATGAGTTGACAAACTTGTGATCTAAATTGAGAGAATAAGTTACCAAAATTGCCAATATTATTAATAGCTAGAACTGGATAATTTCATAGAAAGAGCGTTAAACAGGATGAATAGAACAAGTCCGTTGATGATGACTAACCTGTTATCAAGATACCATCCTTACACAAGATTATGAATGCCCATTCCACCTTACATACTGGATGAAAGGGACATTAAGCAATTTTTGTATTAATATATTACACATTACTACAAAGTGTCCCACCTTTGTATTGGGAGGTGTTTAAAACGGCAAGAAAGTAACGCTAAAACCTTAGGAAGAGGAAGTCATATAATCTATGCCCAAAGGGCCATCGATACACATTGTATTGGTCGCATATAATTATAGCGTATAGACAGTTTGGACTCTTGACAGTTTGGCTAAGCAGGGTTGTGCTTACCGCAAAGAACAGACAGATTTAGGATAAGTTAAAGGATATAGGGATGATATAAAGGGGCTTAGTGGTCTTGAAGTGCGACTTGGATTGTGGTTTTAAAATAGATAACAGCTTATAATTAATTTTTTCTCAAAATATTATAAAGGAAAAGATGTTATAAAAGTTACCTGAAATATTAACTGTTAAAATTTTTAAATTAAAATTGGTTCTTCGATTAGATTAGTTTTGGGTGATTTAAAAAAAAACCTAAGCCAATGAATATACAGCAATGATGCAACCCTATGAATAAGAATTGAAGGTTTTTAAAATACAAATGATACTCCTGTATATATTTGCTGCAGTGTTTTTTGTTTTTTGCAAGTTTCTGTAGAGAGCAGAGAATTTGGGGAAAAAACTAATAACCTTTGTAAAAGATTTAGGTTCATTTGTCCCCACATTTAGATACACACCCTTCCAAAAAAAGTCAATATCTTTCGACGTATTACTTAAATAATTACTACACTATATACCGAAGTTAATAGAATCAGTAATTGTAAAATTAGATTTGGCTTTAGATATAGTTTGTTAGATTAATATATAAATTTATAAATAACATTAACAACTCAGTTTAGTCAGCAATGTCTTAACCTTCAAGTATTCTCTTAAATATCACAACGTTTCCAAGCATAACTTTATTATCTCATTGTTCAGGTTAGGTGTATTTTATCTCTACTAAAGTTAAAGTTTTTGTGGTTCGGTTGCAACAAAAGGTCTGCTATCTTGTGTTTAATTAAAGTCAGAGACATCTTTCTTTGAAGTTCGCTTCCCTCCCCCCACCCCTAGACAGACAACACTTTGTAAATCTTGGCGGAGTTCTGTCGACCGTAAACGGCGCAGGAAATTGCTTCAGTCACAAACATGCTATCTTGTTGTTAAACAATATCGTTTTGGAATAAAATGAACTTCTACATTGTACACGCTAGAAGATTCATTGTTTACTATTACAATATCTTTTAAGCTAAATCATAACTCGTTAGGAGAATTGGGTTCATTTAGTAAAGCATAGTTTAAAATTTACAAAATAAAGATAACATTACAACGGTGTGTTGAGTTTTTATGTTTTTTGGTTAATATATTAGATAATTTTATCGTCGTTTTAATTTAACAACTAGTCATTTGTTGGCAGAATTAACACACCCTAAAGTAGATTGGTGTGTCTATGACAGTTTAAACTCCTAAATTAAATTAATTTACATTCACTTTTTCACACGTCATTTCTTACTATAAGTGTGTAAGCACAAAACTTGCCTTGTACATTTTGATTCTTAAGTTTGGACTTGAAAATATACTTTCAATTCCACTACCCATCCAGGGTGAATATTCAAATTTCAATACATGTTGGACTCATATAATTAAACATTTTAATTTTAATTCTTAAATAATAAATTTGAGAAAATTTAGTTATTTGAGAACTGGATTACTTTTTGACATTCTTATGCATATAAACCTTGGGTTTTTCTTTTGCCTCTGTAATTTCTTTCCTCACTGCGTATTTATGTTTATTTTCTCCACTTAAGATCAATTAATTTATATAAATGTCTGACATATTCAGTAATAATGGGCAAACTTTTTCTCTTACTATTATTACTTAAATTGTCATGATCTTTCCCGAAATAAATGTAATTCAAAAATAAAAATGTACAACATTTAACATAATTTGTAATAAACTTAAAGCTATAGAAGTTTCTAATGTCAATTCTCAACTATAAATTAGTATTATTAATGAGTTTTTTTTTTTTTCATTTAATATTTTTTACAATGTTAACTTTCATATCCTATACGAACAACGTTTTCGGATCTACAGCCAATTCCTGGACCTTCTTCTTAAAATATTTCATCCGTTGATAAACACATCGGGTAGCTGGAATAAAATTAATGTAGATATTAAAACATTTAAAAAAGACAAAATGTATTCTAGTCATCCTGGGCAACATTAAGTCATGTTACATTATCCTCAACTATTTCAACTTAAAAATTTATCAATTTCTTTAAAATGTCGTATCATCACCAAACAAGTGGTTTTTATAGTAAATTCTAAATAAATCTTAAAGAGCGAAGTTTACCTTTAATATTTATTAGAATTTTTTAATTTAAAATATTAACAGGATTTAAATTCTACTTAAATTCTACTGTTTCTTTTTCTCTTTTATAACTCTTTGCTTTCCTCCGTTATATTTTTAAGAATTTCTGTCGTATGTGCAGCGCAAACTCGTCGACCCATATTAATTAAATTTGTTTTGTGACAATATTTGGTCATTTCTCGGGATAACTGGATAACTTAACAATTTAGGAGTAATAGGAAATGTATACCTAATTTGCTATTTTCTCAAAATTAGCTCTAACAATTTCTCTCAAAAGTAGCCTCTAAGGACAACCAGAAAATGTATTGCTCCCCATCTCTCCAATGATGTCGGTTCGCGTGATTTCGGTTAAACAATATTGGGCTCTTCTGTATTCGTTAGTTTTATTTAAATAATGTGAGTTTAATGACCCAAACTCGTGTGAAAAATCTCAAGTAATTTTGCGCCGTGTTCTTGCAACACTTATTTAGAAATGATCATTATATAACTCAATCCTTTGCGAATTTAAGTTAAACATCAATAATTTATAATGGCTTATTATATATTATTAGCCAGAGTTTAAAGAAAAGATTCAATTTCTTAAAGGAGTTCCTTCCTGAGTACAAAATATATAAAACAGAGAATTGTCAAATCTACAAGAGCGAGTGAGACCCTGTGGACTCAAGTGTCCAATTACCAGTGTCCGCTTACTTTACTCTATCTAATCTGTTCTTAACCTCAAAATGCCACAAGAGCATTTTAGAATAAACCTTAGTTTTTCCAGAAAGAGCATAATATAATTTTATAATTGCGCTCAGCTAAGAGATCTCTTGTATGTCTTGGATCTCATTATTTTCTGTTTCTCTAGATTTATCTTCCTCTCTAAGTTTGTAATGAATCTTGAGCACTTTCGTGACATTAACTAATGAGCAACTTGAGCAAACACACTCTTTGTTAAGCAACATGGTGTTATTTGTTCCTTAACGTCTTACTTTATGCTGGCTAGATTAACGGAAAATGTCACATTACAAGCAAAGGTGAAGGATCGATCCATAACCAACTCGATAGCACTATGGGAAGGGTGCTATACTGCTTTTAACTGACTTCGTTGTACCGGCTAGGCTAATTAGGGCGGAAACTCACAACACCGACCTTGACCCATTCTCACCAGAGATTATTACTTTCCTCATTCTTTCTTCATTTTTATTTTTTATTTATTTATTATTATTTTTTTTTTTATTTTATAAAATACTATTTTCTGATTCCTTATACAAAGTCATTGAAAAACGTTTCCGTAAATTACATGAAAAATAACCAATTTTATTGTTTTAAATGACAAACTCTTTATAAACACAGCTAGTGCTTGTGATGACCTTGAATGCACAGATACTCATACCCCCTACTACCTTGATAATGGTAGATGTGCAACAGAAAGCTCAATATGTTTCTTGGTTTGCAAACTTTAAATAAGTAGTTACAGTGTAATATCATTGTCGGGATACGTAAGGACAAGATCATAGACAGAGAACAGCATTATTTGTTGGAAGAGCCTTGGACTTGTGTAGTAGTTAGCACTCTGGTTCCAGGTTCAATCCCCGTGAGGCTCAAACTTCTCATAGTTGACACAGCGAGAGGAAATTGAGAAGTTACAATTAGTAACGAACTCTGTTTGAGAACGCTAGAATAACTGTAACGGGAATCTCGATGTGCTAACCACACATTACCCGACTGAAAACCGTTTAGCAACCATAGGCTCTTCAAGGGCTGTTGCGCCATGGAGTTTAGTTTTGAAAAAACTGGAAAAATAAACATCAAGAAATCAACCAAATTGGTTAATGTGAAGTGTTCGAAAAAGTCATGCTTGCGTATCAAGACAATCGCTAAAAATTCTATAGCTTGACGCATTTTGGATTCTTAAAATAACTTTTCAAAGCGTACTTAATAAATTTTATAGATTTCACGGTTACAACATCCAACTTAAATATGATATTAAGCAACCAGATCGCCCTAAACGAGTTGAATTTGCTGTGATAATTCTAAATGCAATAAGCAATGATGAAAGTTACTTTAACTGAATTTGTTTTCGGCGATGAAGCGACTTTCCACATAAATCGTTGTATTAACCGCCTATAGAATAGGGTGACTCAGCAACCAAATGAAATTGTTCAGTATGTTGGTGATAATCGTCAGATAAACGTATGGCGATAATATTTACTGAGTAATCCTCTATAGTAAACTCCTATACCAAGTATGATATATAGTTGAGTGTGGCTAATTGAGGATGGTATTTGTTTAGTTGTATTAACCGCCTCAACTGTAGAATAGGGTGGGAGGACTCAACAACTAAATTAATTTTTTTTAATACGTTCGTTATAATCGTAAGATAAATGTATGACGTGCAATAATGCGTGATCGAGTCATAGGCAATATGTACATCTGAAAATACATAAAAAAGAACATTAAATCTCAATAATTAATTTGTTAAAAGCATTTCTCTCGTTTGTAAAAAATGTTGTTACAGTGATGTGTTTTAAAGTTTCATAGCGCACTATTTTGGATTGGCTAAAAGAAAATACGATATCTTTCGCCATCAATCAATATCACATGATACTACGTAAGATATTTTGGTTGACCCCAACCCTCCCCAGAAGGAAATAAAGGGAAATAAACCAAAAAGTAAACTCTTTTTCTAAGAATGGTAGTCTTCCTGAACAATATCTATATAACTTTGATACTTTTATCAAATGTAACTTCCTAATTATGGTGAAGGAAAGTTTAAAAATATTAAATCAATCCCTCTAAATCCTCGATTACTATACCTAGATGGTATTTAGTGGGTAACGTTTAATTGTACAACCCTCGAGGGTAGATCCTTGTAGGATAACTGAAGCAGGATGCCATGTCTAACCAACAAACAGAAGACATGAGTTCACCTGACAGCCCAGATCCACATCTCGGTTTATTCATATTTGAATAAGGAGCCAACAATATTGCTATCAAACAATATTCATATATATTTAATGAATCTCTCTGGTTATGCGTGAACAGATCTGATTATTGAAAGGGTACCGCGAAGAGTTTCCTTTTGTCCTCTCACCATTCGACGCACAATTCGTTCATTATTTACTAAAAGGGTTGAGTCCGGGGAATTGTTTGCACAGTAGTACCAACTGATAGAACTGTATTTGAATCATTTTGACTAATGTTAGTAGACATGCTGTTGAAACTGATATTCAGATTAGAGTTTCCGGCGTTTCTTGAACCGGTCGTCTACTGTACTCCGAGCTTTTGTTCGGCGTCATCAACGTCACGTCAGTGAGATATCAACTTCTAATGAGAGACTTTTTGGAAGGATAATTAATAATTAATTATAAAACATACAAAGAAATATTGTTAGTTACTTTTCTTTGAAAATGCGAGCGTGTGATGGTGCAAGGCATGTCCTGTCAAACTACTGGAAATTTGAATTTATTACCTCCACGTCATTCCTATCTGTTCCTAAAAAATTAATCTCTCTAAATTTTTCTAAGTTTTGGAGAAGTTTTTTAACAGTATATTTCATCACTAGGACCAAAAGTGAAGCTTTTCGATACAAGCTCAAGTTTAACAAAAATCAAGTCAAGTCAAGGAAAATGAGCGAGGATCGAAAAGCTTCTTTTAGTCCAAATGATGAACTGTATTTTTCGTAATACTGCAAACAATATAAAAAAACAATTAAAAAAAAAACTAAAATGTTATAACCTATTTACCTTCAAATCTATGGTAATGGCTGTTTTATTGGTTATTAGAATCGAGAGTATCGGTTGTTTTTATAGATGCTTTACAATCGTTAATTAATTTGTATAAACGAAGTAACAGCTGATGGATGACATCGACCTCAGCTGATGTTTTTAGGTCCTAGGACTAAAAATAACGACTATAGCATCTCAATGCATGTATTGAAAACAGCTGTTTTTGAAGAAGTATGACGAAAAAGTATTTTACTACTTACGGAATTTTTTTAGTAGATTCATTTTTAGAATCTATGACATAGATTTCGTATACAATCAAATATATTTAACTTAACTGAAATGAATTTTTATTTAAGTAAACTTCTTCCTCAGATCTTGCCGTTTGGAAGGATTTAATACATTGTTCAATAAGTACACATTAAAATTGTATAGCCTACACATTTAATTTGAGAAGAGCACACGATTCATAATGTTTTTTTTTAAATTCAACAAAAAAGAATAAGGTAATTTCTTAATAATATAAGCTATACAAGAGTTTTATAATTTAAATTTATAAAATTTAGCAAACACAAAATTTTGTAAAATAATGATTTTCCTTTTCCAAATTCAGAATAAAGACAAAACAACGAGACATATTCACTTCAGATATATGTGGTTTTATCCCTGTATAGTTTGGTTTTCATTACATAGAAATTATGAATATGATTCAATATTTATTTCCGGATTATTAAAACACATTATATTTCTAGGTTATTAAATTTACTTATGAACGAGACATCGATATATTTTAAATGCTATAACCAAAGATCACTGTGAGATATAGTTATGTATTATAATTTGAAACGTTTTACTTTCTCTAAACCCAATTTTCGTAATGTTTACTAAATTTCAAAATTATATCATGAGAATTTTTACCAATATCTCAAACCAATACAGAGTTTGGTACATTGGTTTCTCAAATAACTCGACCGCTGTAAGATGATAGATTTTGTTGAATTCAATTCCTTATTGGATGCTGAATAAGATGGGGTTTTATACTTCAAAAATTAAGATACATATTACTAAATTTTAATCGTATTGTCTTAAATGGGGGGAGAGGGAGGGGATCAACAACAATCTACTAATAATAACTTAAGTCAATTTTTGCAATTTTAATATATTTTTATAATAATGAATAAAAGTCTTCAAACTTAAAAATAGGTGCAATTCAAAATGATTTTTCCAACATTCGGCAACAGCAACTCCTTTCTGTTCATTATGTTGAAAGAAATGTTCATTATATCAATGAAATATAGCAAATCTCTATAAAACAATTTCTCTTCCAAACACGTGCCCTTGTCAGCTGAGAGACGAATTTATTTTACTTTCCGTATCGATACACTCAATTGTTTCTCGGCCAGTGACAATTTCTTTTGATTTTTTAATGTTTTCGACTTTCATGATAAACAAAAATTATAAAATAGTAAGAAAAATAAAGCATTCATAATTTATTTAACAGTTTCGGTGGTTTAAAAATAAAAATAATTATATCATCCTAGGATAAATAAAACAGAATAGTATATTTATTTGTAAAGCTTCATTTTCCTTATTAAGTCATCTTAAATGATAAAAAGTAATAATATATAGCCTACACGAAAAGAGTTTGGTAAAAATGTCGATAGAACTCTTCTTGTTGAAAGATGAATTCGAAACTAGAGAGTGAGGTGAGTTTGAGTTCATTTTTGGAGGAATATTTTATATTCTGTACGTTTATCATGCTTTACTACAATTATTAGTCTTGGCCAATTTTTTTAAAAATTAAACGTTATGTCCCATATAGATGGTAGTTTAAAAAAAAGTAAGACTTTATATTGCGTATTAATAATTCATATCTAGTTACGTTTAAATCTGATAAACATTTCGAATTATATTGATCTAATACAAAACCATCAATAGTAAAAAAAAATCAACATCCTAAAACTTTATAGCAGTTTTCCTCCCTGATTTGAGTTGAAATAATTATAATTTCGAGTAAAATATCCCAAATATTGTCTAATAGTTTCATAAATTAGTGAACTTCACGCTATTTTAAAGTTTTTATCAATAACTCCCGAATAGTTATTTTGGTGCAGGCCTATAGATTAACATAAAGTTTCGTTAACGTCCTAAGGAGCTAATATTTAAGAAAAAAAATTTAATTTATTTAGAACAAGAATTTATTTAAAACAAGAATTTTTGAGTTTTTGTCCTCCCTGTCCCAGATTTGAGATAAGTTTTTATTTCCTATACTCAATATTTTTCTTTGAGTTAGTTTTATAAGTTTTCTCTCCCACCTCTTGACTGCTCGTCCCTTTCCAATACTTTCAAAAGGTTGGATGAAACTTCCACACATGGTTAGTTTTGTCGCGTTGGTGTTTTAGACAGATCTAACCTAAATTCTCTGCTTACCAGATAAATATTTTAGTTCTGGTCATCGTCATCGTGTTGAAAGAATCTTTGATATTCAACAAATGAATGCAAATTCATACATTCAAAATTAAATGACAGTAAATGTTTATAGAAATTTATAAGAATTGAGAAATCTATTAATTTGTGTGTATTTTAAACCAAAAATATCAAATATATAAATTGGTATTTTTTTAATGTTCTCATTTTAACGTAATATAAACAAAACGAACTAAAACAAACAAGACAAAGATTTAATTCAAGCATTACTGGAATGAAGATTTAAACATCTTAATTTGGTTAAAGTTATGTATGATCTAGTAACAAAATAGAAATCAGTTTCGAAAATATAACAAAAATTACAAATTGACGTTTTGAAATTTAATTTTGCCTTAAGTTACACAACAAAATAGTGATAAAATCGTGTTTTGTTGTTTAGAAATCATAACATAAGAAAACTGAGTTGCGACATGAATAACAAAAAGTTAACATCTCGTATGCCCACTTTCTTAGATGCGACATGAATAACAAAAAGTTAACATCTCGTATGCCCACTTTCTTAGATGCTACATGAATAACAAAAAGTTAACATCTCGTATGCCCACTTTCTTAGATGCGACATGAATAACAAAAAGTTAACATCTCGTATGCCCACTTTCTTAGATGCTACATGAATAACAAAAAGTTAACATCTCGTATGCCCACTTTCTTAGATGCTACATGAATAACAAAAAGTTAACATCTCGTATGCCCACTTTCTTAGATGCTACATGAATAACAAAAAGTCAACATCTCGTATGCCCACTTTCTTAGATGCGACATGAATAACAAAAAGTTAACATCTCGTATGCCCACTTTCTTAGATGCGACATGAATAACAAAAAGTTAACATCTCGTATGCTCACTTTCTTATATGCGACATGAATAACAAAAAGTTAACATCTCGTATGCCCACTTTCTTAGATGCGACATGAATAACAAAAAGTTAACATCTCGTATGCCCACTTTCTTAGATGCGACATGAATAACAAAAAGTTAACATCTCGTATAACCCACTTTCTTAGATGCGACATGAATAACAAAAAGTTAACATCTCGTATGCCCACTTTCTTAGATGCTACATGAATAACAAAAAGTTAACATCTCGTATGCCCACTTTCTTAGATGCTACATGAATAACAAAAAGTTAACATCTCGTATGCCCACTTTCTTAGATGCTACATGAATAACAAAAAGTTAACATCTCGTATGCCCACTTTCTTAGATGCTACATGAATAACAAAAAGTCAACATCTCGTATGCCCACTTTCTTAGATGCGACATGAATAACAAAAAGTTAACATCTCGTATGCTCACTTTCTTAGATGCGACATGAATAACAAAAACTTAATATCTCATAGGCCCATTTTCTTAGATGACTGATAAATAGCAAAATGTTAATATTATAACACGCTTTATTAGCTGTGGTATAAGAACAATAAATAATTAACATCTCATATGCCCTTTTTATTAGATGCGACATGAATAACAAAATGTTATTATCTCGTATGCCCACTTTCTTAGATGCGAAGCCCGCTTTATTAGATATGGTATATGAAGAAGAAAGAGTTAAATAATCATGTGCCCGCTTTCTTAAATGCGGGAATAGCAAAACGTTAACATCTTAAAGGCCCTCTTTATTAGATGCACAAATAGATAACGAAATGCGAGCTTCTATTATTACGCCCGTTTTATTAGTTCCAGTGTATAAAAAGGAAAATGCCACCTTTATTTGATTATTTTCTGTTGATGGAAAGCAAAATACCACTATCTTAAACGCCAGCTATGTTAGATGCGGCATATGAATAGCAAAATCTTATAAGCCTGTTAAAATGCGACCAACATAATATATATACTTTATGACATCCGCGATATGCATAACAAAATAATAACATCGCTCTCTTTTTGATGCCTTTTTTGTTTGTTGCAGCACAAGAATAGCAAAATGTGCCAACATCTTATTGAAGCGGCGTTTGAATAGCGAAATTCTAGTATCTTACAACATTGCATTGATCCCAATTTCTATTTTATTAAGACAATAAAACAAATTAAAATTATAGTTTTCGTTTTGGATCTTACATACCAAACCTTATTTGTAATTCATAAAGAAATCGGAGACTGTTTAGACTTCCGGATTATCGTCTTTAGAGACTAAACAGGTCAACCGATTTACGTTTTGTTTTCATTTATCTCGTGCTTAGCTGGTTTAGTTGTACATGACGAAGTCTAATTTTTCACTTAAAGTTTTTTATACCTAATTTATGTTTGTTTTTTTAACAATCAAAACGATTGTTAAAAAAGTGGATTAAATTTATCTATATCTATTTTCTCCCTTAAATGTATAAAATTTAATACATTAATCAAGTTTGCATTTCCCATGACTTTAGTAATTCTGAACATAGGCTATATTAATTTCTCGCAAATACGTAATATAAAGAAATATATCTAATTGGTAAAAATATCCATGTCAACTTTTTGTAGATAAGTAATTGTTGAATTACAGTTCTCTCTTCTTGACATTGTTTTATTTTTGCCCCAAATTTAAAACAGAAATTTAAATAACAAATAAATCTAAATGCCAACTTTTTGGGTAGCTGAGATACAAAATTACTAATTAATTTGTTAGCCTGTTCGAGAGGCTAGAGATAACTGGTCTTGGGTATTGTCGAATCTATCTATAAAAACAAAGATAATATTTGACATACAAACACAAATTGATCACGAACGCAAACTGAGAAACTCCACACAATGAGTACTCTCATTAATAAATGGTGCTACCCACAAATATTAAGTTATGGAAGAAAAATAATTAAAAGTCTTTGCACTCTAAATTTTATTAAAATCGGTCCACTGTCGGAACTGTAGAGCACTACATGACAAACAATAGACAAACGTTATTGGATTCAGCTGACCTCAAAACAAAAATATCTGCGAAAAACTCGACATAGATTTTTTTTACCCATCACAAAACTTTATACTACCGTACTGTATGAAATTAAACGAGGGAATATTTTTCTATTTCCCATAAAACTCTTCTTTTCTCTCTCATTTGGTTGAAAGTAAAAAAAAAAAAAAAAAACCTAGCATTAAAAAAGCCTAGATATTAAATACAAATTTATACAACAAAAAAGACAAAACAAATAAAGAATACGCCCTATACTGGAAAAACAAAATAGAAATACAGTAAAATAAATACAAAAAATAAAGAGAAAATAGGGAGTTTGAATATACACTCCACTCAACGTATCTAGACAAAGAGGAAATTGTGTAAAGTATGTGGAAATAATGTATGTTATTTGATTGGAGGGAACAGTAGTGCACTCTAGTGGTGGGGTTGAAGCCATTTTGTGTGCAATCACAAGAAGTTATAAGCGTTTAGAGAGAGAGAGAGAGAGGGAGGGGTACATTTACTACTGTAGACGGGCATACGTCACTTTTGTATTATATTGTTCAAATGTTGTATGCTATATATTATATTCCCATTATAGCATTGAGACATGACTACAAAAGAGACAAAAGGCCTGCCCGGATATAGGACTACCTGCTGTGGATAGAGTGCAGTATAATAGCAGGAGAGGGTTAGAGGGGTTTTTAACCACCCCCGCCCCTCCTCAGTAAACCAAACTTGTCTCTATTTCAATATTTCATTTTCGTTTTTGATT
Organism: Aphrophora alni; assembly: GCA_963513935.1. Taxonomy (NCBI): domain Eukaryota; kingdom Metazoa; phylum Arthropoda; class Insecta; order Hemiptera; family Aphrophoridae; genus Aphrophora; species Aphrophora alni. The sequence continues at coordinate 55,839,937 of OY740770.1, read as the reverse complement.
CAATTCAATAATAGTTGTTATTTTACTTAGTTAATGAAAATGAAAACTGTTTTTTAAGAAGTAAAGTTAATAATTTAATATTTATTTGTTATTGCTGAATTTACTGAGCAATGTTAAAAGGACGTAGACGATTTCTACTAAATTAAAATCTGTTATATCATTCATCGTTGATTATTTAGTAATTAGAACTCATAAATAATTCCTAGAAATGGAAGAATCTTTTTCATGCAATCATTATTAAATAAAATAAGACTTTGTAATGCAATCATTAATCATTTTGATACATTTATAAATTTTTATATATTTTTGTTTTGTAGGCTCTGATATTTTTGATAAGATTATTTCTAATACATACATACATTGATTGGGATATTTTTATTAAGAACGTAAGATCATCGATCATGCAATAAAATGGCCAAACTGTAACTGCCAAAATAAAACAAATTTTATAGAAAAAGTATAAATAGAAGTAAAATATCAAGTCTTTCCAGTTAATTTAAAAGTTTTACCGTGACCTTTTCTCTACTATTTAGGCCTACTATAAGTAAAACATTTCCAGTTCCTTAGGTTTTGTCAAACAAGCAACAATTAATTTGTGTAGTCCTGTTTTTATAACAGCTTTTAAGACAAGCAAGCTATTTTGTACAAATTGCGATCAATTTAAAATTTTCATGTATAAATGGGAAAGTGTAATTTCTAAAGCATCATTTCTCCATGAATGGTGGGAAAACATTGTACAAACTGTCTCGCTTAACCATCTCAAAATCTAATAAAATGTCAGATCTATCAAAAAGTGAAAATAAAACATGGGCGCTATTTAAATAATGGCTTAAACTTGCTTCCATTATTATGCGATTAACATATCTTTAGCATTGTTTAAAATGAGTTTTTAACGCCAGCGATCAAGTTTCAAATATTCCTGAACTGTAATATCTTCTTTCTTACATATTTACACACGGGTTTGGGTCATTAATCTTCATAGTTCACTAAAATTTGGACAATATTGGTAGAGTCGTAATTTCCTGGTTTATTACTTATGGAAGCTACCCCCAAAGTTTTTGTAATAAAAAAGAATTTTTTTTTATCCTTAGATACGGCCAAAATACACTTATCTAAAATAAGTCCACGTGTTTGGGTTGTATTGCACTATACACACGACTGACAAGCACCCTTCCAAAAATCGCTATTTTGGACTCAGGGGACCTCAAAACGAACATATCTGAAAAAACTGATCATCCGTTTTTTGACCCATTACATAACGTTTAGTCAAAATGGGAAGGGTTTTTAAACGGTAAAATTAATAAATTAATGTTTCAAACGAATTTACTGAGCAATGTTGAAAGGTCGTGAAAGATTTCATCTAAATCAATACCTATTTCAAATAAGGTAATATTACTTATTTTTGATTATTTAATAATTAGAACTCATAAATAGTATTTACAAAATAAACAATTTTTTTTTTCACAAATTAAAAATACAAATTAGTTGCAAATTAATCATTTTCGAAACAAATTGTTTCTAATTATAAATAAACCAAAATAAGCTGGCAATTAAGGCTTTTCATTATATTTTAACCCTTCATTACCGTATCACAGTGATCTCAGGACATGTGGTTTTTCTCATTAATTTGGGTAAAAAATAAGGAAAAAGGTCTGGTTTAACCTCAAAACACAACAAAACTTTTACTTTCTTACATTTGCAGTTCAAAAAACTATGTATAATTTTGTCTCGAAGTTATTGTAAGGTCCTCATAACACACAAGTGTATGTCAATACTTCACTTAATATATTTTGGCAATATTTACAATTGATTAAGTTTGTTTTATTTATTTATTTTATTTCAACAATTGTAGCAATGAATTATATTTATTTTGTATATTATAATGATAATGTATTTTTTTCATTCGTATTAGACACTAGTTATCTATTACATTCATTTGATCAATATTGACTATCTCATATATTATTTATAAATATTAACTTTATGTTTCACAAATGTATTGTCAATATATGATATTATATATATATATATATATATATATATATATTTAAATAATATTGGTAATGTATTACTTCTTGTAATGTACATTTCTTATGTAGTCTATATATATATATATATATTATAAAATCTTAATTTTTGTAAATCATCTATTTAAATTGTAAAGGTTTTGTAACTTAATGACTAAAAATTTATTGATTTATAAATATTTTTGATTTTTACAATGATTGGAAAATGTGCCTTATCACGTTTTATGTATAGATTCAAAGTAGTTGTTTAATCATGAGTTTCTTAGTCCCTTGTATAATATATAGTTTTGAGCTACGTAGTACTCTAGTATACTTTTGAGCTAAAATAAACTGTAATAACTATGAAGAATTGTGTTAAAATCTGGGATGCGTAGATTGGTCTTTGTGCTCACTTTACGGTTAATAGAACGCCCACCACACCCCATATCTACTATAGTCACTTCAAAGTTGCGTTTGATTTATCGAAAGAATCCAAAGGGTGCAATTTGACCGTTTATACAAAAAAAAATCAGCAAGATATGTATAGAAAGAACTGAATGGAATGTTTTGACTCAAGTTTGATGTTCACGCAGTGATGCACATACACTTTAAACCGTCTGTCTGTCCATCATTCTTCACGCTTCATAACTATTTGGCCATAGTAGTTTTGGGGAATACGACTATGTAAGAGGGACTCCTTAAACCGCAACTGAAATTCCACTTCAAAAGTCTAAAAGGAATAAAATACCAGCTGATTACAGTCAGCAAAACTATTTATGTAAATGAAGAATAACGGTTAAAAAATATAATTAATTTGGTGAAGAAAGAGTCTACCCATACTTAAAAACATGGAAAATATTATTCTTGAAAAATATGAATCTTATATTACTTCCGGTTTCATTTACGTTTGATTGTTTTGTTTTATTTTTCTCTTTAATTTGTTTTTCTTAAGTAGATATTTAATTAATTTGAAAACAAAAAATCTCTACATATATAAGACGCAACGTCTCTTATAACTCAAGAACCAATGTTCCTATGTTCATGAAGTTTTCTTTCCTATATATGTACGTTACTTGGTAAGAATACAGTCTACATGTGATTAAAATTGGTTCATTAGTTCCTAAGCTATAACAATATTTGTCTGCTGGGCTATTATAAATAACTATTTTTAAATCAGTGCAAACTTTTCAGAGTTGTGATAATTTTTTGCTTCTTATGTAGGAAATCAACATTGTTGACACATTTTACGCATTTTAAAGATTTTCAGTGACAACAAAGGCATTGTTAGAGACAAAATTTATATATGATTTGAATAGGAATTGTAACTATAGTTACTATAGGAATAGTTCCCAAACAATTTAACCTGTTTATTATACCAACCACATTTTTTATCAATAACAAAGTTGAAACACAATTGAAAGTTATTTAGAATGTATAAATTCCTTTGAAGTTTCAAAATGTTTATATTGGGGAATTGTTGCCTTGATTTTAAAAAAATGTTTGTTATTCAAATAAGTACCAATTTTGTCACTGAGTTATAGTTGGTTTTGGATAGAAAGCTGCAGTATTTTAATTTCAATGATCCGATTTCCGTTCAATAAAGGTTAATCTGCTTCTCAAATGGACACGAGAAATGTTCGTATGCGAGTTTTACCAACAATAGTTCTTAACAAAAAATATTAAATCAGTGCGATAAATCTAAAAAAACCTCTAACCAAAGCCCTAATATTATATATCAGCACACTGATTTAATATTTTTTGTTAAGAACTATTGTTGGTAAAACTCGCATACGAACATTTCACGTGTCCATTTGAGAAGCAGATTAACCTTTATTGAACGGAAATCGGATCATTGAAATTAAAATACTGCAGCTTTCTATCTAAAACCAACTATAACTCGGTAATATATTACTTCAGTAAAATATATGACTCAGTATGTGTATATATACATAATAAGAAATTTAGAATAAAAACAGTTAAAAGACAAATAATTAAAGAGGTAAGAACGATGTTATCAGAATTATATTTACAGTCAGCACAGATACAAGATTTGGAGCAAGATATTATTCAATCAGAAATATCGCAAGATAGTATGTTGTTTGTAGAAAGCAATAGAGTGAATGTACTGCAACAAAACTTAAGAAAATGTTGCATATATAGATCCTATAACTGAGTTAATTAGAAAGGAAATCTTATATATAATATATATAAGTTAATATAATTAACTTATTATTAATATATTATTATTAATATATTTTTCTTCTTTAAATGTTATATATATATATATATTAAGCTACTTTCTACAGATTATTTACGTAAGTATTGAATTTTCTGAAATTATTTTATCTTGTTTCTATCCAAAATACTTTATTTTTGAAACAATCTTAAGGAAAAATCTCAACAATAAATAATATAATAAGTTCATATATACTAAAATTAAAACAATATTTACAAATTTAATAATAATACTCAATAAATAAACAAATTTAATAGCCACTAAATCTTTAAAGTAGATCATGGTATATAAAGTGTTTTGGGTGTGTATTTTGGAATGTGGATATACGGTTGAGTAAGAAGAAAACCTTTACATGATTGTGTACATTTATTTTTTAGTTCTTTGCATTGCAACGTTTCTTTATAATATCGGCCTTTGTGTGTTAGAACTTTTCGATCTCGCTTCATGATTCGATATTACACATTCTCAGTTTGTATTAGTTCAAGGAAATCTAAAACAAAAGCGGTCAATAATAAAATCTTAAACAAAGAAAATGTAAAAGAAAAAGTCTGCAAATTAGTGTAGCGGCAATACTGGAAGTTTGCAAAGTAAAAGAAATAATTTATGCGGAAGTTTGGTGTGGACACAGTCAGGGTGTGGCAGATTCAACTCTTGCAATACATTATCAAAGAAACTCAAACCATTTAAAGTTGTTCCAAAAACTTTTCTAAATACTATTGACTCCCCTAATGGGTAAGTGGCGGATAAACTATAACGGCTTAGGGGTTGCTTCCCTTTATATCTCAATAGCATGCTCCCCTACCCTTCATTAATGTTAGATCAATTTATTGATTCTCCAATTAATTTCATTTTATACTTGTCTGTAATATTCTTTATGGAATGTTTTTATTGTTGTATATGGTACATCCAAGTTCTAACTGGAATTTGCGTTATTGCGTCATGTACATTTATAATTTTAAATATAGTTTCCTTTTCATTTACTCCAATGCAACAAAGTAATATTAAAAACAATAATTACTTTGATAAAAGGTAATTAAAATTAACAAAAAAAAAAAAAAAAATACGAAATGTAACCTCAACAGGAGTATAAAACCTTAACTCATCACAATAGCAAAAATATAATTTAGCACAAACATTTCTTAGAAAGGAATCTTCTCATGGTTAGTTATAAGTAAGTAATTAAGTGGAAATAATTATCAGTTTATAAAAGCGTTATTACTATATATATTATGTATAGTATAGAGAAATTATGTGGAGTCAAAAATCTATGTCAATGTTTTTTATTGATATATGTGTTTTGAGGTTCCCCGCGTATAAACAAGTAAATTCTAGAACTATATCTGTCTGTCTGTCTGTCTATTTGGCGTCTGTCGTATTTTCAGTGCTCTACAGCCCATACAAAATGGACCAAATTTCAACCAAACTTGGTATGTGGATGTACTTTGGCCATATCTCGTGATTTTTTCTGATAACGCAATCGGTTGACTAGACCAAAATTTATTGGTTAATATCTCTATAAAAATACATGTTTGTTAGTTATAGGTAACAAATAAACAAATCGGTGTTAGGGTTGTTAAAAAAACGTAATTTTTCAAAAACTGCATCACCGATTTCGTTAAAATTTCAGTGAAATGTATAAATTAATAACCTTGAATAGCAAGTAAATAAATACTACAGTTCGGGAATAAGTGACAAAAAACCAAAATGGAATTTCGTCATTAAGCGTCATTAAGAGGTCAATTTAAATATAATTTTAGGCTTATTTAAGCAGAAGGTGTATTTATGGCGACGCAAGATTAGACATTTATTTAATTACGTAAAGACGTCACTTATTTTCTGAAGAAGACGTCCATTTACAGTTTTTGATTTTTAGTGGACGAACGAGTAAGAGAGTTTGTGCATTTTTTTCTCACATTTTTTTTTGTTCACATTACAGGTTAACGGGCAACATTTAAAACTTAAAATGTACACAATAACAGTTGTACATAAAGCTTTAGAAATAACGTAGAACAAAATCCAAGTATCATTGTTTAAAGTGACAATTTATTTTTCAATGTGGCCCCTACTTGTAACACATAAGTCATTGCCGCAAGCAGGACAGATACTCATTTGAAGGAACATTTACTCGATTTTGTGTTACCTGAAAATGCCGGCAGTAATCCAGGAAACAATAGTGTAGTGTTTTCAACAACAATAAAAATAACATTCAAACAACACACAGACTTACAAACAAGATATTTAGAAACTATTTTTCTTCCTTTTTAAAATTTTTATTTCTCCTTTGGAAATAAAATAAACTCTGCACAAAGTGTGCACTAATTATGTCACCCACACTTGTGTACAGAAAAACTACATTACATAGGAAAAACATATATAGTAAAATAATTAATAATCCTTGTATATAATTGTATATATATATATTAGAAATATTTTTTTAGGAACAGCTGTAAATCTTTGTTTTAGTTTTATACTTATTACACTTAAATTTTCATATATTGTAATCTTATTAGAAAATTGGTTTACATTAAAAATCTTCATGTTTCACCAACATTTGTGAAAAAAAAATTGGAAATGTTTGGCCGTTTGTGGCGGCCTTTTTTTTGTTTTTAAACTTTATTTTTGGTATAATAGTGGCTAATACGTTTTCTTACAGACTTTATATAAACTTCATCATTTTTTAAAATTTAATAAAATCTAATTTAAGTGTTTAGTTTAATGAAAGAAAAAGGATGAGTTACTACAATTATATATCTATGTTACAAATATATATACTACCTATTTTGAAAGAATCAAGTTACTAGCTGCCGTTTCCGAAATATAAATACTGGCGACATGCAAATAAATATTTAACAAAATTTACTTTTTTCATTTTACTTATAGTCCACTGTCAGTAGGGTTTTTGTGCATGTAGCAGCTGAGGAAGATGACGTAGTTATTGAATCGTCGTCTGGTATTTGTGTTGCAAAAATAATGTCATTTTTTATGAAAGATGTGTTTATATTCGTTTGGTTATTGAAATTTCCACAAGTGTACCTCATTGGAGTTGATTATAATTAGGCCTACTTGTCTATTATATTGTATTAGGAAACAATTGTATTATATTTTAAAACACAGGAAAGAAAATGATTAGAAAGTATTTCATACTTTAATTTCGTTGAATGCGATTGGTTCAATTTTGAGTAAGTATTGCAAATACTTTGTTTTACGATAAACAAAGATGTGGAGACTGCAATAAATGAAAGAAAAACCTGATAAAAAACATTATGTGATAATTAAAACTCAGTATTCTTAGTACAAATTATTTTATAAAAATAGAATAAATGTAAATATAGGTTCATTTTGTCGCATTTATAAATATAATTTTGTAAGAAGATCTAAGTGTTTTGGTAATATTATTTCTTAACTGAGTTATTTTTCTTACTAATGTAACTTCGTCGATCATGTAACCAACAAAAGTAAACTATAACTAGAAAATAAACAAATCTAATAGAAAAAGTAGAGACACAGCTAAAATAACCCATCTTTCCAGTTAAATTAAAAGTTTCTAACAATATATTTTCTCAATTATTTAATAGAGGCGAGTCAGTTTCAGATTCTTAGATTTTAACAAATATAAAAAAATGTATTATTTCCTGTTTTAAGGTCAAAACAGTTATTAAGAGATGGATAAATGTATTAAAAATCTGGTAAATTACAATTTGTGAAGCAACATGTATCAAAAATATTAAATTTAACGAAATTTTCGTATTTAATTTCAATCTTACACTATTATCTATAAAACGGTATTTATTTTTTGAAATAATCGGACTAAAAATAACAAAAATCGTATCTGATAGAAAATCCTTTAAGAATTAAAAAGTTAGATTGATACTTTAGAAACTCAGCACTTTATCTACAAACAATAAAATAAAACACAATACAAATAATTTGAATAACAAAATGTTTAAGAAATAACTTTCTAATCATTAACAAACTAAAAATATAAGAAAACTTGGAAGAAAACATTGTCATTACAACAGGGTGTGGAGATGAAATGTGCAACCACCGTAAACCAGTGACCACCCTCCGGAAAGGACTGGTCAGCGTTAACAAGCCGTGAAATACTCTGAAATAGTATCAAATAATACAATCTGTGGGAAAACATATGGACCTTCACCCCCATAAATGGTCAAGTGCCCACATCATACCCTAAGATAACCTCGTTAGGTTATCATAGGCCTACCCTAACACAAGGAAAATAGCATAAAAAACATTAAATTAGTTTTTCCTTTTATTATAAGTAAGTTTTGTGGAAAGACGTATCAGGTTTGAAAAAAACATACTAGTAAAAACCATTTTATAAAACTTTAGTTTATTAACCGAGAATTAATCTTTCTTAGTACAGTAACTGGTTTGAACAGAAACACAGAAAGTTCAGAAGAGACAATTACATCCCTATAAACCGTACTTTGTATAGAAGATTTAAAGGATGATGTCCAACCAATACTTTAATTTGTTATATGAGCAGACTTATATCACATAACTCTTACGCGAATACATTTTTTTTTTATTAGTTTTAAGTTTGTTACTAAATTATTTAAACAGCACAGGTTATAGTTTTGTTTTAAAATCAATTGATAGTTTATTTAGAAAATACATTTAATTAATAAAAAAATATAATAGTTTATGAACTCAATTTTTTATTAACATTTTTTAGTTTATTAAATTAGTAAATAGTTTAGACTATAAGAGAATAAAATATATTTAATAAACGAAAGTTAATAGAATATTTTTAAAATAGTAAAGAAACTGTGTTAATAATTTACAAAAATTAATTAATTGTTATTATACTTGTTAATAGGTTATTAAAACAGTAATAATCAGAAAATAAATAATAATTCTGACAATAACCAGTAGTGTAATGAAGTCAATCCATATTACATGAGTGATACGAATGGTTTGTGGTTTACACACATATAACAAAAGTTAACTGCTGTTAATTTAAAAGATACATTCATCAAGTAATATAAGCAATCTTTTAAAAAGTGGTGAGAAGAAAAGGAATAGAAAAACAACGTATAAGTTGAAAGAAAACAGGTTATTGTGTAGATTGGATGGAAGAGCAGATACGCAGTAAGATCACTAATATGTCACCATCTCAAAGATTTGTCCTCTTGAGTAATATTTTCAAGTTATCATACGACTGACAAAAATTGTTAGCCAAAATGACAAAATGATGTGCACTGAGATGACATTTGGAACTGAATGACAAAGGGGACATCGTTTAGGAGCACTTGAAGAAGAAGACCCTTGTAGCTAACATAAAGCACCCTTTTTGCAAGAGAAACTTCCACAAATGTGGACATTATTATTTTTTCGTAAGAAGTGGACAATTTAGTTTTTACTCGATCCATGTATACATGGGAGAAGTATTTCGTCATGTAATATCTAACTTGAAGGAACAAAGTCGTACATTTTTATTGACTTGAGATTAAAAGAAACAAGAAGACCATGAAATAAACAGAGCAAAGTAACAACAAAAAGCAAGTACATGGAACTGTTTAGAAATTGTTATTGAAAATCCTTTATTAATCTGGTTTTTTAATTATTTCCTTTTCTGTCAAGCTTTCGATATTTTTAGTTTAGTCTACCGTAAAAACCTTTACTTAATGTAAACATAGTAACGAATGAACGTGTAATCCAATTGGCACCAAATTTGGAACAGTTAGTACGAATGATCTGATAAGACTTTGAGAAAAATCAGTCATTAAATTTCAAAATGGTGGCTGAATAAATTTGTATAATATCATCTATAACTTTCTTTGCACATGTTATATAAAATCATCGTAAAGTATTTAATTTAGCCTAATACATTTTCAAAATCACCATCTAAAAACCTTAAATAACCTTTCTGCGACAAAAGAAGAAAATATTACCAAAAAAATATTAACATAACCTTATTAGTGTCGACAGGTTTTGAATAAATTAAAAATCTCGCTTACAATTATTATTACATAGCTGGTACGACAATTATTATGTTACTAGTTACTAATAAATTGCAAAACAAAACAACTCTATCGGTCAGATTATGTGGCAAGTAATATAACAAATACGTCGTTGTTTATCATATTGTATGGTATATAACAGATTATACGTATAGGCCTACAATTAAGTATAAAATAAAGCAATGAAATCATTAAGAACATTGATTTGTTTGTTAACATCTACTGAATACACTTTTTCCAACACTTCCAGCTTTAATTATATACAGGTTAACAATTACCCACGGGTTATCTACAATGTGTCTCTGTAAGGAGTATCATTAGAACTGTTACATTTATTTTAACAGAACAATGTACAATACTGAACAATTTCAAATAATAGTTTTCACAACTATTGATTAAAATTCATAAAACAAACAAATTAAACAATATTTAAATAGTAAACTGAATATTGAGTAAAACAAAAGGTTTGTTGTCTTTACAAGTTGGAGGATCTAATGTTCAGGCCTAAAGTTTTTACTTTAAATATTTTGTTTGAATTGAATTTTTAGTCTCTTTTGAGAAGATAGGATATAAGAAATACTCGAATCACACAAACAATACTAGAGTGTAATATGTCTTAGCTTAGACTTTACAGCTGTACTATATTTTAATTTAGTAAATATTTTAAGAAAAAAATTATTAAAGTGAGTAAAGTTTAACTACTGTTATTAATACATAATATTATAAATATGTTATTAACATATTTTATATACCTATAACAAAAAAATATAAAACGTTACAATATTCTTACATAATAAAATATTTATTATGAGCTGTTAAACGAATATTTAGTCCTTTTAACCGAAATAGAGGAGATTTTGTTATAAGAGAAAAATCGTTGACTATTGAGATAATGAGATGTACTTTAATAAAAAGCACGTGTCACCTGTTTTTATTCATTTCCCTCAAAAGCTACTGAAACAATATCAATAAAACTGGTTACATATATTCATGTGGTCTATCCATCAACTTTTAAAAAGTGCAACCATTAAAAATTAAAAAAAAAAAATTTATCTCGAACGACATAATGACTATATACAGATAATATCCTGGATTTAGTGATACTACAATTTGTCATCTATCATAATAAATTTATGTACCAAAAATATAATGTTAACACCATAACTTACAAATTACACAAAATGCCGATTTCGTTAAGATTTGGCATGCATGGCCATACATGAGGAATCACAAGCTTCATTTCACACATTCATGTGCGCTCGCACACACCATAGACATACACACACACACACACACACACACACACACACGCACACAAATAAATACATAATAACAATACTCCACATTGTTGCTGGACAAGAATTTCCTTAGGTGATATTTGTTACCAATCTATTACAAAACACACCAATCTATTACAAAACGAGCTATTATAAAGTCATGTAAGTTCTAGTAAGAAGAAAACAGCATAAAAACTATGTAAATGGTAGTCATTTCTAAATTATGAGACCATTTCTTTGGATAACAGTGCCATTAAACGATTATTAAAACATACTTTACCTAATTTCGCTAAACTTCAACAAAATTCTGGTTACTATATTAGAGTCGTTAATACTGTTTTCTAGTTTTTAAGTGGTTTTTCTTTGTTTTGTTTTCTTACAATTCGTTTTTGTTGTGAAAATTGTCTAATTTTGTAACGTACAAAACATGTTTGGGGACCATTGGATATTGTTTTTGTTGTATAAATGGGTTTTAAAAATAACGTGTGACCAAATTACTCTTTTTAGAATTTGAATATTCGTCGCCATTTTTAGTTTCTCACATATAAAGAGACGGTTAATTTCTCACAAAGTATAGTAATTTATGTGATGGGTAAAAAAAAAGGTTTTCTCGGTTTTTTGCGGATATGTTCGTTTGAAGACCTCTGAATAAAAAGAAGAAGAAGAAGAAGATTTTTGTAATGATGTCCATCCGTCGTATGTGCGCAGTGCTCTAGAGCCCAAACGCCTGGATCTATCTTAATCTAATTTGGTACTTGGGCTTGTGTCCGTATCTATGGACTATTTCCCTTTTTTTAAAAACTTAACTTAAAACTTGCATTTAAAAAAATAACAATTTTATTACCGTTTCGTGAGTTATTTGTAAAAAAATCGACCGTAGAATACGAAATTTTTCAAAATTGACTTTACGGATTTTTATCATATTTTTTGTGAATTGGGAAGATTTAATAACACAAACCCGCAACACATGTATATACTCTTTGATGTTAATAAAGTCTCTAGTAGTGGCAGTTTTGTTTATTAATTTCAGATATTCCGGAATCGTTTAGTAAACTTAATAAGTGGTGTAAAATATTGCACAAAATTTCTCACTCTCCCAACCACGAAACTAAATAAAAATGAATCAAAACTAATTGTCAACAAAAATATCAATTCGGTAGTTGTCAATTAAATATATATAATATACTATACAAAGGGCGTACATTTGCCTTGGTTGTGCCTAAAACACGTTAGCGTCAATATTATTTGATTTAAAGTCCAGCATATATATAAAATTATTTCTGAACCGTAATATTTGCACGCGGGTTTGTGTTATAAAATCTTCTCATTTCACTAAAATTTGATCGAAATCTGTAAAGTCAATTTTGAAAAATTAGGCTACGTATTTATTATAAGGACTACGGTCAATTTTTGTTTGTGTTTTTTTACAAATAACTCACAAAATAGCAATAAAATGAAAGCAAATTTTGATAAAATTGTAATTTTGTGTTTGTTTTTAAAATAGATTTTACACCAAAGTTTTAAGTTAAAGAAATCCCAAGAGACTAAATAGCCTCGGATCCCAAAACACTATAGCCTACTCTTTGAATATGTATACACAAACATACAATATACAGTAAGCCAAAAATGTTACTCCGATGAGTTGGAGTGAAATTTCCATGAGAGAAAATGCAATTGCTAGAGTTAAATGTTAAAAGTTGACTAAATGCGTATTAAAATTTAAAACAAATTTATAAAATAGTTATTTGAACTGTTTCACATCTTCCACGGAAACTTATGCAAGCAATTCTGCAGCTGTGTGTACAGACTAAAGCTATTCAATAAACGAGGCTGAAAAATAAAATAAAACAATTTTCACTCCAGTATTTATTCCATGTTTTCATTACTTTCTTTCTTGGAATCATAAATTTAACAGAAGTAATAAAATTAGGTTACCAGTGTAGCGGCTCCTTACTGAGGGAGGGGGAGGGGAACGACTGTTATGAGCAATATGGCCACCCTTTTAACGGCCTGCCCATGACATATCGCTCCATATCACTCCTTCAAGAATCCCCATCTATCTTCCCCGATTATGTTTTAGATTCGATATAACTACGCCTACACAGAAGTGAGAAAAAGAATAAGAAATACGTAACATTAACCCTAGCATCGAGGGTGGGGAATGGGATTTCACAGTATTTTTTTCTTGTTCCGACTGCATTTTATTGTGCCATAAAGAAATATCTCGAGCTGTGCTCAATGCCTTAAGTATCTGCGTTCTATAGCTGTTGGGATTATGTCTTTCGGTAAACAAATCAAAAAGGCATTTAAATCTTGTCTTTGGTTTAATGTAGGTTTTATTCAAAGTTTCTTTTCTTACGAGAGAGAGGGAGAAGCTCGGTTAGATTTTCATTGTTTAATTTTTATTTTTTAAATTCAACCCACAAAAACAAAAACTAGAAGAAAACAATCACTCCCTTTTTGTATATTTAATTATTCATAATTATATTTCTATTATCTTTAGCATAATGTTGATATTAATAATTTGTTAGAATTATTATAATCGTTAACTTTCAACCCCTAGTGCTCTACTTTTTAACGAATTTAACGAAAAATAACAATTACAGAAGACTTTGAAATATAAGACAAGACGATATTTTGAGCAATGTATCTCTTTATTCTTAATGAGACAACACAAATTTTCCTATTTTGGATTTTTGATAAAGTTTGTAACTAGTCAAACCAAATCCTTTAGCTTAAAAAGAGGGTTTTTTACTTCTCTATGTGGTTCATTTCTCCACAAAACATTTAAATAAAGTGGAAGGTGTCAATAATAGAAACAAATATGAGGAGAAAAAAATCTCTAAACCTGTTAAAAAATATTAAAAGAGTGGAATGAGAGGATATGTAACATATAGAAAAACCGGGCTTGAATCTACTTAACCTTCGACTGTTCGGTATTTCGTACCGAAGCAACAAGCCTCTTACAACTAAGCCACAAGCTGTAGTTGATTATTGATTGTTTAGCAAAGTTAGGCGAATACTGATGTAACAAGACTATTACCAGATCCAGGTAATTGACTACATCACAGGGTAGAGTGAATGAAACCTGTAAACTTGCAACAAAAGTCGCTTATCTCTGACTCAATACAACGTCATGTTATAGTGTAGGCCTACTGAGTTTTCAAGGGCTTCATTGAATACAATAGAGTGTTATGTTCATGTTACATCAAAAGATAAATTAAAGCTGCATTGTTTACTGTTAATAATAGATATTGGTTTAAAGGAGAAAACCATTTTAGTTATCATACCCTGCTGTATTAAAAAAACTTAAAGTAGAATATATATCTACTTGTCAAAAGTATCAAATAAGTTTTCCTTTTATTAAATAAAGAAGTTTTTGAAATAAACTGTGTGAAACATAAAATTCATATTTGTAATTGCAGTATTATTTTACACTAAAATTCATGTATAGGCTATTCATGTTGTTTATATTAGTTTGAAAAACTTCTATAATTATTTGATTCATTAGATCTTAACACATGAAAATCCTTTAGAGTGTCTTGATTAAAGGAAAAGAGTTAAAAGTATACAATTAAAAGAGGAAACTTATACAATTAATATAAATAATTTTCAATTATTATATAGAAAGAAATTTGATACCTATCAGGCTTGTACACTAACATGAATTAAACTGTGTAGGCAATTAAATAATAAAACAATATACAGAGTGTTAGAAAAGTATGGAAATGGTTTGACAACTTAGATCAAATGACTGTAGTAAATATCATTTGTTGGATTACCTAATGGTTTTATTGAATTACCTTTTTTCATATAGATAAATTTTTTAAGCTCAAAAAGCGGTCTATAGAGGTTTTAAGTGAACATTTTAAAATTGAAAGCTACATTCATTGATAACACGATTCCACATAAAATCTCATTTGAAGATGATTTTACTCTTTTACTTTTAAAAACATCCAACTGTTTACAAGTTAATGGTTCTCAAAACTTATTAAAATTATAGAATTTTCGTCCTTATATTCAAAACAAATATTCTAATCAAACATTTTGAAAGAATAAATACAGTCTACTAAAACTTATGGATAAAAATTCAGTCAATCTAGCTTGTAGTTTAGAAAATGGTTACTTGAATCTCATCCAAAAAACATTTATTTACAAGAATTGTAGTTATATTAATGAAATTTATCTAATGGTTTTAGAGTGATTTTATACTCAAAAATGTTTTCATTAATATTTTAGTTTTGGTTCCAAGGCTTAAATTTTTTATAATTTCCAAAACTTTTCAGAGTTTATAAATAAAAACGGTTGAATATTTTTTAAATTACCGAAAATAAATTTATCTTAAAACGTGATTTTATACATTATCATCTAAAAAAATATATAGTTTAGTTTAAAATGATCTCAAGTGTCTCTTTTTGGACTTGCGAAATCTTCTTGTTTTTGTGGTGTTATTTGTTCGGAAGTTATCAAACAGTTTCGAAACTTCCCTGTAGGATACTTTTATAAGAAACAGGAAGTTTCAAACCAACATAAAGTTTACGGTATTTAAAATGTAATGTATTGACAGTAATATAAGACATTTTTTGCTGTGTTTAGAAAACATATTCTTTTAAGTGAAACGAAAATCAATAGTTTGTCTTTTATCCGTCAAAACAGACATTCTACACAATATCCTAAAACCGGAGGTAGTCTACAAAGTCCATTGAACATTTTACACAAAAGAACACTCAATTTTGGCCTAAATCCATTGATGGAAACATAAGACACGGACAAATTATAAGGTAAGTGTAGACCAAAGGTAGTTTAATGCAATTAGAACAAGGTGGTGTACCGTACTAACCGCAGCTTCATTGTCCCACAATCCATTCAAGACCTTTGATTTGATTATTTGTTGAAAGTTGTAACCTCTCATCAAAATACTTCTCGATTTCATCCCCTATTGAGTTGCCTTGGGGTAGGTTGTTAGATCTTTTCAGCACTGTAGAAATGGGGGGGGGGCCTTCAATTAAGTAATCTTGGTTGAATAGAGTCCTTCTTTTTCGAAATGTGTTCTTTGCAAAAAAAGGGTTGGATCGTTTTATTTCCCTTGTGTGGTACTTTAATAACATGCGTAATACGGGATTGATAATGTGTCTCATCTGACACTGATTGTTGCGGGGATATTTGATCATAAAGAGTTGGTAATGTTGCAAGAATTGTTTGGCTGTATTCTTTTGTATAATATATATACAAATAAATTGCAAGGTCGAGGGTTGCAATTATGAAATTTAAAAGGCTGTGGGGATAGGTTATGGTTTAGGTCAGGACCCGGTCACAAACGCAAACAATTAAAGGTTGCTACTTTAGATAGTGTCGATGTTATGTTATTAGCGATTTTTTAACACAGAAATTTTAGCCATTACGATATATTCCCTATGAAAGAGACGTTATAGAGACTGGATGTTCAATCGATCCTACTCAAAGGAAATATATACAGAGTTATCAAAATATATCAGAACAGTTTAATATATTTGGTTATAATTTAGAAACAAACGGAAATCTTTCTCTAAAGATTGAACAACAACAAAATAGGTACAATGTACAGGATGGCAAAAAATGTATAAAATGTGAATGATTCTGTCTTATGGAACCATGTAAATAATTTTGTGCTTTCTTAAGTAGAGCAAAAAAACATCAAAATATATTAAAACCATTTTTGATTCGACCACTTCCCCTCTATACGTTTTATTTGTCTGTTTACGTATAAATATTAGCGAACAGCAGGAATAAAAATTATACACGCACACAGCCAGCCGGATGGTAACTAAAGAAATAAGGAGTGTTTCCAAATAAGTGTAAGTGTATTATATAGGTGGTAATTTTTAGGTAACTCTGTAGAGAGAGCAGTTCAATTTCTTCATAATTCCGTTAGGTTTATGTCTCACGTCAATGATAACCAGAGATATTAAGCAGTTCTGATAATATTTTTTAAGCACTTTATATATAATTGGCTAAGTGTAAGTGTATTATAAAGATGACCATTTTTGGCTAACTCTGTGGAGAAAGTAGGTTGATTTCTTCACAATTCTGTGTGTTTAATGCCTCTATCTCAATGATAACCAGAGATATTAAGCAGTAGTGATATTTTAAACACTTTATATGTATTAGGCTAAGTGTAAGTGTATTATAAAGATGACCATTTTTGCTAACTCGGTCGATTTCTTCACAATTCTGTTTGTTTCGTGCCTCTATCTCAATGATAACCAGAGATATTAAGCAGTTCTGATAATATTTTTTAAGCACTTTATATATAATTGGCTAAGTGTAAGTGTATTATAAATATGACAATTTTTGGCTAACTCTGTGGAGAAAGTAGGTTGATTTCTTCACAATTCTGTGTGTTTAATGCCTCTATCTCAATGATAACCAGAGATATTAAGCAGTAGTGATATTTTAAACACTTTATATGTATTAGGCTAAGTGTAAGTGTATTAAGAATTTCGGTATTTTTATCAGACTTCGATTAAATTTGATGTTCAGATTCAACGAATCGTTGGATTAATTTGTTAACTATTAAAATTGGAATGAAAATTATAAAATTATTTATACGTTTACCTTTTTAACTGTAGGTTGCGTTACGTTCCATAATAACTCATTTTATGCAACTTATATAATGAAGTCAAAACTTGTGTTCTATTTAAAAAAAAGTATACTGTTAACATAGTGTTACAATAAATAAAATAAATTTCGTTATTGTCCTTTATTTGCAGTATCAGTAGTTAGTGATATATAAATATTAAATTATGTAATTTTTTTAATAATTAAAAAAGTAATATTATTTTTATTTTTAAAGTTTTTATATAAGTTCAATTAATTTCAGTACTATAATAATATGACACATATTTGTACATTAATTTATTTAACTTCATTATTCATATTTTGTTTATGGTTTAAATTAATTTTTAATATCTTTAAAAAAAATTTATTTTAAAACAAAACAAATGATATTAGAAATTAGTTGTAGGTAGCAGATAATATGATCTTACTTATTTTACAACGTTATCGCCAATAGGTCAACTATATGGTTCTTACGTGGCTTTGAGTCGATAGGTTGATACATCTATGGACTGGGATGGGTGGTGAGTCACCATTTGTGAAATATTAGATTCGTATATATTATTAGTTCTAGTATAGAAGTAGAATTAATTCTATGATAATGATAACCATGTTATCGATATGCACATCAATCTATTTAATGGAATAATCTAAATAATAATTATAATTATTGTGTTTTAGTTAGCTTATATAATTGTGGTTAGTGCAATTATCAGTTAATATTGTTAATTTCAGATAGTGCTCGTTGAAGATTTTGTCTTAAATATCAGTTATTTCGGGTAGTTCACTTATTTTAATTTACAACAAAGTGATCATAAAATTATTTTAATACATAAAACATGCTAAAATATTTAAAACACTAGTTTCAGAAAAATACTTTTTCAAGTAATTTCCATTCTTACTACACGTTGTGGCGTTAGACCTGGTTGCCAAGCCAATTTAGAAGGGAAGAATGACGTGTTGTGATAGTAATGTTGTCTAATGAAGAGCGTTCGTTCCTATTGGATATTTGTTTCAATTTGGTGGAGATACAGGATGTTCAGCAACGATAACAGGAACGAATTCCGGGACCAAAGTCTATCGAAATGCAGTGAAGCAATTGATTTAAAAATTGTGAGAAACCAGTATGTGACGCTACCAGATCTGGCTGGCCAAAATTACTGGTAGAGAAGAAAGTGTTGAATAACCTTAGATCGTGTGTCCCAAAGTCCGTAGAAGCCCATCAAGTAATTATCGCAGCTGGTTGGTGTCTCATACTGCATGGCCCATAAGGTTTCTAAAAAGCCGAGGCCTACAATCTTACAAAATGTCAGCTTTTGGTTAATTAAATCCTCGTGAAACTGTTAAGCGGGTTGCATACTATACTACTGAAGTGTTTTAGACCTTCTTGACCTACAAACCCTTCTTTTTTTAAACCCATCCCATAGTTTGAGCTGTAAAGCACTGCACAGATGAAATATTATAGAAAGATAACAATAAAATCATTCCAAAAACTACTTTCGTTGGAGTTAGGAGACACCAAAACGTTTATTTCCGAGAAAACCCCTACATCATTTTGTTTACCCCTCAGATATTTTTTTCTATTCACCATAAATATGAAAAAGTAAAAGTTGACTTCATAAAGCATTTCCTGTAGTAAAATCTATTTCATCACTATCATGGCCACACGATACGCATTGGCTCGTAAGCTGTCAACATATCTTTCTTCTTCGGTGTCATGTATTAGGTTAGCCATTACTTACAAAACAAAATATATGTATTTTAGTACATAGAATCTGGATAAATCTTAATATTTGGTTGAAGTTGATTTGATTTGATTGAAATGATGCAGCCCTATCAAATACATAGTTGCCACCCTGTATATATATTAAGACAAATGATGGTAAATTCCCCAATAAACTATCAGTAATATAAACAATCTATCATTATCTAATATTAAAAACAGAATTTTGGTTTTATCCACTGAATTGTGATTATTAACTTGATTTCATTACATTTATGTTGAAACTTTTTGTACTTTAGATGTAGTGTTTTCTCTTAATGCATCTCAAGCAGTTGAACGCGAGAATGTTTACCTGTTTTGTTGGGTGAATGTGATCCATGCCTACTCTTATTGAAAGTTTTTTTAACCTTTAGCTGCAGCTAATAGCGTTTAATGATAATGCAAAAGCTCCTTCTTAGGGTTGTGGTGTAGAGTTAAAACTGAATCAATTTTTTTTTAAATATTTATTTCAGATCATTCTTGAAACGACAACACTGTAGTCAAAAAAGAGTAAAATTCATGATCCGTGAACGGATAACAAAATCTCGACATTATTCTGATTTCAATTTTTTCCGTATCATCCCATCCTGTGAACTCGTTATGGTTTTGTGACTTCCTGCAATATTGGGGCAAAGATGAAGCCATATATTTTGCACCTAGTTCTGCATTTTTTATTTGAAGAGTCTGTCAACCAAACCACTAAAACGATTTTGTATGTCACCCTGACTATTTTTAGAGGACATACAGACATTTTGTATATTTTTTTTACGCATCAAAATTGCTGTACGATAGCTCTAAAATCGATTATTTCGTAGTAGTTGACACGAATAATTATAAAGTATATTAATAATTTGTGCAAAATCATTTGGCATTGTTTGGTATTAGATTGCAAATTGAGTTATTGGAACCCAATTATATAGTCCAAACTCCAGTATGCCTGGACACCCTTGCTATGACCTCGTTTTGTTGTGAGTTCTTTCAAGTTATCCTCAAATATCAAATACAGATGATTTCAAAGACGCTGTCCATCTGAATGCACAAGCTTGACGGAAATGTATGTTGCCGCATCAACCTCGTTCCTTGTTAAGGATTGAAATAAGGGTGAGCAGTGTCCACTTGTGGTTAGGGTTCCATCGTATCTAAAGGAGAAACTCTTTTTGGTGAACATAAAAGATGTTTTAAGGATGCCCACTTTACACGTGTGAGTTGGTGGGCAAACTAACCTCCGGAGTTGGTATAATTGGTAAATATTAGAACCCAACGACAATTTTACACTCTTAATTTGTTTGTTCAGTGAACGTCTAAATTATTTAGAATTAAAAAAACTCGTACATGTTGTGGACCGACATAAAATACGTTTGTTTTTATGAGAAAAATTCTGATGTAATCTTCTAAATCTTAAAAATAACAAAGTTGTTTTTTTTCTATTCATATGGTAGTAGTAAGTAAATTAGGAAAACATTGGTGTTGCATATTTGACGACTTTCGACGTTCTAAAACATTTTAGTCAACTTATGAACAGATTGATTCCAATATTTTAAACGTCATACAATATCGTGTCAATAAATAGATAGTTTTTTATCATAATTTAATTTATGTTACGTTTTAGGTTTAAATTCTCTCTTTTCAATTACATTTCTATGTCCTCGGCCTTGGTTTCATAATTTTAGTTTATGTTACCTATTTTGTGCAATACTCGCTTTACATTCTGTTATTTAATTGCCGTTTCACATTCGCCCTCAGGTTTTCGTCATGTTACAGTTAATAAACTGTAAAGGTTATGGATGTGGTGATCTGGCCTGTACATCACTGTCCCAGACTATGAACTCTGTATTTATCATGACACCCATTTATTTTTATAGATTATAGACGTGTGTTTGTGTGACTACATGTATCATACTATTTAACAGTTAATTAAATAGATCGGAAATTTATAAAATTCATATTACTAAATTTAACATAACATATAAGTGATTTGTATAGCATGTGTATACGTAATTATATAAATATTCATACCCTACACAATTCGTGTAACTTATAGAGTTTTATATGAAATACTTGAATTTAAGAAACATCTTGCTATGTTTCTGCTCATGTGCTTGTGCTCATACTATACTAATAGGTGTTCATAATTTATTAGAAACTTCAATGAATGAACAATTACACTATGAACTCAATATTCATCCTGGTTTTAATTTAATAATGTACTTTTAACTGCGATTACAAAAGTATTTTTATCAAAGCACAAAACACAAATTCGCCTCGTTTCAAAGCACAATGCTTCAACACAAGTCTGTTATAATAATATTAGGTTTGTTCAATGAGTTCTTTGATAATTTTGTGTGTGTTTGTTTTTTTATATTCAGTTATACCGGAAGAGAGGTAGAGTGGGGGTAAATTAAAGCTTTATAAAATACTTGCAATTTGTCCAAGCTCAGTAAACTTGTACAAAGCAGTCTTTTACAAAACGATTTGCTTTTGTTATTGACGTACTTCCGGTGTTTAGTGCACGCGTGCTTTAGGGCCCCCACCCACACACACACGTGCTCCCTAAACTAAGAGCAAGGACGAGAGTAAACGGTAATTAACAGTCTTTTTGTAATTCCATCTTTTAGAGTTCTTTTAATATTATTTTCTTCGCAATAACGGGAAACAGATTGTTATAGTGAACAAACTATTCCAATTAAAGAAATCCTAGTTTATTTTGTCCCTAACAAAGTTGAGTATTTTTTGAACCATCAAATGTTTCTTAAAGATTTCAATTTTGTTTTCATTTTCTCCCTACTCTGCCTATGTTGTGATTGCTTATACAGTAACTTGCTTATACCATATCTAAAAGAAGACGTCTCATAGGATACAATAACGTGTGACTTCAATCTGCGGGTCTAACTGTTGTAGTTAGGCATGCGATATGACGTGTTGTCCTTGAAGTTACCAGATGAGTCCGTTATATGGCGTCACTAAAGCCTCTAATGTATGTCCTTCAAACAATAACCCGGCATATGTAAAATCAATGCTTATAACCTACCTACATAGTAAAATAGAAAATATTGTAAACAAAATTAAATGTTTTTACACATTACGTATTAGGCTAAATGTTTTTAAGGATCTTTTATTCCAATAAAGCCTCCTACGAAGATGTCTGTGTAACCTAAACCATTAACTGATTTTGTTTAAATAAACTATTTCGGTGATATATAAAGAATGGATAGGGAGGGGTAATTAAAAGTTTGGGTAATTTTTAGATTTTTTATAACATGTTGATAAAATTGCTAAAATGTAGCTTCTAAGGTCCCAACTAAAGCTTAATATTAGCAATGACTACATAAATACTATAAGACACGACATAGGATAGGGAAATAGTCTACGCTTTACGGGTGCTGTTCGTCACAAGTTTGACACACAGCTATCAGAAAGCGCTAGCAGCAGGTGCTTGACTGTACGCATCCCACTTGGTTGAGACTGTACAACTGTTGACATCTCTCTCACAAAACTTCTCACTTACTTCCGTCAGCATAGTCAGTGTTGTCAGTTCGTGCGCTGAGATAAGCGATTCTCGACCTTCCCTCGCATCTCTGGTCCCATATGTGGCATCAGTGCGTTTTCTCTTACCCGCCTGAAACATTGTTTGACCGTAGAGCCACCTAGCGCCAGTCACATCAACTTCAGATTCTCTAGCAGAGCGACCTAGCGGGTATTGGTCAACTCAAGAATAAGCGTCGAATATTTAACATGGCCATGTCGTGTCTTATAGTATTTATGTAGTCATTGATATTAGTCATTTCAGGGACTTGTGAGTCAAAAAGTGAAATAAACTTTGGATACCGTTATATCGACACTAACTACTTCGATCAAATGTTGGTGAAATTTGAAGGATTATCACTGAAATAGATTTGCCAAACTATATAAGATTAAAAAAACTCGAACACAAGATCTCACAAAAATTACGTTTATTAATCAAACGCGTTTCAACGACAAAGTCGCCATCCTCGATGATACATGAGCTACAATAACAAAACTAAAACTTGTGTTATAGTTATTGTAGCTCAGAGTTATAGTTTTGTTAAAGTAGCTCATGTATCACAGAGGATACATTTTTGTAAGATCTTGTGTTCGAGTTTTTTTTATCTAATATTATCTCACAAGTCAAGCTCAATATTTATTTATAAAAATGCATATAAAATAAAATTACGTTTCGCCAATAATTAATAAAATACGAAAATCAAACTTGACATATTTAGGTTTGTAGTTAAAACAACTACTAATACATATGTAGCCATTTTTTCCTTCTTTTTGGTTTATGTTTATAACAGCTGTTAACATATTACCAACTATTTTTCATATGTGTTCATGTATTTTAAATATTTATAATTTAAACAACTACGAAACGTTTATTCCACTACTTTTCTGCAAATCTTTGCGATGAATATTTAAAATTGCAATTTCACTGTAATCCTATTTGTAAAATCTTCAATCGACGCTTTGTATTTGTATATTTGTATTACAAAAATACAGTATTCGTTGTAGAAAGTTAGGTTTCATTAATTTTGAAATCACTTGTTGTTTCTAAAAGGCTCACTTATAGTGACAATCCCGAGATATACACCTGAATAACAGTTTTCACCAATATTTTTATATAACATACATGCATCCTCGACGCCACAGCCCACTTCTACCAAAGTTCCTGCCCTTTATTTTCTGTCACTCGCCACCTTCTCCGGACACCCATTTCTCTCATGATCTCCTCGAGATTATTCATCCAAATTTTCTCGGTTTTCCCCTGATCCGTCTTCTATCTGGCTTTCTTTTGAATTTCTTCTTTACTATTCTTAATTGTATAAAATACTCAATATAACGATCCACGCTAATAGTATAAAGAAAACAGATTTGTACGTTTCTAAAATATAATCTCCGAAATTACTCAATCGATTTCCACAATTTTTCTCATTGAAATACTTATTTTTTCCCGACAGATATATGCTGTATGGAAAAATGGGGATGAGCAGGAAAGATTATTCAGTCATTTTGTTCTCTATCATATGGTCTATACAAGTGTTCGAATAATTTTAGCAATAAAACATAACATATATATTTAATAGCTTGAAACTCGTAGTGGCTGGTATTATAATATTACGACGAACATAGATATGAATGTATTGGTTGCCTAATTAAACATAATAAGTTTTATTTCATATTTAGGACGATGAATCGACTGTTGTTCAATTTACTAAAGTGATTACTGTGGTTATGAAAATCCAGAATAATTAAACAGTCGAAAATATCTTACACACTATATTATAATATCTAATTATTTTTTTAAAATATCATGTTCCGTTATTTTTCTGCCCTTTTAGCTTTCAACAATACGTGTTTATCTTCAACAAATTCTTAATAAAAATAACTCACTTAATTAGTCCTAATAATTTATATTGGCTGGCACTATAATTATGAAAACATAACTTTAAAATTAAGTCAATACAAACAATTGAGAACACAACAATTCTACGGTTTGCACATTGCGCTGGACCTTTTAGAATGCCACAGATTGATTTTCCCAAGCATGCATTTAAAAAAGATTGTCCATAAAGTTGAATATGTTCTGAAAACTCTATATATTGTAATATCCTACATGTTATATTTGTTTCAAAACTGTAAAACAATGGTTGAAACATTTTCTACTTCTCACAGTAAGGATCTACGCGTTAGGAAGTGAAAAATACACAATATCACGTAAGTTGAATCGAAATATATTTACATCGCTTAAAATATATCAAAAGTCTCATTTAAAATACATGGACAGAAAACGAAAACATTGTAATTCCTTAATCGTTAGCATATTGATTACCATAACAATAACAAACAACTTAATAACTTTTAAATATAAGAATACCACACAATATAACTGAAATGAAATTGTGATACATACCTTCATAAATTTCTAATGGTGGCATTTGAAATAGGTAATATAAGTATGGGCGGTTTTCAATCTATTAGTTATTTCTTCAAAATTTGTATCTTCTAAAATAATGTATCACTAAAATGGGATTTATGAGTTACCACCCTCTCCTCCTCAAAATCCTATTTTGGGGTTAGGAAAATTTCATTTACGCCTAAAGTTGGCTTTGATAATACTATTAATATTCCCACAAGTTCATTTTATTGTTTTCATCTACAGTATTTAAAAATGTAAAGCAGAAGTGGTATTTTTGGGACGTCTAATATATCAGACGATGGTCTACATCTAATACGTAGACTTATTATTGTCAGATAATTTTTTGAAATATTTTTCCACATCGGTGTGAAATCTGTCTCAACAACTAACTGTCCATACTCACACCATTAAATCAGTTCATAAACTTCGTTAAATTTATTAATATTCCAAATGTCGGTCAATTTTTTTAAAAGTTCAATTCTCTATTTTCTTCCATTTTACCTGGTAAGGTGAAAAATCTCTCGGTCACCATGAAAAAAAAAAGAAAAGAATATAAGATAAAATAAACACCCTTAGCCCTCGACTACTTGAATAGCGACAGTATAAGAAGTGAATAAAATATGTTCAAGAGAGATCTGCTATGAAAGATGAAAGAGAGGGGGGGATCTAATCTAAAACTACGTTAAGAAATGTGTGAATCCAGCTTGGGTACCTCGGGATTTCCATGCCCGTACTCATTATAGTGAACACTTGAGAGTCTATTTTCATCCAAAATTGACTAATGTGTATACTTTGTAAATTGACTAATAGTATGTCTTCTAACTAACGTTTTTAAGATATGGCCCAAAACACAAAATAATCTTAAAGTGGTAAACATTTTCTATAGAAATTGAAAATGTTGAAATCCGATGTCTGGAAGCGAACAGATTGAGTTGCTAGGCCAGGACAGTAAAATATGAAGTTAGAAAATAAAAATAAAGTTCAAGGACTGGTAGTAACTTTTACCAAGTCAGAAAAGCTACGATGTCAAAAAATATAATGTCAAGGGATAAAATTGTTTAGAATATTGAGCAAATAAAGCTTTGACAAGTTTTTAATTATTTCTGAGGAGATAGAGCGCGCTACTAAAGACAATAGAGGGCAAGAGACGAGGACGAGGGGGGGGAAATGTTCTAACTTTATTATATTCAATGAATATCCCCTGGTTATTGTATGGATTATGAAGTAACTTGGAAATTGGAACTTTGCTAAGTTACTAGACAAAGGTAGACATATTTTCACATTCCTCCCCTTCACTCCTACTTACCCCTTCACTTATTTAGCTCAATCCTTTAAAGGGAATTGATGTTAGCAGAGTTATCGTTCTGAAACTTTAAAAATAATATCTATTCTGGTATTATTTTGATTTCAATTAATATATTCATACAAAAGGCAAAAATTGTACATATATTATTAGGTTTTGCCGACCGTTTACATAAGTTGGAACCCTAACTGGTTGTCTGGTGATCTAACAATAAATTGATTAGTCGACATCACACACAGAATCCATTACTCTGAATACTATAGCCTGAAACTCGCACAGGTTTTGAATGTTTACCAAGGAATACCGTACTGTCATACCTCCAGGCATACATGATACATTGACTTTTTATTTTTAAGTCAATCAAAGGTTATTGTTCACTCGAAAACGAATTTATTCCGATTTTTTTATACAAAATATTTCGTAGAACGTAACTTTAAATAACGCTGATTGTATTGTATGATTTAATTGTATAGCCTCGAATTTCAGAATGTTTTCTGAAGCTGTAGAGAATTGTGATAAACTTCAGGTACAGCAATACTTAGAAGTAAATGGAATTATATCAATGTGTCTTCTACTTGGCACATATTAAATGATATTACTTGTGTTTTAAAATGTTACTCAATACACAATAAATGAATGGGAAACTTTTTATAATAAAAAGTACCTTAATATAAATGTAAACAATGAATTAGGGCCTATACATTAGTATATTTCATCACTAGGACCAAAAGTGAAGCTTTTCAATATAAGCTCAAGTCTAACGGCCGAGGCGGAGCCGAGGCCAAAAAATGAGCGAAGATCAAAAGCTTCTTTTGGTCCAAGTGATGAAATATATTTTACGTTATACTGCAAATAATATAAGAAAACAGTTTCACAAAAACTAAAATGTTATAACCTATTTATCTTCAAATCGATGGTAACAGCTGTTTCAACGGTTATTTACAATCGAGAGTATCGATTGTTTTTATAGATGATCTACAACCGTTAATTAATTCGTATAAACGAAGTAACAGCTGATGACCTCGACCTCAGTTGATGTTTTTAGGTCCTAAAAAAGAACAACTTTAGCATCTCAATGCATATATTGAAAACAGCTGTTTTTGAAGCAGTATGGACGAAAAAAGCTATATTAAAATAAAATACTAAATGTAGTGTTAGGTATAAGATTAGTTAAAAACATTGTATTAGTTATAAATGTTAACTGTAAGTTATTTAGAATGATGCGAGGCACTTATTAAATATTGCAGTTCAAAGCAAGGGCTTTGAGAGATTCAAAAGTTACACTTGGCCATTATATCGATTTATAAACATAAAAATGGCAGGTATATTTTTCGTAAAAAGTTTTTTTATTACATTTGCATTATCATCAATAAATAGGATTACTAACACTTAAAGCTGGTTAGGAATGAGTTTTAAATAGACGGGGCTTCAACATTGCGCAAACTTTTTCATAAGCACATCCACAAAACGAAAAGTAATTTTCATTGCTACATCCCCCCCCACAAACATCCTTTATACGTCATGTAATGTAACAATGTGAAACTCTATGTCTTTCTATGAAATAAAAGATGCTTACCCCTTATCAATGTTTTACAAAATATAAATATATAGTTCACCTGCGTCATAAACAAGTTCTAAGTGTGCACCGTATTAATTTAAATCAAGTTTTTAATAGGGTTTTCAAGGTTCATTTTCGTTGCCATTCATTCCCAAGACCGTAATTTTATTTAAGGAAAGTACAATCTTTTGTTTCACCAGTGTGTTTATTAACCATTTTAGCTAGATTTAGGACATAACCAAACGCTGAAACCTGTACAATAGGAATTTAAAAGAAGAGTATATTTTAATTCAAACCCAATATATTTATAAAGATCATTTTTAAATTACACATTCGAACTTCAGTGATAAAGTTTTAATTATTATTGTCGAGGGTAGGCATGTCACAAGAATCCATCCTGACGGGAGTACCAAGTCTCTTATTTGAATAGGAATCATTGGAAGTAAGTGGGAGGGAGGGAAGGGGGCTCCTTCGTCTTGCAACAGAGCCCCCCGACGCGTATAATTTGTCATTTATAAGCAAAGAAGACATTTTAATGTCGTTTAGATTATTCCAGTTTTGGAAGAAGGTGGGGGGGACACACAAAAGGAAATAGAAAACTTTCTTGCACTCCCGAGGTATGTCTCTTTCATATTCTTTTCTCGTTCAGTGTTCGAGCTACGTAAAAGTTTTGTGGTATTTTTGATGTCTGTAAGAAAAGTTGAAACTCCTAAAAAGCGTATAATATCCAAGGTGTTGTGAGTAAAAGTTTTGTTCAAAGTTTAATTGGTAAAATCATTTGATAATTTAGAAACAATGCTTCTTAAGAAGTCAATTATGAAGATCTAACAAAGTTCAGTTAATCATATTGTACTTTAATCTCTTCTAATTTTTCAGCCATTAAACAAAAATTTAACTTTTTTTTTAATCCGTGTTATAATAAAACAGTATTACTAAAGAAAGAGAGAAAAATTTAGAATCGAAAAATAATTTTATGTGTTTCTGCCATAAAGTCATATTGGTTTGTAGTTTAAAAAGGTAAACAATAATTTTTTGGAGGTTAGGATTTGTATTAATCCTCATAATATTTAAATATAGAATATACTTAGGTGAAAAAGTTAGCACGACATTTAAAAAGATTTTGTTTATTCGAAAAATCTATAAAAGTAAAGTAATTTAATCAACAGTTTCTAAATATTAGTTGATTTCGGAGATTTGAAATTATAAACCATCGCCTTTAAACCCTGAATTGATTTCAAAATTATGAGTTAATGCAACTAGGCTATACCCATTTTTAGA
Organism: Aphrophora alni; assembly: GCA_963513935.1. Taxonomy (NCBI): domain Eukaryota; kingdom Metazoa; phylum Arthropoda; class Insecta; order Hemiptera; family Aphrophoridae; genus Aphrophora; species Aphrophora alni. Next base: position 55,810,007 of record OY740770.1, on the reverse strand, counting down.
ATATTGGAATATTTCAACAAAGGTTCAAATTCAACAGATCGATCAATAGGAATTATAAGTTTTGAAATAGTCGAAAAAAACTGGATAAGTAAATCAGTTGCTTAGATTGAACTTTAAAGAATACGAACATATAACTTTAAGCCTGGTTTAATAACCTATGGAGGTTCCCGACTCTGGTAATTTAGATAACTTTCCTCAGACATGTGTTGTAATGTCAGGTAACCAACTGTAATAAAGAAATAACATCATTTCTCGGATTCAAACAAGGATTTCATTCAAAAATATTAACGAATTTAATAACTCTGGATCAACCACTTATTAAATAATATTAAATATTTTTTAAATACTTTTCATTTTGAAACCTAAAATAATATAAAACAATATCTTTTAATCTGAAATTAAAAGTTAAAAGAAATATAAAATAGTAAATGTACTATCCGTTCTTCAACCGCTAAGTAAAGAAGCAATGTTCTTTTAATGAAATTGCTTTAAAACCAATTACTCTTCAATTAAAGGACAAAACTCGTTACTTTACCTTTAATTTCATAAATTCATACATCAGAATTGCTTTCAAAATCATTTACCAGTGAATTTATTCAATTTTTTTTTTTTGTAAAAATATGTTAAGTTTATAAAATGTCCTAAAACCGCTTTCTCATATTTTAATTAGATTTGAACATTTATCTTATCTCAGGATATAATTCCGATACAACTATCAAAGATTCAATTAACGGTCATTTTCATTTAACAGATTCAATTCAATTTATTCAATTAGTTTGTTTTGAAATTCAGTTAAACACAACCCTTTACTTATAACCTCTCAGCCTAGAAACAGCTCAAATTTTATCGCGACCCCCAACCTTTACCCCAATGATCGAAGTACGAATATTAACTCAGTTGTTTGTTGTATACAACAAAAATTTGTACTGACAAAATTATACAATAAAATACTAAATGTAATCTTAAATTATGATGAAATGGAAAATAAATGACAAAAAAAGTGTAAATTGAAAGGTTAACACAATGGTAAAAATGTGTATCTATTCAGTTAGTTATATTGTACATTATTATGAATGTTTATAATAACGGTAGGTGAATTTAATTTTGATTTAGTGCATTATTCTTTACGTTTATATTTTGGTTGTAAAAAAAGCAACTATTTAGTTTTTTAATCATTTTATTTTGTTAAAAGATTTTCTTATCAAGTTGTGGTCAACATAGCAGACGGTCCTTGTGATTAACTTGTTTTATTTCGTAATAGTTAAAATATTAAATATATAAAGGGTGGCTATAAAGTCCCTTCCTCCCTACTTTTTTTCTACAATTTATATTTAAAGAGTTTTTCAATGGTACCAATCATTATATAGGTAGAAACTTTAACTTTTGAGGTATACTAAAATATTGGGAGTTACCTGAGGTCTAAGATATAGGAGTCAACTTCCGAATTCATTATGAGAAGATAGTCATGGGACATGTTGATTAACACTGCCCCTTTTCCTTGAAAACAATGGTACAATTAAAATTCAAAATAGTTGTACAGTTTCCAAGAAATCAGTAGGTCAAAGATGTAGGAGTCGACTTAAAATAAAATATTAGGTACAACCATTTTGAATTTTAATTGCACTATTGTTTTTAAGGAAAAAGGCAGTGTTAATCGACTTGTCGTATGAATATCTTCTATTTGCAACTTTTAAGCCGACTCCTACATCTTTGACCTACTGAATTCTTGGAAACCGTATAACCTTTTTGATTTTTAATTGCACCATTGTTTTCAGGAAAAGCAGTGTTAATCGACATGTCGCATGACAATCTTCTCATAAAGAATTCGGAAGTTGACTTCTATATCTTAGACCTCAGGTAACTCCCAATATTTTAGAATACCTCAAAAGTTAGAGTTTCTACTTATATAATGAATGGTATCATTGAAAAAAACTTGAAATATAAATTGTAGAAAAAAGTAGAGGGTAAGGGACTTTATAACCACCCTGTATAATGTTACATTATATTAAATGATAATAATAAATGCTAAACAAAATTATTCACCGACATTGTTTAAAATTTTAGATTTAGTTTAATTTAATTTAATTTGTATTTACATGTAGAAACCAACGAAAGAATTTTAAATGTATCTGAAAATTGTAAAATATGTTGTTTCGCTTCTTTATAGAAAAATAAATTACAACGGTTGTTAATAGTTACACAACAGGATGACAAAATACATTAAGAAAAATTCATGTTTGTTCTTAGAACAAACCTGCAATTAAACCACGAACTTGTTTCTATTCAAATCTACCAAAGCATGTTCATTATGCCTTGCGTATGTACTTTTGTATAATGATTTAAGGTTTCGTTTTTTTTGTAAAACAATACAGTCGTACATTTAAAAGTCTCATTTGGGGTATAAATCATACATAAATGTTGAGAAAAGAGGAAAGTACGGTTACGAAGGTGTTGCATTGAATGTTGTGTGACTCTTCCAAGTGTGAAATTGCAAGAAGATGTTTGTGACACAATGAGTAGGGAAGGGAGTTGCATTGTTTGCCTCCAGGCAGCGCTGGCAGTCACTCACGGATTGGCAACATCATTAAATGTTTATGGTCTCTGAGGCCGTGATTTCACAGATGTTTTCATCGCAATAGCGAAGACCAACGTTGCATGAAAACGTTTTGCAGACTCGGAGGCAAATTATTTTATTTTTTATTCTAACCCAACTTTAGATCAAAGACTGACAAACAAAAAGCATATAACAAAACAAACGAAACTTGCTTGGAAATTGTTTTAAACTCCCCTCCACTGCTTCCAGGATAGGGAAAAACTTGGAAAGGGCGGGTGAAAATAAGAAGAAGAAAACATTGACAAGAGGAAAGTCAAGTGTTCCCGTTGCGGGAAAGAATCTGTTGTCCTTCCCCTTAACCCTCCTTCATCTCTGGCACTCAGCTGATATAATATTTGATTAATAACTATTGTATAAATTAAATTGTGTTTTATAATTTTACATCTGATTTGGAGTAAATCGTAAACATCTTAAATATAACAAATGATTGTGTTAAAAGTCTAGAAAAAGTTCCATTTATTGATTGTAGAGATAAAGATGTTTGGAAGACCTCATATTCGACGTTGAAAAAGTGATAACTTTTATCGCCCGTGGTTAATAATCAGACGATCCGATCATCAAACAATTAAACGTCATGAAAGAAACTTTAAAATTAAGTTATGAAACTTGCACCGAGTGGCATTTGTCCGCGGATGGAATTTAGTATTTGTCCACGTAGATGCGATCCTTCCAGAAACTGACTATGAGTATCTTAAAACATAATATGTAATAGAAACTTGACCTAGTACTATAGCTTTATTTAAATTTAAAATATAGGACACCTATTTGATTAAAGCTGTGTTTGCATCTTTGCATAGCGATTCCAGGCAAATGTCACAACTCGATCTGAGACCCAATTGGAATGGAATTATGTACTCCGCAGGCAAATGTCACTGTTAATCTGCCCCCTCCATTATAATAAAAAATTGAGAAAAATTGGTTGGAATATTGAGACGAAGATAAACAGGTGACAGTTAATTTTACTAACAAGGAACTTTTAAAGAAGTGTAATCAATCTCAATACTTTCACTGAATCCCAGAAAACATTTTTCACAATTTATAGAAAAAATTACGATAGTATTTAAGATAATTAAACAAATTAAAGAATGAGCGGGAGCATGTAATGAAGTTATTACAATAATAAGGTTACTGCTTCTATAATAATTTCATTTTTACGTTATTATGTTGGTTGGTAACGGAGTGCTTTCTATGAGAAATATTTGACAAAGCAGATGAAGACTAAATGGTATACTTCCCGAACTCATCAATAATATTTTATAAAATTGTACCTAAATAAATGCTATATGAAGAGTAGAGCAATAGACTAATTATCTAAAAGTTATAAGGTTACTTACTTACGATTCCCCCCCCCATTTTTTTGGTGTTACAACACTCCTTACGAATGTTTATTGGTTTCAGAATATTAACTTGTATTATTTTCCTCTGGCTTAGAATATCATGAGCCTATGAAGGATTTCCCTAAACACCTACGTGTCTATGATTATTAATAAAAATTGTTATCTACCTCTGAACCAAAGTTGTGTTTGGGGTTTGCGGAAATTTAGGCGTCGACGACACTTGATTATTAAGCATTACGAATGGAAGTTAAAATGATCTGTTTAGATTGTAAATGAACAACTTATTTTATTCTTAAAAACTACTCTACAAATTGCTGAAAAATAATTAAAACAATTTGTAATCTATCTAATCTTAATCAATAATATTAAGTAATTATTTCCTAATATCCTAATACTAATTTTATTACAGTTCACTTTGAAGAACTTGTTAAATAACACACATTTACAATTTACTGTATTTTTGATTCAGTTTAAAACATATAAAGAAGGTGAACAATTAAATATTGGTATAACAATAGTGTTTCTAATCAAAATTTAAATCGTTACACAAATATGTTACGTATCTAAATGTGTATGTATGTTTTAAGTACTTCACTGGTATTAGGATTTTAGTTCGCTGCATTTTAATTTTATGTTATTCGAGCAACTCATACATTTCTAAAAAAAAAAAAAAAAAAAAAACTGTATTTGGTTTAGATTACTTAAGGGTCTCAACCATCTCCAATTAGCCCAACAAAATAACATTTTTTATAGTGAATTCTACAGAAGTATAATAGAGTGTTACAAGAACACCAAAACGTGCGAACAAAAATATTGCAGACTTTACCTTCAAATTTACCCAAAGAGGTGAATCGCAGTTGTTTTTTCGTTTTTCCTGAAACCCGTCAATATTATTAAATTTTTAGACCTTTAAATTCACGATACTTTGAGCCATAAACGTTTGTTGGGAGGAATCAAATTAATTTCTCAGAAAACTGGTGTAAATAAAGTAAACAGAAAGTGAATAAAAGTTAAATAAAATGGACTTTTATTTAGAACAACACAAATCAAAATGGAACTGAAAACAATTTCAATCGAAACTAAGTTAATAATATTTACAATATATTTTGGAAAATGTGTCCATCGACTTCAATGGATTTTGCTGTACGATTGTAGATTGTGATTGTTGCTCTTCGTAGTTTGTTTCCACCTATTAAAATCAGCAATTCCCAGATAAATGGGTTCAGGCCATTCAGATCAATTAATTGATCCTACGCCGTTAGATTTGAATATCGGGAAGGATACAAGATGAAAAAAATACCGGCGAGACTTTATTCGCCCGTATAATTGCAGTTAGTCCTGCCAAACCACGAAGAACAATCCACAATGATCCACCAAAATGCATGTCGATGGATACATTTTCGAAAATTTATTGTAAATTTTATTAATTTTGTTTCATTTAACATTTTTCAGTTACATCTTGATTTGATTCTAAATAAGTGTCAATTTTATTTACCTTTTATTCACTTTCTATTTGTGTTATTTACACCAGTTTTATTAGAATTAAAATTCCTAAAAGTTTTATTTCTTTATCGAAACTCGAGCTCCTAGAACTGCAGTAGCTTAGTAATTGTGAATTATACCTACAATAAATTTCTTTTAAGTAATTAATTAATAGTAGGCCTATCATGAAATTGTGGGTGCCAAGATTTTATGTATTTAGTGTTTCGTCCATAAATTGGTTATTTTTTAACTACAGAAAAAATAAAAACAATTTTATTTTTCATTAAAATACAAAATATTTTGTCTCTAGTACATTATTTGTAAAGATAGTAGTTTTCGAGATATTTAACGGTTCAAAATCTTAAAATTATTAAAAAATAATACACAATAAAATCTTTGTTTTTGGTACACTTGTACACTTAACATACATAATGTGTGTACCAAATTTGAATCCAATATCTTATCTATTTTCATGGTTATAATATTTTTAAAAAAATACAAACTGGATGATAGACGGAAAACTAAGCAATTTTAAACTTACTTTATAGGCTATTCATTTTTTCTTTATTTTAACATATAGAATGAGCTGGAACAGATGATTTATTTGCCCGTCTTTCAGGAGAGAAAATATTTAGTAAAATTATCTTAAAGATTGTATCATCAAGTCTTACTTGATGTCGCATTTAAAGCATTAACAACTATTTCAACTATTAACAATGTTGTTAGAACTAAAAAGTGTAGTAGTATTTCTACTACTGATATACCGATATCAGGTAGATTAACAGTATAAAAAGAGTAAATGTAAATTTTAAAAAAAAACTCTATTAGTTAGACTAAACTATCGATTGTAAAGGAGTTCACATTGATCAAAATAAAGAAGAAGATATTTTTCAACCATTTATTTCTAGAAGATGTATCTGAGTTAAAAGGTTTTATTGCTCTTGTAAATTCTTGTGCCCAATATATAGCGTGAACTGTATAGCCCAATGTGTCGAATATAGTGACTATACTTCACCTATTTATATCAATTACTGCATCAATTTGATTGGTGATGGTCAAATAAATGCGATGATGCATTTAATAAAATTAATAAATCATTGTCATCTGCTCATATCAAATATTGCCACTTTAACTGTCTTATAATGGCCTAGGTAAGTGCATTTACGTTTAAAGCAGAACGGAACTAGAGCTGAACTGATAAAAAAGTTTAGTCAATATTTTTGGAGTAAACCATTTAACCAGAATTCACATAGTAGACATTTTTTTCTGTTTACGGACATGAATCATTATTGAGTATCTTTGAATAGAAAACAGATATTCTACAAATTGAGGTAATAGATTGCAATTTAAGGGCATATTTTTGTAAGTACATATGATTATGACAAAAATTATATCAAACCTACTAGGCAAGTTAACACAAATAGTTTGTGGAGATTACTTCTTAACGTTAATGATGATTGTAATTATGATTATGATTATTTGAAATTTATTCACTTTGGATGTGTATCTATTAGTAATAATAATTTCAGAGGTAAAACCAAATGTAGTACAATTTTATTAAATATTCTTGATTATGTGTTACAGGGTTCGCCATTAAAATTGAAACTAATAATTTAAAAGCTTTTGAAGTTAAGAAAGATGAACTTAATGTTGTACCGCGCTGTAATTCGAAACGCTTTAAGTCAAAATTTACTATTTGAAGATCACAGGAATAACTAAGGTATAGTAAAAACAAAATATTGGAAGATCTTCAATGTGGTGGCCTGATATCCATAAAGACATCGAAATCTTGCAAATTCCTGTTCATTTTGTCATGAAAGTGAACTGTCTCTCCAAAAATCACCCTACTTCACTGGGGCATTACTAACATTCCTTGGGAACGTGTGCACGCAGATTTCTTTGGACCAATATGTAACAAAAAGTATTTAGTTTTAATAGCTGTTATACCTATGAATAACAATATTACTGTAAGCGCCACTGTAAGTAAAAGACAATTAAGAAAACTGTTTTTTATGGATTACTTGTATTTTTTGTGGCACATAACGGTCCCGCATGTGCTTTAAAAGAATTGTTTTTTTCTTAATGACTAATAATAGAATAAATGATAATTTTAAAGTTCCATTCCACCCATCTACAAATGTTAATCGCTGAAAATGCTGTACGTACAGTGAAAACAAAAATGTGTTAAAATTTCTGTTAATAATAGGCCTATGGATATAGAAACTGCTATTGACAGATGTTTGTTTGATTACCGCAATGCCCAACATTGCAATGTGTAAAACCTCATCTAAATTAATGTTTGGGAGAAAACTAAAAACAAGATTTGACTTATTGCGACCTAATAGAAAATTATAATTAACTAAAATTTTACAAAAACAACAAGTTTATTTTGTGTGAAACTATTAAAAACTTTTGCAAAAGGGAATAAGGTGATAGTGGGTGATTACCGTTCCGATAAAAAATGATGTAAAGGGAATATTGTAAAACCCTTAAACCCTGTTTCTTATATTTAAGGCTAGATATATTAATACATTATCTGTATCAGATTTGGCCATGAATGACCAAATAATTACAAACCAAGATGATCCCGCTCTAGATTCATTAATGTCAAGGATGATTTCTCAGTTACTAGAAAATAACATAATATTTTGTACAAAGTACTTCGGTTTTACAATATGATAAAGCGTTAGAAGGTACCCTATTCTCTGACAAATAGATTACAAAGAGGTAATCGATATATAAGTATTTCGTTTTAAATATTTTAATTGTTAGGAAAGATATAAAAAATTAATTGTTATTCTAAAGTTATAGGCAATTAGAAATGGGTGTTAAATTAATTAAGACAGTGTTATTTTGTTAGCCTAAAGATGGAGGCAGTTAAAAAAATAATATGTTTATTTAGGACATCAGTTACGAACTATTGAATGGTTTTGACAGGTTTGTAATGTTTTATTATTGAGACAGTTATCTAATCTGAAGTTATTTATTGTTTTATGTAATTTTGGGTTATGGCATTTCATGAGGAGAGAGTTATGTGATGTGGTATATAGGTCTACCTATTACATACTATTAGCCGAACAGTGTCGCACCAAAGTTCGCCTGGTAGATTGATGTTCAAGTTCAGTCTAAATAAAGTACTTCTATATCAGGCAACAATGGCATCGCTATGTATTTTTACTCCAGGTTACCAACTAATTGCAATATTTTGTATTAAGGTAATTATGTAAAGTTAAAGTGTTCAATGTACTGAATATGTGCTAGAGACATTACAAAATAGTTATAATTCGGGAACTATCAAACCTATTTTTAAAAAAATTCAATTTAAACTAGCTTTTAAATAATACATCAACTTTGTCACTACCAAAATATAAACTGTTGCTGAGAATGTTAAAAAAATGTGCAAGAAATTTCATAAATTTTGGTTTTCGTGTTATTCTTGCAGATAAATTTTAATATTGTTTTATCTTGGGAACTACTGGATCAATTTGAATGAAAGACTGACCAGATAAAATAGACACAGAGGAGTAAAATGACTGAAAATCGGTTCAATGTTTTTGAGTTATAAACTTATAGACGTTTCGTTTTAAATATAAAGAGATTACCGTTTTAGAAATGTATAGTTAACCGATAAAACTTATTTTATATCGTTAGTTCCGTAATCTTTCGAAGAGAAAAGTGTTTAGGTCTACATTGAATGAAGTTTATTCATTCTTATAGTTCGTCAAAAGATTCTTCTAATGGAAATAAAGTCAGACAGTGATAATACAGGAATAGTAGTATAATATTAAATTCCTGTATAGCAAAAGCTTTATTATTTTAACCGTGTTCTTTTCAAAAGGTAAATGAAAGGTTATCAAGGACGAAATTAAAGAGCTACACAATCATAAGTAGAGAAAACAGGTGAGTTTACAACCCTTTGACATGTCAGCTGTTCTGAGTTTCGTGTGAAATGCTCCTTTACTCTAACCTAGACTTTAAAACAAACTGCCCCGTCGTCTTTTGTTCTACGCGGTCTACAGTTACGCCCTTTGTTCAACAGCCAGAAGCTGTCAACATATCCGTCCTCTAAATATGGACATTTAATTGTTCCCAAATTAAATTTCTTATGATTAGAAAGGAATACGACGCACGGACAAATAACGTGTGACAGTTAATGGAGGCCGGCGAGGAGAATAATCAGACAATAACTCGACATTGTCTCTAAGATTTCATGCTGTGATTTATAAAATGGAGAGCACGGAACGCACAAACCGAGTTTAAAACAAAACCTAAACTGTACGTAATGGTGGAAAACTCCGCCCACTGCCTCTGTTGCATTGTCTGCCATCTGTCAGGCTCGATTAAACAAACTTTGAAAAGGCTTTTGTTATTAACCTAATACATTAGATAGTCGTTTCATTCAGTTTTTAGAGGGAGATAAAGTTTAAAAAATATTTTGTCCCATATAAGTTACAATTTTTTTAGATATAAAATTCCATTACAAGTATTATAAATAACTAAAAACAGCGTTCAACATAACGAGTGTAATGTGTATTAATTATATAAGAGAAATTCTACGATAGCAGCTAATCTTGAATATATATATTTGTAATTTTTTCTTGAAAAAAGCTCTAAAATTTCCATAAAACTGCATTTATGAAGGTTTTACGCAATTAGGACTCAACTAGGAGGACCATTGATGTAGGACTCGTCTTCGGAAAAATTCATCTAGAAAATTTGGATCTATAAATTAAGTTACCATAGCAACCAATATAATAATAATACACTCTTTGTTGCTATGGCTATGTTTGTATAGCTTATATTATGAGTGTGACGAACAAAATTTTTGTAAATTATTCTATTAAAATATGCCTAAGGATTTTGTTGGAATCAGATGAATTTACCGTTTTTAGGTAGCTTACGAAAAATAAGGGAGAATGGTTTCAACTTTGGGAAAACTCATTTAAGAGGAAATAACCTGACAGATTTCTAGAAACTAATAATCTACTAATTAATAAAATAAATCTAAAAGTTATATTTTATAACTCAACAATAAATTGATTTCTAAAACAATAATACACACAACAATTATCTGCGTTTTCTCCTCTGTCCCTCCATTCCGCGATTTTTAATAGACTCGGTTACTTATCGCTAAAAATGTAAAAATTCGTCTTATCACAGTCAGACTGTAAATGTTGAAATCACGCCGCAGTTTTCTTGGTTCGCTGTGGTTGCCCCAACTTCATATCCTATCTTAATCCTGTTCTGTGCGTACCGGGATATTGTATATACAATTTATTATAGTTAAGTTTTGTGTTTTACGTTCAGAAAAGTATAACATTTTCTATCAAAGTGTCGTTCTATAATTTAAAAAATATATCGTATATCTTCCTTTTCATACTTAATTAACGTATTTTTAATTCGTTTTATTGAAAATTTTGAAAATATCGTTGCAAATATAAACATTGTCATCCCCTCCTCTTTTACCAAGCTATAATCTAGGTCTATTAAAAAAAATGAACAATTTGGTTTACTCTGCTCCATCCATCCTTTAGTTGTGAAATTATATTTTAACTTATATAAGTTACATGTTTGATAAAATAAAACAACTTAAACAAATTCTCACAAATAGTACGTTATTTACACAAACGTGTTTCAACGAAAAAGTCGTCATCCTCAGTGATGCACTAGCTACAATATCAATATAGTTTATTATAGCTCGTATATAACTTAAAACGGTGACTTTGTCGTTGAAACGCGTTTTAATAAATAAACGTAAGTAAAAATTTGCGTTCAAGTTTTATTCTATCATTTCACAAGTCAAGCTCAAGATTTATTATATTATTTATTGTTCACACGTGCTTAATTAAAAGAATTGCCTACATATTTCTTCTTGTACATATAAATCATAAAAAAGAACATGGAGAATGTTTTACCTAATATGTTTTTTATTACAAACTTATTCATAGCACATAGAATATATAAATTTAAGCAAAAAATATAAAAATAAATTTGTATCTTCAATTATGGTAGGAATGAGTATATAACTTAAACGAAATATTAGCTAGTACATTCTCTATACTTTTTGTATGATGTATATATATATATGTATAGACGTTTGATATCTCTTAACACCAACATAGTAGTTTTGGAAATAACGCCGCTTTGTCGTGCATTCAAAATTCTCTCCAGCACAAACTGATTATGGACTGATTTTTATCAAATATAGAACTAGTAGCAAATGTGTTTTGGTGATATCTTTAAGAGTTTCTAACATTTTTTTAGAACTTAAAATTTAGGTATACCTGTAATAAGTAGCCTACAAATAAACATTTTAATTTTGTCAAAATCGGCTTCAAAAAATGTTGGACTAATTTTTACCCTATCACCTCAAGAAAACTTATTGGTAATAAAAACGCTGGCATGGGAGGTATCTGTTTAACTGATGAAGAACTTAAACGTAGTCATTGAAGATACAATATTTCAAATTCCATAATAGTTATTTCTTTCAAATTTTGGTCAAATGTAAAGACTTCCATCTTAACCATTGTGCTAGACCGAAGTTAAAGGAAATTACGGATCGTTAGTAAATTACAAAGTAACAAAATAAACCTGAATGGGTGACGGGTTTATTTACAATAAAAGTTGATTTTCAAATTATTCGTGTTTTGTAATTTTATTTTACATGTTGTTTTACATTGGTTTAAGTCATAAACCATAATGTTCTAACAATTTTTATTTAAATATCGTGGAGTAATCGACGTTCTAGACAGCGACCATGATCAATAACTCACGAGCTGGGAATTTTACCCACCAAATACTTTCTATTTGATTAGCATTAGTTTTGTGTATGAGATAGTTTGTGCAATATCTGTTTCACTGTTTATTTACTTCGTCATAAAATCCAAGTTGCCACTCCTCTCTGTCGCCGGCAGCTTGTTCTTGCACTTCATTTTACACATACACCTCAAGGGCTCATTGTAGTTGTGCAATCCCGAAAGATTGTAGCTATATCTACAACTTTTTCATGTAGTCTCGGATTAGATCCTTCTCTTTTTCATCTATCAAATCGGCTTTGTCTTGACTAAATCTTGTTCTCTTTCGACTCGACGTTATTAGAGCATTTCGAGAGCTAAGGGTATTTATTATGTTATTCTCTTCTTTTTTTTCATAAGATTATGGATAACCTAGAGGTTTCTTGCTTTAAAACTCCACGAAAAGAGAAAATTCACACTCACATTCGCGAAGTTGTTAAACAGAGATTATTATTAATATCGTCTCATACTTCATTGTATATATTCGATGTGGCCACTTCGCTTACACCTTTCATATAGGACCTACAAGAATATTGTTCATCTCAAATAGGACTATATTTGTAACTGAATTTCATTCTTTTAAAAACACCATCCTTTAAAATTACAATTAGATTGAAATAATTTATTATAGTTACAACAAAACCTAAAATTTGCTACTTTCTAAATAAATTAGACTTAAAACGGATTAAATTGTGGACATTTTATTTTCATATAGGCTAACACACTTCCGCAGCATAGCCTACTAACAGACACACGATTAAACTTAGCAACAAACAATCATATTTATCACTCGAGTATTCATTAAATTTAAAAGAAAATATTAAATCATATTACAAAAGCATTTTTTCTATCTAATTAAAATTCAACCCCTTTCTTAAAATGTTCACTTCGAGATTTGCCTGAATGGCATTCAAACAATTCAGCGTTACCTTGCAATATCAACGACTTTAACACTGGGCTAAACCAGATTTCGTTTCTAATAAATTTTTTGTCTTTTCTCTTTTATATTCTTCCACTATTGAAAAAGACCGTATTAAAGTTAACATTTCTTATTGAAAAATGAGATATTCAAAGTATGCTCCGCGGGTCTGTCGTATTTCTCAATTTATATTTATAGAACTTTCATATTGAATTGTTCACTTTTTTGCGGTAGAGTTGGCATTCTTGCAGTGAGGTGTGGCTATTGTCGGGTTTGCATATTGAAGGACCCGGTAAGGGCTCGCAATGCGGGGCACGCTTCTACTTTCCCTGTGCATATTTCCTTAGGAATTCTTTATTGGCTGAAAATGCAATTGTGCGCTATTCACACCAGCAGAGCTGTATTCCAATCTTCCACACCTTCAGTTCAAAAGGATTTTTATATTAGACTATCACTACAATAATGCATTGTAAATATACACAATATTGTTTATAGTACTATAGGCCTAATATTCACATTTCGGGTTATATCTTTGTTTTCATATACTAAACCGGGGCTAATTCGTCATTATAATAATTATCTACCCACATTGACAACCTTGTCTACCTCAGTGACCTAATATAAAACTTTACACAGATTTTAACACTGAGAATTTTGTCTGTCTGCGTCATCTGTCATCCCTACAGTGTTCGATTTCGATCAAATTTAGTAAATGGCCAGATGTCAAGACGTTTTGCTTCCTTCCTTTTTTCAATAACTCATATTCGAGGTAGTTGCTATTAAAAACAAAATTAAACATTCTCCATTATTAAAAATCGACTCTAAAAATTGTATAAAACTTTGCTCAGGTGTAGCCTCTGAGGATCTAGACAAAACTTATTGCTAATCATCTCTACAGAAAAAAGTGGTTTGGAAGTTATCGGTAGGAGAACAAAACTCTTCTATCGAGCAACACAACATATCTGAAATCTTTCAATCCAAGATGATTTCATTAAAAAGTATCGAAACACGTGTAGTCAAGAAATTATGGAATAGAAATATTAAGGAAAAATCGATAAACTTCGACTATCATTTTCAAAAAATCGATTTCTATTTAAATACAATATCGGCTTTGAAAGAGTTCATGGTACAAAGGAAGGAAAGAAAGTAGATTACGAACCCCATGGCGGATTTTTTAGTTTTTACCTGTAACTCACAAACCTGCATATTTGGAGAGATGGCGACCATTAAAATAATGGCGTCCTTAGAAACTACACTCGTTAGGAACCTATTTTGAAAAATTGTAATTATGAATTTTTTTCTTATTGCAGTTACGCCCAAATGTTGAGCGATAAAAGAATCCCGAATCAAAAAGATCCCGAGATATTGCCAAAATATCCCCACATACCAAATTTGATTAAAATTTGTCCACACGTTAGGGCTGTAGAACACTGGCCTTATAACAAACAGAGAAACATCATTTCAAAAACCATTTGAGGAATTAGGGGACCTCAATATATAGATCTCACACTACGTATATGTGAGAAGTTAAAATGGGTCCGACTGTACTCCAACGCAACATTTCTTCTCAAACTGCAATCTTCTTATCATCTCTCGGCGACTTGTGTACCTTATTGAGAGTTGTGTACATAAGAGACACTTGAGTTTTGATTGGTAGCGTACTCCCATAGTATGCCATGTGAAGAATTTAATGCACAAAACGTTTCTTTATTTACTTTCAAGAGAGTCTAAAAACACAACCTCCAGTATGCAACTCTCTTGATATTTTCATCAGGTAGGCTATCAGTTAGGACACTACTGTAATTCTGTAACTGTGTAGACCTAGACATTTTAAAAATCTATATGGGCCGTCTCGAATATGACACGAACATGTTGGGATAGTATTTTTCAGACTTTAGAGAATACAGTATGAGATATCCAACATTTTTTTCAGTATTGGTAGGCCTACCCATCCAGATTTTGTAACGTGGCACACGGATACAGTTTCCCAGAATTTCCGAATTAAATGAGCACTGCATTTTTTATAAGGCACATGATTTCTATAAACTATACCTGAAATCATTGCGGGATCTTGTACGTATTTTCCACAACGTACGTTTAGTAACAATAAACATTTTAAAATAACTTAAGTCTTTCTTGCCTTACTACTAACATCCAGACACCAGGGTCAGGAAGATACTAACGCCATCTGTAAACTCTAATTCTAACTACCTGTAGGCAGATTGTAACTACTAATAAGCAGTATTTTGCTAGAACTAGTATTTACAAGAGTTTTGCGTTGTTTTTACTATCGTAATCATCAGGTGTACTCTGTACATAGATTAACAATTAAACATTATTTTATTTTAGGCTTTAAAATATAGTTCTCTAAAACTATAAAAGTATCACGTAAGATGTAATACATAAGAAGTGTAACAGTAAATTATTAAGTTTTTTATAAAATTATTTGTGCTTCAAATACAACATAATTTTTATAACCTGACGCTTCTTGTTATAAGTAAATTAAAACCACTACACCTGCTTGAGGTAATTTCTTTATCTTTTATTTTGATGTTAAATCGATACCTTAAATAATACAATCCTAACTAACCTAACCTAACCTAACTTGTCATTGCTTTCTAGTTAATTTTTTTCACATAATCCTACATTACCAGTACGTTAAGTGTTATTGCTTTCGTGCTTATCAAGTTAAGATAAACCTGCCCATTCAACGCAATGTATCAAACTAGACTTAATATTACCCATTTGTTTTAGGGAGTATTTAAGTGAAAAGGCCATAATGTTTTTAACTTCACATGTAATCTACTTCAAAGAAAGTTCTATAATAAGTAAAATTATCAAATTTGAGCGGTTTTTGAAATATTTTAAACAATTACTTCAAAAATATTTGTAAACATTCCTCTCTCAATCGGCTTTGGTTTTATAGCGTACCTGTGTTTACACCTAACGATAAAAAGTTCTTTCTTGATTTGTGACATTCTCTCTTTCCAAAATAAAAAATTTTAAAAAACTCTTTTTAATCAAAACTTTTTGCCAGGCAATGAGGAAGCAGATCAGCAAGCAAAACTTGGTGCATCTAAACCCTTTACAGCGGCATCTCCTATGTACGGATTTGGCCCTAGGGATTACCAGGAGGTTATTACCAACTGGGCCAACAAAGTAATTAACAGAACCTGGAATGCATTGCCGGGTCTTATACATTCCAAGAAGTTCCTTAGCCCTAATAAAAAGAGAGGGAAGGTGCTAAACCTAAGCAGAAGAGAGCTAAAACTCCTCTGTGGTATACTAACACGACATATCCAATGCAGGTATCACTTAAGTAAGATGGACCTTGTGGATGATGACACTTGCAGGTACTGTGGTGAAGAGGTGGAACGCATGGAACACATCATCATCGAGTGCCCGGCCTTATCCTTAAAAAGACATAAATTTCTAGAATTTATTTTCATTTCGGAAGAAGAATTACTAAACCTCCCGACCAGGGGTTTGATCAATTTTGTCAAAGACATAGATCTCTCCTGAGTCCAACAAGAGGGGGGCACAAAAGATCTAATTAGGTCGCAGTGCAGGAGGCGTTTTTACAACACTCTCCCCAGTTTTAATAATAATAATAATAATCAAAACTTTGAAACACTAAATGTTATCAGTTTATTCAAAATCCTGATTTATTATTTCAAGACAAAAATTATCTTTAGTTTGGGAAGGAATTTCAACAAAATGTAGCAAATTTCATAATTTGAGAACTTGTACAAAAATATGTAAAAAATTTGTTCGTAAACAAACATTTAAATAGACTTCAAAAGTAAAAGTACAATTTGTTTTTGTTTTTAATAGACTTACCACTACCATCAAGTCTTCATATCACTTTCTTATAATATTCTGAAAAGCTATACGACATATTCATTGTCTAGTTTCGTTAGAAATAAACTCTTAACAGTTCATTGCTAAATTCAAAAGTTAATAAAATATTATTTTAATGAAATAGTTCATTAAAATCTGAACTGGATTTTTAATTCATTATAATCCTTAATTAGCACCACAAAGAGCATCAAAGACCATTTATAGGTCTAACTATAATAAAAAAAGGTAGATTAGGTACTTTTTCAAAAGTTTAAATTTTTAATGTACTTTAATATTTTACAAATATATGGATCTCTTTATTAACCTGAATCTCTTAACAAAAATTCCAAATGAATAAAAAATGAAAATATTGTTTTTCTACTAAACGCTAAAAATTTATAATAGGAAGGTTACACAACATTATAAAAAGTTTTATACGTGTAAAATACTTTACGTTAATCTCCCCTCCTAACCAAATTATTTAAATAAAACATTTTCTGGCATATAAGTTGCTATAAAACTGAAAAATAAAATGACAACATTTCGCATCTGCTTATCTTCTGTAATATGTCGATGCCATTACACCGTTCTCCACAACAATACATCAGATTTTATTTGAAATCTTCCACCTCCAGATGAAATTGTTCTTTCTGAATGCATCCTTTGATTTATGAGTGATTTGTACAAACAACTGATAATTAGGGTACAACGAACAAGAACCCATCATCAACCATAGGTTCATTTCGTTGACAATGGTACTGTCATTTATCACCTGTTTTACCCTACATGATTGAAAACACTTTAATCATGGAATTACGTGTGACCTGTAGTTAGCATGATTTGTTTCTGGAACTTCCAGTATTGGTACAAATATATAGGGAGCTCATAATAATACGCCCTTCTTGACTAACCGAATTTATAATGGAGCAAAAGAATATGGAGTCCCACATCCGGATTAATGGGTTTAGTTAGTTAATTTAATTAAAAAGTAAACTTCATACACAATTTATAAGTGGAACACTGACACATTAGGCATTTTCCCAAAAATATTATTTTCTTATTAGGAGCGAAAGAAATTGTCGTTAATTTTTAATATAAGATTTATTTGTCTACTTTTGAAAGCATTTTTTGCTAATGTTATTTTTTGGGAACTATATCAATCATTTAGTGTTATATCTTTGCTATTAAACATAAAAGTTCTGTTTACTTTAAGAGTAAGTAAAGTTAACTTTCAAAATACTATAATTAGTAATACATTATATCGAATTAGAATTTTTAAATTTGTTTCCTGAAAAGGATTTTGTTTCAAAAATAAAATATTCGCCAAGACTTGCGATCTTGGGAAAAATGTCTGTTGTTACAGTTTGTTTTCATTCAAAACATTTTCAACAAATTTGTAAAATAAAACGAATTTAGAAGATTTATGGTCTTATGTTATCTAGTTTTAAGATTTTTAAAAGTTTTAAGAAGGAAAAACTATAACTTTTCATTTTTAGACTCATCTAAGATTAAAATCTATCCAGGATAGATAAAACTCAGAGTATGGCGAAGGTATTGTTTCCTAAGCCTCTACAGCTAAACTAAGTTGTATGACTTTTACAGACATTATGTCTTCCATCAGTGATCTAGTTCTGCATTACCGAACTCGAATTTTAAATTTTATCTTTTACAATTTTACAAAAAATTTCCTATCTACAAATAAATAATTTCTTCCTATAACAAAACTTCCTAGTAAAGAAAAAATAGCGAAAAAATAGTTGAAACAAAGTCAACAATGACCTGAGGTAAGAATTGGCAGTGACGGTTTTTCGTAACTTAATTTTAAAATTTTATTCTTTTATTACTTTCCCTACTCACGGGAGTGAAAGGGGTAAAATAAAGGGTTTTCACAAAAAAAATCGAAATTGGTAAATATAAATAAAAAGTATCTGTTTTTATACTATAAAAAACCCTAATTTGTGTTTTCATTCATCTCAATAAGATACTTGAAAACAATTTTTTTTGTGCATTTTATGACCATTTAAAAATATCAAAAATTATTAAAATCATTCTATTCTGATGAAAATCTACTATAACTCGGTTAATCGTTTCCACCCCCATCGAAATTAAAGTAAACAAATAATAAAATTTAAAGGTATAATATTACCCTTGTAATTTTTTACTAAACTTGTAGTTTTAATGATATTTAAAGAGCTAATTAGCAGTAAAGTTAAATTTGTAAAATGAAATTTAAAAAAGTTGTAGTAAATGAACTGTGACTCTGCCAATTTTATTCGTATGGGAATTAATATAGCCTAGTTGTAGGTCTTTTATGAATACAAATTATTTTCCTTCTAGACTTGTTCCATTATTTCAGAAATTTGCGGCAAAAATATTTAATTCTTGTGAGTTACAGTATAAAAGATTTTTTTAATATGTATAACTTTCTCAATACAGCAACATGTTAAGTAGCAAATGAAAGCTATATCTGAGTACCAAATACTAAAAAAAATCGTGTGGTAATTATTATCTTTCGCCTTAATTTATTTGACTTCTTAAAAGAATAATAATAAAAAGTGACAATATTAAACCCTATAAATATGGCTGTAACTCGATCAATTTAGGTTGTGTCAGAACGAGTAAAAATCCATCGTTGGCCTTTCAATTTAAAAATGTATGTGTTTTGATATGTTTTCATTAGTCTTAAAATATTTGTGTTATTTGAGAAATACAGAGCGTAAGAAATGAGCATAAAAAAAGAAGCAAATACATTTATACCGTTATAACTCAACCTATTTTGAACAGACCGGAACAAGAAAAAACAAAAATAAAGCTCAAGTAAATATATTTAAATTATCTTTGTTATAAATATTTGATTAAACAAACCGTTTAAGGGATATTTAAAAAAACACGTGCAGCTAACGCGCAAATTTTAGAACCAGAGTGTAACTCATTTGATTTTATCATAACAATATGCAAAAGAAACCAAATTAAAGATTAGAAAATTTTCTTGACATCTGTTCCCTTATAATTTGATTAAACAAACAGTTTTCAAGTAATTTGAAAAGTTTACAGGGTATGATGTTTAATAAATGTGTCAATTAATTTTAGAGAAGTGAGAATGGTGTGTTTTATATGGCCATTAATTAGCTAATTGTTATCATTTTGTAATCTCTAAAACACCAAATTTAAAGTATTTTTATAAAATAAAAAAAGTACGCGTGGGATAACCGATTTCGGGCGTATATAATTAATAAAAATCTTCTTCTCACCTTTTCACCTTCACTCCTGTGAGTAGGGAAAGCCATCGAAAATAGACATTTTTTGATTCCTGAAGAAAATCTTTTCATTTCAGCCTCAGGTTTTTTTTGTGTCTTTAACTAATTTTCCTGCACTATTGGGATACTCTCATAATAATGTAAAAAATAACAATTTTTGTTTACGCAACTCATTCATGAGCATATTATCTACTAAAACAATATACCCTCAAGAATTGTACATCTGTTGTTATTTTACATGATAGTTATAGGCATGAAGACTAAGTAATGCCGCTTCTTAAGTTGGTTAAAGCGTTAACTTAACTTGGGGTGTGTTCACAAAGACAAGTATAGTAATTGGCAATCTGAATTACTAATTTTATTATTATTAATAATAGTTGGATTTTGTGAGAAAAATACTCCTACTGTTATTATGACTGTTATTTTATTATATAAGGTGTCATTCCATAGTTTCTGTCTGAGGTAGTGCTTGAATCCCCCCCCATGTATCCTGAAACCCTAATAAATAAAAAAAAACTGTCATTTAAATCCTCCGTTTAAAATACGAGGGAGATATTTTGTATTTTTTTTAATACACTAGGAACTAATTTAAAATAAGCTAATAATTATGAAATTTTTCTGCTTATATAACTTTGAGTTATACAGTCATATGTTATTTAGAAGAAATTCCGCAACTAAAACTAATATATCAAGTACTTTTATTTTTAACTTGTAACATTTGTTTTACATAAAATATTTCACAAATATTTAAATTTGTATTACAAAATAAAATCAATGTTAGTGAAAATACTAAAAAGAGATAAAAATATGAAATAATATTAATCTGTAAAGGCTAATGTTTCCAACTAAAATAATAATATTCAAACTTTAATATATGATAATTAAATGGGATGCATTAAAAAATATATATTATTATTGCGAATTCACCCATAGATTTTTCTTTTACTTTTCCAAGTCAACTAATCAAGTATCTGTGTTTGAGTAGGCCTACAGTCTCTCTTATTCCAAAATAACTCGGTGATTTTAATTTCAGTAACAGTTACTCGTACTGATTGTACGAGTAAAGTTACTCGTACTGTGAACTTGATTGTAAAATGGTTTTGATAACTTAAAATATGAGGGTATTGTTGTCATACTATGTAAACACAATATTCACAATTGTGTTATCATAAAATCGGCAGACCTCTTGTAAGCTACCATTGAATAGTTTGTGTATTCTCCTTCAGAAGCGATTGGAATTAAGTTAAAAAAACCATGTTTCTTTCCAACTATTTGCTGAAAAATAAATTTAGTTAAATTTCAAAATGATTATTAGCACTTTTTCTTAGAAATAACTTCAATCACCGGCGAATTTTTTTTTTTTTTCGATTGCTTGGAATTACAAAATTCCATAAATTGATTCCCGAGAGCAGGTCGGTAAACCAGTTAAATATGTTTTGCCTCTCTTCATGTCAAATAAACGAAAAGACTTCGATTTTATATAAATACGAAAAACTAAATATTAAAAAATATGAAAAATGTAAATATAACAACCGAGGCCGCAAGCCGAACTGGGAAACTAAGCAGAGCGTGTTTGGCTAATAAAATAGAAATGTGCAACCTACCACATCGTTGTTGTGGCGAAATGTTTTGGTTATATCGTGTTATTAAAAGATTGAAATGAAGTTTACCGTCTTTGCGCTCTTATAACGGATAAAAGTTATATAATTTTCCATATGAGGGATATTATAGAAAGTAATTGTGATCTAAGGCCGAATAGTTATAATACGTGGTTTGTGCTAAGCCGGTAATGAATTTAGATACTGTACGTGGAACAACTATGTGTAATGGGTAGTATTTAAATTAAATGAAGGGGCATAGTTAACAGATTCAATAATTGTAATAACATAGTAGTCAAAAATTTAAAAAAAAAAAAAATTTTATAATTTTTTCTAGTTTTAAATTTTATCCTGAATCCATAGATACCAAATATGTTATATAATAAAATTTATTTGATCGATTTTTTGTCATTTATTATAAATCTTGCACAGCTGTTTCAGTGATCGCATGACAGCGAAGAGCAAAATCAGTGTTATATTATATATTGTTCGCGCTTTTTAGTTATTTGTTTTAGTTGTGTTGCCTAACCTGTTTGTGTACTCAGCAACAGCTGCAAAAGCTTCTGCTTTCTGCTGCCTAGCAACAAAAGTATCTGTTTACTGTGTTGTTTTGTTTACATCTCGAAGTTACATCTCGAAAAGCTCTCCGGGCGAGGTAGGCTAACTAGTTCTGTTATTGATAGTATACAGGATTACTATGGTAAAGCCATCAGAGCCAGCAGTACATTAGATGAAATGAAGCAAGCCTGTTGGGCGATATTTTACCACAAGGCTTCGACTGACGCCGACCCGCAGCATGGGTTATGCCCGTTAGGATTGGAATCATGGTGCAAGTACAACCGAGCCGCAGCCCAAGGCCTACCATGTCCAGAGCACACCAATTCACTCCCTCTTGACATCATGGAAGCTATAAAGCCTGTCTTTGTTAGTTTATGTGATCCTAACCTACTGAAAAGATGTCTGAAAAAAAAAAACTCAAAACTGCAACGAATCTTTTAACAATGTGATTTGGTCGAGACTCCCAAAAAACACCTTTGTAAACAGTGAGACAATAAAAATTGGAGTGTTGGATGCAGTTTTATCCTACAATGATGGACTCTTAGCCAAAGTAAGGGTTTTAGAGTATTTGTGTGGAAAGGCAGGACCGAACTGTGTTATAGGCCTACAAAAGCTTGATTCGAAGCGTGTGCGAGAAGCTGAACGAGCCCATCAAGAAATTGAAAAGAGGGCCCGAAAGGCAAAGAAAACAATAAAAAGAAGGATTGAAGAGGCAGAAAATCAAGATGAACCAAGTTATGGTGCTGGGCTTTTTTAAAGGTATGAAAATTAAAGTTTTATGATATAGTCACCATAGACTAAGGCTTTATATGCGATTTACCGAAAATTTATTTTTTTCTTCGTCCGGTACATTTTTTAGACACATTTATGAACCGATTTTAATGACATTTTTTACAGACCTTCTGTGTATATTATCAAATAATAATAGGAAGTGAAATTACAAAATTATTGATACAACCCGAGTTTTAATTATTTTATAATTAAAAAACGCGATAAAATATTTATGTTTTTAAAAAAATTCATAAAAAAATTATTTTTGACCTTAGAACAAAAGTGGTTCTTATTATTGTTGAGAAAGGTGTGTAAGACAATGTATAAAAATTTCAGGTTGCTAGGATACTTTTTAAAGAAGTTAAGTGTACCTAAAAATGGTGAAATTAACATGGACGGGATAGGGACTACTGTGTTACCTTTTTAAAAAGAAATACATTATTACTTACAATCTAATTATTATTATTATTATATTGCTTACAATCTTCCGTTATTCCTCACTACGTCTGGTAAAACATTACTAAACATTATTAAAGTCGTACTGAATTTTGTATGTGCATTTCTAAACCAAATTAAGTTAGTCTATAGTTAATTAGTAGATTTTCTCTTCCTGTTTGTCATAAAAACTCAGATTGTCATTTTTTCATCACAATTCACTGACAATAGAAAGCTTTTATTTATATCTTATATTCAAAGTTGTTTTTAAGATGAGCTTGTGCGTATTAAATCAGCCACTGTGATGTCTAGTGATTCCGAAAACATGATGAAACAAATGTAATGTTCAAATTATTAACTACAATGTAATTTGTTATTATCTTAATATCAAAACATCTGTAAAAGTTGATTGTACACTATCCCCAATATTGTTTTCAAAAAACTTTTAATTTAAATCATGAAAAGAAAAAATAATATTTTCTTAAAATATAATAAAGTAGGCTACGTGTAAGAAACAAGAAATAAATGTTCGCTTAGTTATAAACCGTCACTTACTACAGTCGCCAAAAATCACAGTTCTATTGTTATCAGTTTAAAACTTAAAATAAAACATGGACGCCATCTTTAAAAACTTATATATTAAAATAAGGCCCTATACTTGCTTCGCTTATACCATAAAAATGTTATTATTGTAAATCGTATTTGACTCATATCAAGGATTTCATTCTTGAAGTCAAGGTTCATTTTGTTTTTCGCCAATTATTCCTTAACTATAGTTTTTTTTTGCGAAATTCCACATAGGTTTGGGTGATTATTCATCACATTTCATTAAAATTTGATCCAAATTGGTAAAACTATTTCTTATATTATATTAATACTTTTATAACAGCCTCACGATAGAGTTGTTGGATGTTTGTTGATAATTCACGAACCGATATTTTTTTTTTTAGAAATGGTTATATAATAAGTTTTACTTATTGACTACACTTTACAAAAAATTTATAAAAATCGTTATGGCCGATTTTGAAAAAAAGCGTAATTTTGTGTTTTTGTTATTTTGTCTTGTGATAACCTCCTTTAATTATAAAGAAAATTTAACCTAATTATGGTTAAAATATACACACTGACCTAATTGAATTAAAATCGTTCAACACAGATGACAGACAGATATCATTCTTTTAAAAAAAAAAAAAAAAAAAAAAACACTTTTTTTAATTCATAGGATCTCAACTTGCCAGATGATGCCGCAAGGCGAAACAATTGTAGCTAATTTATATTATTAAAACATTTTTAAACCTTAAACTTTATTGCTTTATTTTATCCTTGAATATGGAGTTTCAACAAGAAATATCTGCTATTATATTAAAATTGTAATTAATTTGTTATATATACATTTATTATTATATTATGACTTATGTATTTAATAATACTGTGCTGTTACCAATAATTTTATGATGTTGTACTTACCACATTAATATGTAATAGTTCTCTATAAGGTTCTTCAAACCAACCTTAGACGTTTTTGGGGCGCTTGCAACTGAGGATGGCGACTGAGGTTGAAACGTCGTATTGTTGAAGTGTTTTTATTGTAGTGAAGGTTAATGTTTTTCTTTATTTAAACATTAACTTATGTCCTGATGTATTATAATCTAGATTGCACTTCATTTAAGGTCCAATTTTTCAAGTCTCAACAATATCTGTTCGAAACTATTTTGTGCAATACAAACTATCCATAAATGATGATTTGTGTAAGTTTTCTTTGCAGATTTTTAATATTTAATACTTAAAGCGATATTATAATAGGCAATTCAGGTTGTTTGTTTGTGTGTGTTTTTAATTTAAGTGTTGCAATTTCATTCAGTAACGAGCTAAAATAACCAGAGCTAAGTTTATTATATTTTGTTTTCCTTCAAGTGTATTTTTCATAAAATTAAATACACTTCAATGATTTTTCAGAATTATTTGATAGAACACGTAATAAAACAATAAAATATCTATAAACAAACAACAACAATTATTTAAACTAGCCTGTAACCGTGAACGGAATTAAGCTACTTGTGTTTTAGTCAAATATATATAGAAGTTTTGCAACACTCAGATAAACCAAGGTCACAATCATTCATTCTTTGCTTAAACTTTCCGCTAATTATAATTAGAATTAGAATTTTTTTTTATTTCCCCATTTTATGGTAATTATAATGATATATTGAAGTAGGCTATCATTATATTGAATATAATGATATATTATAAACGAGTTGTATCCCTGAAGGACAATTGTTTTGTCCAAGTTAAGTAATAATAACCTTAATTTTATTAACAAATCATAAAAAAGATGATCACATGAAGGTTTAATTACAAGAGTAAAATATCATTCTTATAAGATAAAACTTGACTATAAAAAAATATATATTAGCTTAAACTGCTGATGCTCTAATCACATATTATAAGTAAGAATTGTTATATTGGTTGCCATGGTAACTAAATTTTAATGATAACTCCCATAAGAAACTTTTTTTAATTGTTGAATTACTAAAATTGGTATTATTTTTTTAATTTGGTATATCTTAGAGGACTTTGGTTTTTAAAACATTGGGCCGTCGATACATTAGAAGAAAAAACTACTTGTTTTAAAAATATAGATAGTGTATGCTGTAAGGTTATATAATAATGTGAGATTTATTCAAATATTTTATTTAGAGAAAATGAGTTTTTATCTTTTACCCCATTATTTATAAGCAATTTCTCACTGTGTTATTGTTAAATTATTGGAATTTTGAATTTTGTTAATAGATTTTAGGTCACCTATTTTTATATATTTAGCCCATCTTCATCTTGAATAGAATGCATTTTAAATTTACTTTCCTTTATGATTATTTTATAATTGCACTTGCAATCGTTATTATAAATGTCTCATTTTTGCACAACATCATTACCTACTGATATTTCTGTCTTCATTATCCCTATTTATTACCTATGATTAGTATACCATTGCCATTGTAATGTATGCTATCATCATTGTATTTATCTCAGTATTACATTCATAATTTTTTTTTCCTTAGCGTTTTCTATCTTAAATGTCTTTGTATATCAACATATTTATATCCATGTAACTTCTATTACTCATCATAAATACGTTTTTAATACTCTTTTTATTTTCATTAATGAATTTTCAATTGTTTTTACATTATGTATTTCAACCATATACCCATATTTTATACAACTAATCGTTGTTGTTTTCAGTTAATTTAATAGTTCTTCGATCTTTGTTGACCTTCATTACCTAGCTGCCCTTACCACATCCTCTTTGTTTCCTTGTTACGTGTTTTTACTTAATCTACTAGGTCCTTAATCTTTGTTGATCTTCATTACCTACCTGCTTTTTCCACATCCCTCTTTGTTTCCTTGTTATGTGTTTTTACTTAATCTACTAGGTCCTTAAATATTTGTTGACCTTCATTACCTAGCAGCCCTTACCACATCCTCTTTGTTTCCTTGTTACGTGTTTTTACTTAATCTACTAGGTCCTTAATCTTTGTTGACCTTCATTACCTAGCAGCCCTTACCACATCCCTTTTTGTTTCCTTGATATATGTTTTTTTTTAGTTTGTCCTTGTAAGTGAAATGTACAAGTTGAAACCTGTAGCGGAAATAAACATAACTTTTTATGGATTATAACAGTGTTAGTGTTGTTTCTTTATAACAGATTTCATAGAAATTATTATTGTGATCGATTAAATTTACATAAATATATATAATTTTTTTAGTAGAGTAAATATTCTATATGTTGGAATGTTACTGGAGGTATTATAAGTCAACATACTTTTATTTATTTTGCATTGATATTTTTTACAAATTTGCCAGTGAAACGTTAACCGTAATATTAGTTTTTATAAATTTTTTTAACGAAAGTAATTTAGTTTTAACAATATGTCCATCAACCAGGAGAGCTTTGAAAATCATTTTAGGAGGTCTTTCAAATAAATCTTATGTTTCTGAAGAACATTCTAAAGTAAATATTAGTACTGTATATATATATTTATAATAATATGTGTATTAATAGTAGGATATAATATTACTTCTTAAAATATAATTGAAACTACTAATTATATTAACCAGCTTTTCCTTCATATTATACAAGAGCAGTGAAATCCCAGAGCTCTTGCAAATAGCAATAAAGAAATATTTCATTATGTCAGAACGGAGGGGTAGCGAATATAATACAATAGCGATGTGACCAAACTTAACGACGTGGGGGTTGGCAGCACTGCTACAGTGCATTCCTCGTCTTTATTAAACTACTGAAGAGATGCAAATCCTGCGAGAAATGTTAAGTCTTCCATCTTAACTTACTTACGTCATCAACGAGGGACAGTAAATAACTTACTGATGAACAGCCTGGGAAACTGGCGTCAACAAGAAATGAAATAAGTAGGCTAAACATTATAAGCCAACAATATTGGTAATATTACCTTCATTTTCAATTAGTGTATTTATAAAAATAGAAATCACACTTTATAACACACCTGATGACATCTGATTCACAATCAAAAATATCATTCATAGGTGGAACTATCATCCATCATTGCATAATATAATAATTCCTCAAATAACAGACTTTTAGGAAGATATTTATAAACAGGTATAATTAAAACTTTTCTGTTATATTTAAACAAAATTAATAAAAACAATTATAAACTTTTTTGTCAATTATTATTTTTTATTTTTGTACGACAGGTTTGGCTTATTTTTTATTTACAATCATATTTTACGTGAACTATTAACACAAAAAAAAAAATTTTTTAGAGAAAAAATGAGTCAAAATACGTTTGATAAATCAACTATGACTGTCATACAGAAGAATATACACATGTTCCGAAAAATACATATTTTGTTGAGAAAAACGTTTTATTCAGCAAGGCAAAAAATAACTATATCCACGAAATTTTCAAAATCGATTTTTCTTCTCTTACAATCACATTATAATCTAATCATCTTTTAAAGCGGGATAGCAGTAACTTGTAAAATAAACTTTTAATTTTGTTAAAATCCCTAGTTCTAGTTTTTCCGATATCTGCTACGTATTCTTGTGTTGTAATGTCAAAAAAGCTGTTTATTTGAATAGAATAAAACTGAAATCAAATATGGGATTGTGGTGAACAACTGCAAACTAACAAAATATGAATACACTGTGAATGAGGTTAACATTTTAAAATACAGAAATAAATTATAGTCTCTCATAGTATGTATGAATTATAATTTTAACATGCATCACTTATATTTAAAGATAATAAAATAATGTTTATGGTAGTTAAACATGAATTATTTTTTGTCTTTGATTATTTATTATTTCAGTCAAGAACCTTTTAATGATAATGAAATGTGCACAATGGTAACTTTAAAATTTGTGTTATAAGGACCATTAAATAGTTACTTAAATAAATTTATAATTTCATTTCTTATTTTTGGTATTCTAATTTTATCTGTTATCGAATTTCCTCATTTTTCAAAAAAAAAATGCTGTACACTAAAATCTCCAAACCATTTTGTGTCGTAAGATTGTTTACTTTGTGTCTCTATTTGTTAGCCTTCCTTCCTTCTTTTTTAAAATTCTTCTTCTTTGAGGATATCCTATTTGATATTTCTATGATTACTGAACCACTATTAAAATGTACTAGACTTGAATTATAATTATTCTGGTCTCAACTTTTATCTGATTTTAATATTTAATTAAATTTTTGCTTCCAAAATACTATAAAATGTAAAATTAAATGGACTTGCTAAGTTTTTGGATGATGTTAATAATTTAAAATTATATCTATATAGATTTTTGTTCATTTATTATTATTTACAATTTTGTTTACGTCTTTTTATATATATATATATATATATATATATATATGTGTGTGTGTAATTTCATTGAATGTCATTTGAATGGTGGATGATATTATTCCAGTTTCCAATTGTTTAAATAAAGGTTGTGTCGTTATAACACATTCCCTCTGTAGAAAATATAATATGTCACAAATGATTATGTGTAACAGTTGATTGCTTTCATAATGAAATAGCAAATTAAATTTAGGTTAATTGCAACCGGTGCTTTTAATATGTTAATAATTGTTGACTGTCTAAGCGACATGTGTTAAGATTATTAACTCTATAAATTTAAATCGTAATAAAGCTTAAAACATATTTTTTTTGAAAAATGTTTTATTATTTTTAATTTTTCAGAAAATAGACTATATTTCCCCACATGCAGCTATAGGTTTACTATATTTGTAAATTTGATTTTTATGTTTTCAAGTTGACATAACATTTTTAATGATTCTTTAAGTCTAACTAAACTAAGTCTGACAGTTTTTAAAATATTTTTAATAGTATCTACCCGCCTATTACACACACAATATTATGTGTACCAACCTACAGTAAAATTAACACCTTCAAAAATAGTTTCGCAAACAAATATTAAAAAGGTTCCGTAATAAACAGGTGTGCAATACACATGCTTTAGCTGACTGCGGGTAGTAGGCACAAAAATGAAGGCGACACCGATTACAACCACAGTCGACCTAGGTACAAAAAACATCTTCATCAGTATATTTTGATAAGTTACTCCATTCAAAATTTCAAATCAAAATCAGTTTATATATTTTAGTATATTTATCCTATTTTATTTTTTCTAATTATCTAACAATATTGGCTAATCTTATTCATAAATCATTTCCACTAATTTATTTTGTGTTATTATTATTTTTTCAACGGACATCGCTATTAAAATAGTACCAATTCTTACTTATGATTTATCGACAAGTGGGTATTTTATGATACCCAACAGTTATCTAAAAATCAGCAGTGACTTTAACATGTGAATGTGACCCGAATTAGGTCGTACTAATAAAAAGCTGTCAACATTTTAAAACATCAAGTCCAATTAAAAAAATAACAAACTGACAGTTTTTATTAATTTTGTTTATATTTACCAGCATAGCGTTTTTATTTCTTTTAAAGTCTTATATCTTTACTGTATTTTTTTCCACTTATTACAAATATTTTAATTAATGTATTGTCAATGATATCACTACAATGAACCAAATTCATGTGAATTAATATAATGATTATTTATCAAAATATACACATTTTAAGTTTAAAAAAGTTAAAATATGTTTCTTGTATCTTTATAAAGTGATAGCTGTTAGGCTGCGTCCTAAAATCATTACCTTTCTTCAATGCCAAACAATGTATCTTGCTATAGTTTACTCAACTTTTGTAATCTAAATGATCCAAATAACAATTTAGTATTTTTTTTTATGAAAAAAATTACAACATTATTTTTCAAAAACATTACAAAACAAAGATGACTATGTAAAGTTTTAAAAATGTAATCAGTTTCAAATAATATATCTTGGTATCTTTGAATAACACATCAATTTAACTTTATCTCCTACACTTTTCTAGTACCCATAAATATAATCCTTAGAAATATTTCACTATTTTTAATCTCCACTGTATTTAAAAAATACACAAGCTGAGTTAGCCACTATTATTCACATAAATGCTACCATTTTTTTTAATACAAACAGTTGTTCCTGGACCTGCATTACACCATTTTAAAAATCGTGGTTCCTTCATCTAAACAATTCTAAAATGCATCCACTATTTTCTAAAACTTTCTTTGTCCTTAGCAAATTCTTAGGAATTATAAATCATATGTTTAAAAATTCATTTACCCAGGAAAATAAAAACTATCCAGAATTTTTTTTAAAAACATTAACTATAGTTAGCTCAATTTGTACACACAATTACTTCACTTTAACATAAAAAAAAATCTAAATAACATCTCAAGCGGATGTTAACATGCAATGAAAGTTGAAGCTCACGGCAAATGTTAATGTTAATGAATCGAAAACTGTTGCTACTGAGGGAAATTTTTTTAATACAATTTTAAAAAGGCGTTAATTTCAAACAAAAAAGTTTTTTACATTATACCTTAAGTTTAAACTTTTCGAGAAGAACCCTATGAACAAGATGGAATCAGATATGTTTGTATGTATACTGATTTCCAAACCATACCCGGGCAATATATGGCGGAGTCTTTTGTTGTTAAGTCCAAGATAATTATTCCACATGATTGTCTTTCCATAAATATCTTTCCTTTCGCATGAGGTTTGATGCTTTACGTAGTGTCTTCAATTTCTGAAAATAACGAATAATCTGTAAAATTTTATGTTTTTTAGTTTCAAGACAAACAGCATTTATCATCAAAGGTTGATTGATTAATTTTTTCATGATCGTTGCAATTAAAGAATATATAGTTCTAGTCGTCCTATCTGTTCTTGTCCAAGTTTTCAATCCCGGATTGGAATTGGAGCGCACTTAACTTAGGTCCCAGTATGTTTCAATAATTAGTTTTTTTTTCAAACCTCACCATCTGTCTATACAGCATTGCAGCCGCAGAATATCATTTTCGTTACAGATTCGGATGTTGAATGTATCAATATTGTTCGCGGACAGGGTATTGTTCTGGAATTCATAGACCTGGTGGTCCGTTATGTAAACTCTCTCAAATCCTCTGTTGTTCACGACTTACCTAGTTTTGTAGATCTACTACTTCCACCGTAGGTTGAATCGAATCGAACAAGTTCGTTGTTTGCTTGCTTTTCGTATAACAATTGCGTTAAAAAGAGACGAAGAACTTTTCATCGTCCACAGGTTTTTATTTTAATGGAGATGCGTTTGAAAGCAGCAAAGATCTTTCACTTCGTCTCTTTTCCAACCTTCACTCCGCAGTTGACAGTAACAATAGACCGACTTTACGGTCACAACATGAGTGTGCTCATTTCTTTCATGTTATATTTATAATTACCAATCACTTCTGTTGCGATAGATACTACAATATGTACAGAAATAAAAAGTTCATGAATACCCAACCATAGTGAAAGTCATTGAAAATCACGTTTTTCCATTGTAATCATTGAATCTCTCATTTCAAGGTGTTTCTAGATGTTATAAGGAGAAAGTTTGAGGATTCTCCAATTTTCTCTGCAATAATGTGAATGGTAAACATGTCGAGACTTCACTTGCTCAGCATTCTGTTGATCATTCCTCAACATCTATAAAGTCTATCTATTGTTTTCATCAATGTCCATTCAATCGACGTTCTTCCCCAAAATTGTGTGGATATTTTTATCATGATAAAATATTATTCTGGGAACTCTTCCAAATTTACCTTGCATATGAGAGTTTTCTGTTTTAATATGCCTTGTAGATACAATTAACTTCATTTAGTATTCGGTCGCTAACACATGACATAATTCTAGTTAACTCATGTGACCAAAAACTAGTTAAAAAACAACAAAACAATAATTTTCTTATGATATATACTTTTTTGATACATGAGCTAATCTTTATGAATTATTATTTCGACAACCAAAACTTCATTTAGTAAAGTAGTTAATTAATTGTAACCATGCTTAATTTTATGTAACTAAAAATATTACAAAGAGTACGTATTAAAAAGAAAGGTAGCAATTGACTTTGGTTATTACATTTTCAATCTTTTGATAACTTTAAATACACAAAAATATATTTGTGTTCCTTTCTTTAAAGTTAGACATGGTTGGGATTATTCACCCGTTATGAGCAATACTCTATAATTAGAAAGTTAGATCGCAACCCTTAACATTAATGCGGGGGAGTTGGTACTATTGTATTAGATTTGAAGGGTGTTAATACAGTAGGGGTTGGAAATCTTGGCTCATTGCCGACACCCACATGTTATTCAGAAAGCTAAAGTATACGAGATGTTAATCAATTTTTATTGCAGCTTGTCGAAACAGAAAAGTTGGTTATATGGTAAAAAATGTCTTCTACTCTATACGGGTAAGCTAAACAGTTTGGATAAAAGTGACATTTATTTCACTCAGTAGTTGTCACCAGAAATGGGAAAATCTTAAACATATCTTCAGCGTAAACAGTCTTTGATTAAATTCAAGGATAATAATGAACGATTTAAGTTTGTCTTTCGTCAATTATTCTTAAATTGTAATATTGTTTTAATTGCACAAGGATTTGGATCGTCAGAACTGATTTTAGAGTTCACAATATTTATTAACTCTAGAACCGATGTTTGGTATTTTACCGATAGAACCGTCATTTTTGGAGATGACAAACAATACGTTTTGTTTAAGTCCTTAGAAACTACACAGCTCTAACGATTTTAAGGAAATTGTTATTTTTTGTTTTTTTATGGCAGCTAAACACAAATTTTAGTTATTGTAAAAATGACTAAACAAACTCGAGATGTGGATATGATATATCCACATACCATGTTTTATTAGAGCTCCAGGTTTTAGAATTCTGGGGATAGAAAAGACGACATATAATAGACAGACAGACATCATTCCAAAAACTACTTTTGTCGGATACAATTATTTTGGCCCATCGCATAACTTTCTCTGTAATTTAATTTTTTTTTATATAATCTGAAATGGATTAGATGCTTTTAACTGATATCTACGTTATTATTTTAAGCGTATCTACGTTATTTATTTATTTCTACGGACAAAGAAATACAGATATTTTATACAAAATTATAACACTATATTCTACAAAATCGTTTATAAGAAAATAGTTTATTATTATTATTTGTTTTGCGACACAGTTATTTTGTGGTAAAGGCAGCGTAGTTAGGTCTTTTCCCTTACATGTTACCTTCTCTCTTATTACCTCCTCTCAAACCTACCTGTCTCTCCCAATCCTTTCTAGATCCTGATATATCTGATTCTTCCACAGAATGTGCTCCTAACTAAAACCAGATTATAGTTACGAACCAGTTCCAACCCTCGAAGACACTGAAGATTTCATGGACGTCAATATATTAATTCAAATAGAAGAACCTCTCCAGCTCCATACTTGGTATAAACCTGCCCAGTTCATTCCTTTGTGTACATATACAAATTTAAAATCAATACAAATGACGAGAAATCAGTGTGGTTGTGATTGATTTTAATCTGTCTGTATATTAATGCCTATATATATATATATATATATATATATATATAAACTTACTTTATATATATATATATATATATATATATATATATATATATATATATATAAGTTACCAGATCACATGCTCTAGTACCTTCTGCAAATTTTGACTAAATCAGTCCATGAGCAAAATATTATTAGATTCACACTCTTTCTTATGTAGACAGACTAAGCAGACTTAATAATCCTGCTTTCATGCTTTATTTCAATTTTGTATTTAGTTTAAATTTATATTGTTGTTATATAGGATTGTTGTAATGTTTCTAACTTCGCCCTTAAAATAAAGATAACCTACCCTATCTACATTACTTTTAAACTAAGAGATATATAAAATCCATAAAAAGATCTGTGCAGAAACCTTCTCGCAAGTACATGCTGAACAATTATTTTGAAATGTGACCTCTAGGCAGCTAACAAAAAAATATCGGTCCTTACTTTTTCTGTATTGTTACGGTATTGATATCTGAGGAAAAAAATAAATAGAACTAGTCTGAAATAGTGTTTTAAAAAAATACAGTCTGCCCGAATATCTGGAAGCACTAAATTTTCAGAAATTGATGGAACAAATTTTTTTTTTAATATGACAACCCATTATTTAGCAAATAAAATATCGTCGTAATAAGGATGTAAATAAATAATAACAAACAACAAATATTATTGTAACTCATAGTTAAACATTTTTATCACATTGCATTTTAAACATAGGCCTTAAATAAGCTAACAAAACGTTTTGGGTTGGCCATCTACCTAATAATATCGATGTTACAGTCATCGGTAAAAAAAAAATTATTTGATCGACTTATTCCGATGAAATGGCTTTAAAGATTTTATCAAAGCTTGTGAAACACGAAGAAAAATAATCCAAACCAGTATGAAAAATCGTAAGTAAAATAAAATCGCCTAAAAAAAAAGAAGCTTTTCTATCTACATTCTGAGCAGTGAATGTGTAAAGACTCAAGTAATCTGAGTATATTACTTTTCTGGAGTCATTCAGTGAATGGTATTCCAGGACATTGTGATTGTATTATAAAATTCTTATTAATAGTTAAGCTGTAGCTTAGTTTTAAATCAATATAGCAAAAATTAAGATTGAAAATTAAATTTGAACTATTTTCTAAAATTTTTTCATAGTAGATTTTTACCTAACTAAAAAATAAAAAATTTTCTCACTCACTATTTTTTAATGTTTTCATTTATAACATTAAATTAAAACTCTTCGAATTTCATAGGATTTCATAAATATTTAATAAATTATAGTCTTCTTGATTAATTACATACGCATCAATTTAAATTATAATTATGAGTAAAATATAAACAATAGTGAGATCGTTTATGCTTCCAACAAATTGTGGCTCAACCCACCGAGGTAAAGATTCGTTTATAGTTAAAGCAGTCGGCATATTGCTTCTATGAGTACAGCTAAATCACAATCACAATTCATGGGAATAAGATACCAATAAACTATTCAACTTGTATTATTTCACTCTGTGACTGATTTTTTGTTCAAGTGTACAATAGTTGTGAAATTATTTACTATTTTTCTTGATTAATAACATTATTTATAAATCTATTTTTTCAACTAAATAAACATTTGAGTTAAAACCAGAGTTAAATTCGTGCTTCATAAAAAAATCTGTGCTTAAAAAAACATCGCCTCATAGCTGAAATGGTGAGTGAAAGGAACGCAAATGTATTTCCATGATTTTGTGAATCATCGTCGACTACTATCTTTACATGAGTTCTTGCGAGAAGCATTATTTATAGTTAACGTAGAAATTACACTTAAAAAAAAAAACTTTCAAAAAACCACCGCGGTTTTGAAAGTTCTTAAACTCTACTTTTCAACAATGTAGTAAACGTATAAGTGCACTTAGGTTATGTTTCAAATTTGTTTAAAATCTAACCAATATTCCGACTGAGAGAGATTATCCCAAATTTTATGGTAAATTAATGATTTTTGTTTTATAATAACTCTCAAACATTGTATATTAATTATATGACTTATGGATATGACTTATGGATATGATCGAATAATAAGACTTTTGGATATGATTGAATACAGATTTTAATCTACATACAATAAGCTATTTTGGTATACTGTAAGATCTATTGGAGAAGCGATATTTAAAACTGAAGTAAAAATACTTAAAACTACTGTGACTTTAAAATTTGTATAATGACTTTTTTTCTTCCCTCCAACGAATTTGTCCAAACTATTATAAAAAGGTATAGAGGTGCCAAATTAGAAGACTTCCTGACAAATATATAATAAAATTATTTTCGGTAAATGGTAATATACATAAATATTGTTAATATATATAGTATAAAGTTCAAAATTTATATAAATTTAAAAGAAGACACAAAACATATTCTAGGAGCACGTTCGAAGCTTATTTCATGGTCTTGATTTTTCATTTTGCCATCACAGCGGCTTGCGATTATTTAAATAAATTCCAAAAAAAAATATGCTAAAAAGTAATAAAAGAAGAAGACAATCGCCACATAACCCCGCTGAAAGGTTTAACTTGCCGGCAATAAAACAGAGTTACCAAGGGACTTCAGAAACAAAATTTCTCTGGCTATAAAATACTGTTTGTATATGTTTTGTGCAATTGTTAAAGGGTAGCCGCCAGTAACACGATGCGCATGAAATACTGTAGTATAGCGTTAAATGTTGTTTAAAGAACAATAGCTGAACACTGTGTTTTGTCTGGCTGTCATATCCAGTCGGCACGCCCGCCATCTTTTATTGTTCAATAGGGTGAAAATCATTGCTGGATTTATGAGGGTTGTAAGGCATACATCACATCCCCTAATTAGTGGACAACGCAATGCCTTTTGTCCATTACATTGTCTTTAGTCATTTCACAAACCCAGATTGAATATATAGGCCTTATTTATTACATGTTAATTTTTACTTTCGTAAAAAATTTATACAAGTTGTCTACAGTAAGTATTGTTTTTATGTAAACATTTCCTTAGTTTTTGAAGGTATGGTATTCACATAGATTATGTACTCAATTTTAAGGACCTATAAATAAAATAAAAAGTTGGAATAAGATATTTACATGCTTTGACTTATGTATATAAGAACATCGAAAAAGGTTTTTGTGCTTCGAGGTAAAAATTATTTACCAAAATATAAAAAAATTTATAGATATCAAATTTTCTCTTTATAGTCAATGTTCTTAACTTAACCCCAGAATAATAATTCGAATTTACCCCTAACCACAATCACTAGAAACTTTAAAATAAAACACAATTATCTGATTAATTGTTCTTTATTAATTATTTCCACTAAATGCCCTGATGTACATTTCGATAACATGGTTATCATCATCGGAGGGTCTTGCTTATAAACTAAATCTAAACTTACATATCTACTAATGAAATAAAATTAAACCTAAAACTATGATAACCTGAGTGCAAGCTAAAATCCCTCCCACTCCACAGATCAGTTGACCAGTAAGATAGAAGCTTGGTTTATTTAGTGTCCGATCGGGCTTCTTGGTGGCCACAAAACAAAGACCATTCCTTCCAATCCAACAACAAGGAAACCTGTCCTTAAGTCTTGTCACTGTAATGAGGTGACGCTTCATCTTGATTGCACATATTTTCCTTTATCTTTCAATGTCATCTATTTATGGGAAAACAAAGTGAGTCACATCCAAATACGAGACTCTTGTAATATGAACAAGCTAATGTCTCGATCACAGATTATTCTACACTACACGTTTAATCACGAAAAAATTGAAAATATTCATTTGGTTGCTGAGTCCCAAGATTGCATAGTGGTGGTGGTTAAGACAGCCATTGATGTTGAAAGTTGCTTCATCGATCTATTAAAATTCGGCTAAGGGAACTTACATCGTTATCTATTGCATTTAGCATTGCTACAGCTAATTCAACTCATTTAGAGTGATCTGGTTGCTAGTTTCAAGTGTAAATTGGATTTGGTAGATTGTTATTTGTAATCACGTTTTGAACGGTTATTTTAGAAATGACAGATTCCAAACTGTCGTGCGATAGATTTTTTAGGACTACGCAAGCACGACTGTTCTAAACGCTCCACATTATCGTCCGACGTGCATGGTAGGTCTGAAGTGTTCTTGATGTCCAAATTTCCGGTTAAAAAAACCTAATTATACCAATTAAGAAAGGTCTTTTCTGTATGTGGATCTTGTCCAAAGTAGGTCAACATTTTCTTA
Organism: Aphrophora alni; assembly: GCA_963513935.1. Classification (NCBI taxonomy): domain Eukaryota; kingdom Metazoa; phylum Arthropoda; class Insecta; order Hemiptera; family Aphrophoridae; genus Aphrophora; species Aphrophora alni. Next base: position 55,771,148 of record OY740770.1, on the reverse strand, counting down.
AAACACTGATTTAAATTCAACAAGCTAAAGACACAGTGAGCTTTCTATTGCTCACTACTGCCTGGCTAAGAAAGACTAACAATGCTGTTCATAAGCGCAGCACATTCAAGGTCATTACAACGATGACCAATATCCATAAACAGTTTGTCATTGAAATCAAGAAGATTGGTTCATTATTACACATACCATTTACAATTGCGAATTTATCGTTGATTCTGAATTAAATTAGCAGAAAAGAATATATGGACCATAATGTACGGTCTGTTAGATTTGAAAAAAATAATCAAATAATAAAGAGTCTGTAAATGGTGTCAGGAACTCTCTAAAATGATTGTGTGTACACATTATATTGCAGATTTATTCATCCTTATCCGAACATTTTGGAAGTACTGTAATGTTATTGACTGGTAATTTAATTATAAATCTGATAATATGCTAGTGTGAGGCTTCTCTGTACACGGAACAGTGAAATCATACGGCTGGATGTGAAATGAAACGTTACACTATACAGTAGTCTGTAGGCGCGACTATATTTCACCAAACTTGTCTTACCTCGAAAACCAATTTGCGTCTGTTAGTCAAGAGAAATTTTTTAAATTTAATTGATCAAATTCGTAATTTATTCTTTTAAAAATCCTTGTTCTGATTTTAATTAAATCATAATTTGTTCTTTTTTGGTTGCTTTTAGGACAACAAATTAATGAAAAATAATTTATAACCTATAAAAATCATTATTTTTTCTGAAAAACAGTAATATTTAATGAATTTTTTATAAACATTCATCTTTAAACATATTAAATATTGCAAAATATGAAATAACGTTAATTTAATTATCTTTGAAAAAAGGGGTTATCTTAAGTTCATTAATCTTTTGCTATATTTTAGAAAGTTATTTGAATCTTGACTGAATTTCAAAGAAACTGAACAAAATTAATAATTATTAAATTTAAAATATTTTTATTAAGTTAAATAAGAAACATTTAGTTTCTTGATGTCATCCCCCCCCCCAAATAATAATAAATAATCGTTGGAAAATGAGATTTTGTTGTACATTTTTGGCAACACTGCAAAATGTGTAACATCTTTAAATCTTAATAAGATTGCTTTAGACGACGAAATTTCAGCTGTTTAAAATAGGAAACAAATTGTTGTTAAAACCGTAGGAAGTGTTATGTACCACATTTGTTTTCAAAAGATTCGTAAGTTATTAAGTTTGGACTAAAATTAATTAAGAATTTTTTTTTGAAATCGAGTGCACCTCAAAACAGTTAAAAATCAGTCATTAAATACTGGTGATAGCAGGAGAGCTGAATAATGTAAACATTTATTTTAAGATGAAAGCTTTTGTACACATTTCAGACTATTTCGTAAATACTCGCTTGCGAGCGTGCATGAAATGTTTTAAATAATGTGTTTTCTTATTTTATAGCCAAATAAATTCTTTTCAAAGATTATGGGATATATTCGCATTCTTAAATATATAACATTTATTTTGAAAGTGTGGAACAACCTGAGTCTGTACAGTGCTCCACAGCTGACAATTATTTAAATATACTGTTAAGTAAGTTATAGCAGAGGACATACTAGATCAGTTATCAACACCAGCTCTGGACAAATGAAAAAAGTATATTTACAGGTGGAAATATAGTTAAATATTAATTTGTTATTATTATTGAAGCCGCAAAATTCTTTTTAATTCTCATTCCAATAGATCAGCCACCAGCTTTTGATCAGTAGTTACAAACAATAAAACATGTAGGTTTGCGATACAGAAAAAAATAATCAATTTTTCTTTATTCTAACTTGCTATGAATGCACTGGGTTAGGTTGCTTGAATTCGTCTCAAATTACATGTATAATATTGACAATAAAGTGAACTATTCACTTGAAATTTGAACATTTCTACCACTAAAATAAATATGTTGTACATTTCAATTATTTATAACGAGTATAAATATATTATTTTATTTCTTACATTTTACTCAACTTTTCTCGTGAAATTTGCTTGAATTTTTAATTGTCAATTTTCATTACAATACATTTTTAATTTATAAATATTTATTTATAATTCCATAAGCTTCATATAACCACCCTCTTCAGTACATTAACTACAAAGCAAATAGCATTATTATCATTTAAACCGATTATGAGGACAAACCCCTACTTTTTTACAAAAAAACTGAGCTAATACTTGACCAAAACTTTGCCGTATGGTATAAACAAAACAAATAAATTACAGAATGTTAAATAAGTTATAAGCTTTACATTAAGATGTAAAGTGCTGTAGTATGACTTAGTTTTCAAATGAATCCAGTACAAATCTATCGTGGTAAATCGTGGAATCGAGAGTTAAGTTGAGAGATAATATATAAGTTTCAAATAATGACGATTCCAATACCACCTAAAAATGCATTGTTAAAAGAGATGAGTTTTCGAGCACTACAAATAGGCTATATTTAATGATATTTTCCAATTGCTTGACAGTAATAGATTTTTAAAAAAAGGAAAATATGTTAACTGATATTTTAAGGATTGAAACCCCCGATACGACAATTGATTTCACGGAGAAATTTAAGTGTCTTGATCAAAACATTGTATCAAAGCAACACAATACAAGAACATAATCAGAAACATTCTAATAATAGCTCAAAGAAACAAATACATTTAAATCGCATTTATAAAAAAAGAAATAACTAGTTTCGGTCACACCAGATATAATAACCTACCCTTCCGAAAAATGACTCAAAGTAGATCCAGTTTTGCTCGCTACTTTGTCGTCCCTACAAGAGTAACCATATTCATGACAACAACAAAACAAACTAAAAAACACAGTTAACAACCACGTGTCCATCCCAGGAGCCATCAAACCAGGACCCCGCCCTCCGCGACACTTCGGAACCTATACTTAGTCATCATTTTACATCCGGTATTTGATTCTATGTTGCAGTCTAACGCCCTAAGCTGTTTTACTTTTTACATTTCTATTGTCAACTGTAATACTGTTATTGATTTTCGCCAACGAATTTAGTTTTAATCCTGTGCACAGATGGGTCACACGACTCGATCTTTAGTACTGCAAATGCAGGATTATTTTTCTTTTTGAGTTAGCTTCCACAATGAAAATTCGGTCCCTTTTTTAAGATCTAACTTCTCGAAAAGTTTTACTGTTAAAAAGTGTATGTTATTTTCAATGACATTATCTTATATCGACAGGAGTACTTGTCTTTAAGAAAAGTATGATTTTAGTTTTAACCCCAACCCAAACCTCCACATTTTTCTATCAAATTTTTTTTGTCTGCGCAGAGTATACCATAAAATTAAATACCAAATTAAATCTTGTATAGTCATATATTGTACAGTAATTTGGCGCCAGTAAGTTTTACATCCATTAGATTTAATATGCACATATGCAACACAAAAAACTATTAGAAAATCATACGATAGACAGACATCGTTGAGAAAATGTTCAAAACTTGAAATGGTGCAATCATTTTATAATATTATAAACAAAACTTCATATCGTTATTAAAGAAAACTGATGTTATAATTACTTTTATGTCGTAAATATTTTATTTTATTAGATTATTATATTTAACCATTTTGGTTAAAAACTTGTTTAAAGGTTAAAAAACTTTAAGAATAGTTCATATAAAAACTCGGGATATTTAGTATCATGGATGTTTTGCCAATTGTGTAGCCACATCCTATGGTAACTACATTGAACCTGATGTCCACAACTTTGTTAAACATTTTTATTAACGCTGCTCCAATAATTTCATTGTATGTTGATAGAATTTCATAGGTTCCGATAAATTTTAAACATCTTAAAAATTTCTTATTCAAAATTATCACACCAATTACAAAGTTCTACTTTTAATTAATGTAAGAGAGCAACATATTTCTTGGTATTACACAATTTACATTATTTTTCGTCATCAAAAGTGTTTGTAATTAGATAAAAAAATACATTAAAATTGTAAGATATTGATTTCTGGTGATTTATTATTGCAGTTTTCATTTATTGGTGTATTTTAAACATTATTGATTTAAATGCGTAATATTTGAACTGTTGCTAAAATAACAAATAAATAGATTACATCCGTTTTGCAGACATATGCTTTTCTCCTCCACTGACCTGTATTTAAAAGTAATTCTATGTAACTTATGATGAAATTTATTTTAACTTCAAGAGGTCTAACAAAATAATTTCCATAACTGAGAAAATTACTATAACGATTTATTTAAAATAGATCAATCAAGTAGTAAGTGATATGATATATTCTTTTGAGTTAGACTAATAAAATAAAATAAAATTTTCAAAATACCAAAGGACTTACTCAATTCAAAATGTTTACAAATAAATTATGCTAATTCCGACCATCTCTGATTTTTTATTCTTCTTGAAGTGTTTAGGAATTCCGAGTCAACGATAGGTTAGGTTGTCTAATGTCTAATGGTTGTATTATAGTTTTCAATTCCAATTTCGGTAGATTCCGCGTTAATCCATTTCCATTGGAAGAGACATTCCATTTGTTGAGTTAAAGACGTCATTACCCCTGTCTTTAATTTCTAAGGCATGTCTCAAAGCACGTTCGGAATGTCTTATTTACCACAGACATGTTCTGTCCAATAGCAAGTCATTAACTTCTTAGCACTGCCCAGGTGGACTGAGGCTTTTGTAGCAGAAGGACAGGAATGCCAACAAAACAATTAAATATCTAATAAACTGGACAGAACTGTAAACCCAGATAGTGAGGCTGTAGACATTTTAATTAACTCTGGTAGTTTTAAATTAGATATGTATGTTCCAGTTTTTTACTTAAAGATGTTATACTTATTTACCTGAAGTCAAGGTAACAAAGTCATATAAATATTCCAAATTATTTCGAAAACTAAAAATACATTTTACAACAAACAATACACTATCTGACTTTTCATAAACCATTTTCTCATCTAACCTAACCTAACCCTACCCTCCTTGAATAAATTAATATTTAAATGTCATGATTAAAGTGTCTGTTAAAATTATTTTCACGTTTCATGGTCTCACGGCTTGGAAAAAGTATCTTTTGACGGCAAGTTGTTTGTAGTTCTTGTTGTCAAAATATATACGTAGACCTATGTCGTATCTACGATTGCGTTAATATAAGTTAAGAAAAAGACTTGGTATTTGTTACGGAGAACCAATTGTAAATGCTATTATACTATTGGAATCATAATTTTTTTTTAATGTCAATATGTTAATCACTTCCAATTGTTTCGTTTTCCTGAAAACCACGCGAAACATCATTCAGGAATCCATGTTGTGTGGTTAGGTTAGGTTAGCTTAGTCAGCAGAGCATCTAGAGGTGTGAGAAGGTGCAATCATTAAACGTGCAACGTGAAGAAGAGGTGCAATTATTTTATTATTGAGTTTAGAGAAGGACTTTGCTATAAAACATCTTCTGCTCCCTACTCGAATCTGAAATAAGCGTGTAAAAGTGATATGGTAATAGCTGCATCTGCAATAAAAAACATATTAATAAAGAAACATATGGCATCTTGTAGCTTACACGCGGGATATGTGCAGAAAGTAATTTTGTAGTCACAACCCAAACATATTAGACTACTTCAACGTTATATAATTTTACAAGTAAAGTGTTTATTTAATATGAACAACACAAAACATAACATGAGTATGGAACTAACCCTCTAACGTTATTAATTTAATGATTGTGATTAATAGAATAAAATGTAAATTAAATTAACCCTTTTGAACAGTCTCCCTCCCATAGCCTTTACTTACATACGCTGAACTTATATGTTAGGTTAGAACTCGGGGATGTTTAGGTTTTGATTCTGTTAAATTAACACATACACTTGTTGAGCATTCGTCCACTATAGCAACAGTTATGCCAAATTGGAATGTAAAGATAAACATATAATAAGAGGCTTCGATGTTTGTTGTTAAAATACATGATGTAACTTGTTTGGGCACCCGCGCTTGTACCTGAATAACACATATTAAGCGGGGCGATTTCAAATAAGTACCATGCGATATGATCCACAGTAGTTACTCTGTGGCATGCTACAAATTTGACTAATAGATCAGGATGACATTGCTTCCGATCCGAGTGGAGAAATATAATTGGCCCTGCTACAGTATCGTACAATGAAGTTGTCACACAAAAAGATTTTATTTGATTCTAACATTAGTGGAAAAAAATATAAGTCTACAGAGAATTTCTCAAAAATATGAGACTTTGGGTAAAAATAGCAAACCATTTACGGTACCGATTGTAATCGTACATTTTATTTAAAAATTAATATAAATAGGGGGGTATATGGGGAGCAGCAAAAATTTATAAAACAGCAAAATTTCGTGAAAAGTATCATTTAAAGGTACTTTTATTGAAAATGCGGGTATAATTTTTGTTTGTGAAACACGTAATGATTGAGACGCAGAGAAGAAAAAGGCAGGAAAATGTCCAAAAATAGCAACATTCCGAGTAATGTATGATGTAAGGTTGTAGAGATTACTTTGTGATTAAACGCTGCGCGAAAGATGGAAACTTCACTGTAGCCTACAATAATACTGACGCTCAGCACAAAATGCTTGAAACTTTCAGATTGTCGCATGCCGAAGAATTCTTTGCTGATGTATGCAATAGTATCTGCACGATGTCGCTTCACTCACAAATTACGTTGCATAATGTTTTATTGGTTTATTACTTGCGTGTAATAGCGAGGGTCCATTGATTGAACTGCTCCAATGACGATTATTTTTCCATTATCTAAACTAGCAGATGTAACAGATTCATTTCACCGATCCTTCAAATGGTAACGTAGCCACTTACAACCCCAGAAATAATCCATGTGTTTCTCCGGCCTTTTGATGTGGAATTAAAAAAAAATCAATGCAAATCTCATCCAACATTATTTAGTACATTATTAATTGAAGCCTCAATTTTTGTACTCAAAAGGTAACTTGCTTTAAAAACTAGTACAAACAAAACAAATAAGCAAACCCACCAGAATAATTCGCAAGAGGTAACTCGGAATTCGATGCATGTCCCAGTTTGTATTTTTATTCTGAGTAAGGAATCTTGTCCGGATATTTGAATACTTGTCGAACAGTGCGAGGAATGATCTTGTATACCGCGGGATGCAAATGACTTCATTAGTACCTAAGTCATTAAGTCTGGAATTCCAGCACACCGTCTTCAGATGTGCTTAACTGAATATTTTCCATTAAACCCATCAATTACAACAAAGTTTGACATATCGGTAATTACAAGCTTTACTGAGAACAATGGAAACTGGGAGTTCATATCTAAACTGTTAGAGTTTTTACAAGGAAGTACAAGTCTGTTCAGTTTATTAGGTATACGAAATGAATTAAACAGATTCTACAAATTAGATTAAAGAGAAACAAACTAAAAACATCCATTGCTAAGAGGAGCATAAATAGAAGTAATCGTATTTATACTCTCTCACATATACGTAGTATAAACTTACGTGATGAATCAACAAATCTGTGTCAAGTTTTTAGTGGATAAACTAGTTTTGAGGTCCTTTTATCGGTAAGAAAACTCCCTGAAATTGCATGAGGTTGTTATAGAATAAGTAATTTCTAAAAACCGACTACCGATTCCTTTCAAGTTTCAGTGAAGTCTGAAGATTAATGACTCAAACGCGTATGAAAAATTCAAGTCAAAATATATTACGGTTCAGGAATAATTGACAAACAACCAAAAATGAACTTTGACCGGCGTCGTTAAAAGCTCGATTTTAATCAAATTTAATTTACGATGAGGACAGGTTTGTGGTACAATCGAAGCAAGTTTAGACTTTTTTTAAGACGGCGTCAATGGTTAATTTTCACTTTTTGATTGACAAAAAGTGATAAATAAATTCTATAATAACCTTCAGTCGTTTGTTGTGTTAAAAAATACTTCATTTATTAATAATTATTCTATGCGGAGTAAAGATAGTGGAGTTTTCTATTGAATTGTGCTTGTATTTGAGTTAATAAACGGGAAAGTAAAATTATATACTGCTTTAAGTTTTTGTAATTTTACTTGTATTTTTAATTTATAATATCCTACTTTTTGAGGTATTTAAATGTATAGTGTTTTGGGAAGTGATTACTCGGTTCAAGTCGGATCTCTCCCATAATCTCAGGGGTCCGAGTTCCATGTTCAAGACCAACGAAGTGGGACGCACCAAAAAGAAGTGTTCCGGTGCAGTGAAAGGTTGCACCTCCTCATGACAGCCCTGCACTGGACTGCAAGATTTTTCCGTTCTAAAGAAATAAGCCTCAAGGTGGAGGTTACCGGTGCTGAAGATATGAATGACAAGTAACGTGTGTCTCTAACAGGTGACGCTTTCTGAGTAATTAGCTTTCCCTGAACGTACGGGACTCTGACCAACTCTTTTGTTAGCTACTTGTGGGAATTATATGGCAGACCATAGAAATTCAAACAAAATTAGTGAGATTGTAGAACCATTAAGCTGAGGTCCGTTCTGAGATGTTACCCAGGGTTCCGATGCTTTTATCCAAATAGCCGTCGCCTCTGGGCCCTGAGACTATGTATCCAGCATCCCGATGTAGCTGAGTCCTGGGAGGTCGCCTCTGCCTATTCCAATGGAAGAAGAAGATCTCCTACTCAACCCCAAAGGCGATTCAAACTTCGCATCTCAGCTTGAGCGACGCTACTAAGCAGTTGACACAGCAAAGGAACAATAAAACGCCAATCCGAGCTCAAGAAAGTTCTTAAATCTAAACTTGTAGCCAGAGGCGAGATTTGGGTAGAGGAATAAGCCAAGATCCAATGTTATCTTAATCAGGTGCCGGTTTCAAACCAGAAAATACGACCAAAGAAGGTGGGAGGATAAAACATAGGGAAGAGAAGTCTACCTTTTCCCCCTTAAATCGAGGCCTCATCTTCGAAAGAGTTATCAGTAGTCCCTAGAGATTACTCCGGTAACTGATGTCCAAAGGTTAAGTCAGTAACAGAAGATTATGGAGAGGTTCCAGAAGCTTGCGGATGGTTTACTTCCTGTATTTTCAGGGTATTATGTGAAGAGAAACGCAATTGTCGTATCCTACTCTAACGACATATTAAGGGATGGGCTACTGACAGTAGTAGTGAACTTGGAGCTGGATGTAATTGAGAGCTTGAGGTAAGGTGACAGGGGTGAGATCTTGCAGTGTCGAATGAGATCACCATTAGACCACCTGACTGAATTCCTGAAGCCATGGTCAGCCAGCCCGATGGACAAAACCTAGATTTTAGAATAAGCGAATGGAAAATTTTGTTACAAAAGGCAGAACAGAAAAGCAAAATCAGGGTGGTGTTATGGTATGCGACTCTGTATTGGAGCCCATTTGAACATCTGGTAACAGAAGACACATTTTTTTTGTGGAGGTTACCACTGATTATCTCTGGCGGAAAGGAGAGTGGGATATCAGAGGATGGTCAGAATAATCCAAATAAACCTACAGAAAAGTAAGGCTGCCTCAGCAGCATTCTTTCACCACTTTAGAAAAAACAGCACTGACATAGCTTTCATCTAGGAACTATGGATCCACAGAGCCGGGCTGGGAAATAGAAAAGGTAAGCTTATTTATTGAAATTTCTTAAAAATGTAAGAACCTGTATACTTATATCTGAAGCGATACATAACTTTCCATTAATGGACTTTCGTTCTAGATATATCACGACGGTGTAGGTTAGCTGGAGCTGAAAAAAGGCCTTATAATGAGCTCCCAAAAGGTATATTGGCTTTTATACCATTTGACGTTACGAACCTGGAATATTGTGCAGTTGGTGCCAGATGGCTACTAGTGGGTAGCGATGCCAATTAACATCACTAAACAGGCTGGGAAAGTGAAACCACAAACCCTAAGGGTGAGTCATTATGTCAAATAATTTACATTTACTAAATAACGGTAATGACCCCACCTCACAATAGGGCATGGGTGTAATATCTAAGAAGAACATTCCGTTTCAGGCCATAAGTATATCCAATTCTAACTGGATACAGACATAGTTACAGAGACCTTCAGAAACCCACCAAGAACTCATTGATCACACCACCATGATAACCTATTCTAACCGACTTAAAACGTTTAGAGTGAGAAACTTTGCAGATCTAGACTAGGTCAAGTCAAAAATTGGATATGTCATGATAGACTGCTGTTATTTTGTTAGCGATAACTGCCCAATAAGCACCAAAATGGTGGAACAAGGGTATCTCTAGCGCCTGAAAATACATACTCGACATCTTTTTTAAAGCAGCAAAACTCAGCCGAAAGTTAAAGTATAAATCTTAGCTTTTACCAAATACGGAAAACCATCAGAAAGGGCAAACACGAATCCAGGAGGGCGTTCATACAAGATCTGGACAGTCTTAAGAATGCAGGGGCTAGACTGAACGAGTTTTGGCCGCTCGTTCTTTGAACCTAGTAGTTAATGCAACTTAAGGAACAATATACCAAATAAAAAATGAAAACGCTAAGTTTTCTTTCTGACACTAATTTTCATAACTGTATTGTGCGGAACGATGCCAATAGTGAGCACCGATTAGTTGACAACAAGAGCGACTTCAGAAGACTGGAAGTTAGTTAATTTAACATTAGACTTAGTTATTTTAACATTCTCCAATGTTAAATAGGTAGTGCAACGATTCAGCAAATTAAGTCATCTGGAGGAGACGGCGTATTCCATCGCTTGTTGCAGAGGTGGGTGGACTCTCTTTTTGTCAGCATAGTATGTGGCTATATATCGCAAGCCAGAAAAGTTAGCAGAGTAGTCTTTATTCCTAAGTGTGGTTTACAGCTGGTTCATTTTGGAAACATTGGAAAGACTGAATTTCAGATACATACGGAAGTGTGTTCTAAAATATCTACTAGTGATACTGGATAACTTATGGAATGTCCATCTGGAACATCCCTTTCTAAAGCCAAATCGTCCCTAATAGTGACCAAGCGCCTTATTAGATACTAACGGGGACTAAAACCGTGTGTCGCCCATTAGATATACACGACAATCGTCAGACCTCAACTAAAGTATGGTTTCCCTGGTACGGTAACTACAAGGTATAGCAGGCAGCAAACTAGTAAGTTTGCAGCGACTGGGATGCATGCTAATTCCCGGATCTTTTAGAAACACACCCAGAGCTGCCTTATAGGTTTTGTTAAGTTTCTCAACATATTCATAATGTAGGACGTAAAACAGGCTATCTATATGCTACATTATAGTGGCGAATGGAGGAGGAGCATCCTTGAGTTGGGGCAATGCGAAATCGTCAATAAAGTGTTGGACTCGTTGTTAGACGTGCTAAAGCATTCCCAACTAATACGTTTTACTCGACCCATCACAGTTCTTGTTAATTCACTCAAAGACTGGGAAGATGGCAAGTGGGTACGTCCTAGACAACTTGTTGGGACTTGTTGTTGATGGCAACTTGTTTGGTACACTGACAGATGATTGCATGAACAACAGTCTTGGTACCACTGATACTGTCAAACCAATAGAGTAACTTTTAAGAAAATCTAAGAGAGGTATTGTACAGTATTTCGAGCTGAGATCTGCGCAATATGTAAATCTAGGACTAGAAGGATACCTTAAGGGTAAGGACATTCTAATACTCTCAGACAGCCTAGAGCAATCAAAGACCTCAGCTTTGTAGAAGTCTCATCCAAACTTGTATGGGATTCCCTCAGCTCTCTCTCATGTCCTGTCAATTACCAACATGGTGTGATTAGGGTGTGATTACCTTTACATTACAGAATTGAGGGAAACGAGAGGGCGGACCTATTGGGGATAAAAGGAGCCGCGGCCTTTCTTATGGGTCTAGATTTCGCTTTTGGGATCAGGCGCACAATAGCAAGAGGTGTCGTGAGAAAGTGGGCACATCGAATATTAAACTGATGTGTTTCATTTTTTAAATTTAATACACATTTAAAAAAATACATATATTTCAACACATTAATACAATACATTTTAAGTAAGGACTTAAATATACTTTTTCTATTAAATTTACGTTTTATTATCATTTTTAATAAATTTATTAAAAAATAAATTCTGATATCTATTTATTATTAGTAGTATTAGAAAGTGTGAAGGAATTAAGGTTTAAGGCATATGTTAATGTAGTGTATAGAAAGTTCTGTGATGAGTCAAAATAGATTTTGGATATATATATATATATATAAAATAAATTTTTCTGTGGATATATCTAAGGACCCTTGAGGGCAAAATATTGGTTTTTATAATTATGTCTGTCCGTACAATGTGCTCTTCAGTTAAAACACTCAGACCAATTGTAATGAAATTGGATACATGGGTGTCGCTTAACTCGAGACTTTTTTCTTAATTTTTCGAATTCTCAAAATTTGTTTGTAGCTTTCATAAGATAAAAATACGATTTTATCCAAATCGACTATAACGATTTTGATCAAATTAAAACGTCACCATCTCTCAAAAAATGTTAGTTTTTGAGTTATCGGTAAAAAAAAAAAAAAAACTATAAAATCGACCATGCACCAATAAAAGACGTAATTTCTCAAAATCGACTGTTTTGATTTCGTTCAAATTTTAAGAAAATATGAGAATTAATTAACCAAACCTCTGTGAAAAATGGCATGGACAAAATATTACTGTTTATAAATAATTTGAATAATACAAAAATGAAGCTTGACATCGGCAATTTAAAATAAAAGCTTTATTTTACTTAAATACAACTTACACAGAGGACGTGTATGACACAACCGAAGAAAATTTTAATCCCTATTTAAATTTTTTTTTTTTTTTTTTTCAGTATCACGGTTCATTTTCACTTTTTTCAACTGACGTTTTGGTGACGAATAGAGTTGGTTGATTTTTATTTGGTTTTGGGCATGGGTCAATGAGAAAGTTAGTTATGCTCGTATGTTGTTTGCAATGTTTATTTACTTTTTGAATTTTATGAAAATGCAAAAACGTTTCATTGTACAACTCAAATATATTTGAAACTGTTCTGTTAGAAGAGTTTTGGTTTTTGGTTATTACAATGTGTTATTACTGGTAAAACAATTATCTGAATAGTGGAAGTACTTTAAAAGATACGTCTATTTTTCAATTTTTATGAAATTGCCAGTTAACGTAATTTTAAGTTGTGTAAAGATTTGATTTGATTTGTATGATATAGTAACATCATGACTAACATGATGTTACTATATGTTTTGTCATGATTTGTGACTAACATGATGGTGTTGTGGACAGTAGTGCTACATAAATATAAAAGCAAATTATACCAATTAATACATCAGTTAACGGTTAGTAGTGAAGCACTAATATTGAAAATAAAATTATGATAAACCTGTTAAAATGTGAGTGCACGGGATCCTAAGTTTACTAGCTTGTTCTATCGTTTCGCTAGTAAATAGAAAAATAACTAAAAAAGAGAGATTTTTAAATAAATATATATAAGGTAGTATATATACCACAGCAAAAACAGTTTTGTAAAGTAAGTGGGTCCTCGAATCCTGTTTCTGTGAATAAACTGAGAAAATACTACCAACAGTATAAAAGTTGACTCAATAATAACTGAAGCTATGCAAAATGAAACTCCATTTAAATAGAAAACGTTATGATTTGATTTGTGCCTCGTTCAAGAGTGTATTGAAAGTCAAGCTGTGCGGACGGATCATTTGTGTGCCAAGTCGTTGAAAAAAAAGGCGAACATTCATTAAATACAGCGTTAAAATGTGGCAATTAACATGTAGGCGTACGGGAGTTGGAGTTCGGTGTACAATAGATCGTTTAAATATCGAATAACGAAATCAATTTGTAATCATATTCAACACCACTCGTTGGTTCGGTTGGACAACTCGACAAGTGTTGCTTGAATGGAACTTGTCAAATATCGGAAATAACGAGAATAACGCCTTCCCCTCCCTCTCTTCCTTAATGACATCTCACGATCTTAGTAATCAATCTTTACTTGCAGAGTGAGGGGAAGACGTGTCGAGGGTATTGTTGAAACATAACCACAATTTATTACAGGTCCGCGATTAAAAAGCATAATGACTGGCTGGTTTTGTATGCGATTCATTTACGAATTTTATAAGATTTAACTAACAAAATCGAAAGATTTTTTCACTCTGTGAGGGTTTCTTAAAGGATGTTTTAGAGTTCAGAAAAATAAATAAATTATATTAAGAGTTGAAATTGTAAGTACTTTATGAAAATATCTTAAGATTTTTTACGTAAAAAAAACTTCAGTATATATTTTTTTAATGCTGTATTCGGTTATCATTTTCCCACTATCCTTTTATTACAATTTGTACTTTTTATTTTATTTTATATGTAAGACATTTAATTTGGAGCTTCACAGGACAAACCTTCAGGAGTTACAACTAGTTTGGAGGTCTCTTATTATTACTTTTATAATTTTCTCACTTAAACGTAGATAGAGAGTTATGTGATGTGTAAACAAATATAAAACAAATTATGTATGGATTCCTTTTGAGGTCCTTTGAATCCAAAATAGTTGTTTTTGGACTGACGTCTCTATGTCTCTGTTATATGAGCAGTCCAAGGTAAATGAGTGGACCGATTTTAATAAAATTTAATTTGTAGTTATATTTTTACTATATCTTGAGACTTTATACCATTTATTTGGTCAATCATACTTTGGGCGTAGCCATAAAGAAAAAAATACAAATTTACGAGTTTTTTCAAAATCAACTCCAACGATTCTGATAAAATTTTCTTCAAGTTTAACCTTTAAAGACACAAACAAAACGTAGGTCCCTATCTCTCTAATACTTTCAACTCGTGGGTTATAGCTAAAATCAAAAAATCGGCCAACATCCTGTTATAAAATACGTTAATTCACAAAAACGGGTCTACCTATTTCGTTCAAATTTTGGTGAAATATGTAAATTAATGACCCAACGCTTGTAAAAATCACAAGTAAAAAAAAAAGTTGGATAGATTAACAAAAAACAACTAAAATAAAAATTGGCGGCCAACATTAAAAGCTTGATTTTAATGAAATACAATTTACACTGAGTGAAATAAGCTAACCAAGGTTAGGCTCTACAAAGACACGGCATCAATTGTTCATATTCACTTTATAACTCACAACTATCAAACTGTAGTGTTTAATAACGTTTTTGTCCGTTTTTATTTGGTTTTACTATGTGAGAAAGTTTGTGACATGTTTTACACAGTTTAAGATCTTCAATACAATTGCAAGAGCACATAAATCGATTGAAAGAAGTTTTTTGAAATGCTAAGAAAAGCAAATTTTAAAGTGAAATTAGACAAAACCGAAATTTTAAGAAAAGAAGAAGCATACTTAGTAACTCCTCTAACCTAAAGGAGTTAAACCAATCCCGGATAAAATTAAAGTAATGAAAAATTACCCAATACCGAAAACAGCCAAACAAATAAAAAGATTTTTAGGACTTGTCGGATACTACAGAAAATTTATTAAAGATTTTGGAAAATTAACAAAACCATTTACTAGTTGCTTAAAAAAGATGCAAAGATAGATAGGCCTATGACCAAACAGGATTATATCGACTGTTTTGAAAGACGTAAAAATATGTTATGTAATGAGCCTATATTACAATATCCAGACTTTGAAAAGAAATTCATATTGACTACAGAGCAATATTAAGTGAAGAAAACAAGGGTTCTGATTTACCAATAGCATACGTAAGTAGTGAAATTAATTACTCAGATATTGAAAAAGAGTTATTAGCGATTGTATGGGAAACCAAATACTTTAGACCTTATTTATTTGTAAAAACATTTACCATATACACTTACCATAAACCACAGTAGTGACAAAGGCTATTTGCAGTAAAAGAGCTGAAATACAAATTATTAAGATGGCGTTTAAAAATATAAGAATTTACTTATGAAATAAATAAAGTATAAGTAAAGTAAACTTAACCAGAATGCAGATGCGTTATCAAAAATTCAATAAAATGTAACACAGAAAAAAAATCGATAGACCAAGAAGAAATTGATAATTTAGAAAAATTATTGGAGAATCAACATAATTTTATTTTCTAGAATTGGATGGTAATAAATCGATAGTTGTTAACTTAGTTGAAAGTGAAGTTAGTAATCAGACGATACATTCAAATTTCGAAGAAAATACACAAGTATAAATTCCTATATTTGAAGAACCGGTAAATTTTGGAAAAAACAAATTATACTCTCATTGGTTAAATATCAGTCAAAAAAGGTAACAAAACCATATAAATTAAGTCATATGAATTAATTAACCATATATAAATTATGATCATATTTATATGAAGGTTATTTCGAGTAACAAAAAATAATTTTGAACAAGACATAATTAAATTTGTTAAAGAATACTTATTACCAAACGTAAAATATAATTTATATTTTGAGGATAATTTCTATGAAAAATTCGTTGTATGTATCTCAAGAAACTTTAAAAGTTCGCAATTATATTTGATCAAAATAATATGAAAATTATTAGACATAGCTGACTCTGAAGAAATTCATGTAATCGTAAACAATTATGTTAGTAAAACCAATCATAGAGGAATTACTGAAACCTATTATAATCAAATAAAGCGTAAATATTATTGACCCAATATCAGGGGAATAGTGTACAAGAAAATGTAGATAACTGTGATGTATGTTTACAAACAAAATATGAAAGTGTTCCATTGAAAACGAAATTAACTCCAACGCCCACAGCCTTAAGATCAAAAGGAACATTATCAATTGCTACAGTAACGCAACCAATATGGTTGCTTGAGATATGGCCGGCGATTTTGATAATTTGTTTGTTCGTTTTTAAATTTTATCAAATAAGTTGTTCTCGACTTATCGTGGGAGGGAGTGTAGCGTTTCGTTAACCATTTAGCTAGATGAATCCAAATCACTCAACTATACGTAAGCTTTATTAACTTTATTAGCAACATCAAATTTTAAGTGGGACTTTCACACGTATTTTGCAAAACAAAAACATATATATTTGCTATCGGATTCTAAAAATAACGTGTACCAGACCTCCAAAAATAAGATAGCGGGGAAACATTACTATATTTTTACTCAACCGATTTTTAATCAAACTTATTTCTAATATCCTAATTTCTAATTTACTAACCTCTTTTATTTAGAATTTATACTGACCCTCAAACGTAAGACGGCCAACAATTTCAACATTTTTGTTTTATAAGTCATTATTATTTTCTATATGATTTAAAATTTACCAATAATATTTTATTGCAATTTTTAACTTCTGTGATCAAAATCTTGGAATATTAAACACACCAAAAAATGGGATAACATATTATTTGTTTTGTTTTTTTCAACCGATTTCGTTAAAACTGATTTACAATATGAATTTTACGATGTTGATCTTAAATTGATAAACATATTATACGAATATCCGTCTCCAATAATACCCGTCCCTAAAAACCAAAATAGTTTCAAAAATTTAATCTTTTAGGTCTAAACTTTTTTTATTAGTGATTTTGAATACGTAATTTATGACTCTGGAAATAATTTACTAACATATTTGAAATTGGAATAATACCAGTTTCTTAAAAATCAAATTAAATTATTGGTGCTACGCCCAAGTGGGCTTCGTAAATTATATAAAAAAATATTTTATTTGTCTCTTATTTTTAACTCTCTCCTTTTCTTCTACAATATAATTATTGTGGTTGTCTGATGGACATGCCTTTCCTACATCTGGGGTCAATAATACCAGGCAATAAACAGGTTGTGGTTGAATTTTGATAACTTCTCGACCATTTCTGTTTTCCAATGATCGTCATTTTTTTATATTTTCTCTATTTTCATTCCGTGCTTTGTCCACAATGCAAACTGTTTCTCTGTGTAATATGGAGTTGCCCTTGAACTTGATAGTACTGTAGTAGTTATGTTTCTTAAAACAATTAAAGAGGCGTCACTCATTTGCTACCACAAACTACCAACAATTCCTTTCGTATGACTTATTATTTCTTCTGGAGGAAAATCTCTGCCAGAATAAGAACATTAAACTTCCACTATTCTAACGTCATCAATCAGACCGACAGGAGTTGCTGCCATAGAAAAATATAAAAATTACTTTTAGTCATGGAGAAAAAGCTCTGTAGTTACGTGACTGGCGGACGTTTTAAGTTTTATTGTGTAATAATCTGAAAGGGCTTCGGCAGATAATAAACTTACCAACATTTAATGTTATAGATTTAAAAAAAAAAAGAAGATTAACACTGTATTACGAATAAATTTACATTTTAGTTATTAAAAATAAAAAATGGCAAATTGGAGATATTTATAATATAAGACGTACATTTGCAAATAGAATTAAAGAATAAACTATTTATTCTCATTTAAAAATAAAATAAAAATAATTTACTTAACTAATATCAGTTACCTTATGGTGAAGGTGTCGAACAATCCTTGTTTTGATGTCCTTTTTGTATTTCCTAAATGAAGCGTTTCGACTATTTATCAGTCATTATCAAATTTACTCGTAAAATACACTACACAAACACTTAAACAACACAAATTATTAACATTTAAGATGAAAATAAAATGGCGACATACGTTGTTGGTGACCTTTCTCGATGTGGCTCGATCGTCGACTTCGAGTTGGAAACTAGTGATAATATTGTTAATTGGATACCCGAATTGAACAATATTTAACATTTCCCAACAGAAAACCCATCAAAATAATTAATTCAAAAGAGACTAAAGAACTATCTTTAAATGGTGTTTATGGACGATGATGATTCTATAATCAAATGCTTCTTCATTCTACAGACATTAAGACAGGATACCCAAGGATCCTGGACGCTACGACCTTCAGGTTGGGAGAAGATCAACAACCGGACTTCTCCATTAAATTACAAAGACTAGACTTGGACAAAATTGATATAAATAAGATATCAAAAATTAATAAAACTTTAAAAATAACATCAGATTTTAACATATGGATTATAACTTTGTGTATTATTCTAATATTAATAATGTTGTATGGTTTGTACAAGTATTTACAGATGAAAACTTTGACTTCACAGAGGCTTGTACCCCTGCATATCCCAGAACGAACTTCTCAACCTACCCCCGAAGTGAATGGAGGAATTACATCACGACATATTGTTTAGTTTATAAGTTGATGTTAGCATAAATTTAGCTTAGTAAGCATAGTTAATAAGTAGCAGTAGAATCCTTGAAGCTCACTCCGTCACTTCTAAATGTATGTTAGATTGTAAATAGTAATTAAAGGTTTTTTATTAAAAAGAAAGTTTCCGGAACGTAACTTGTATAGTATAGCCTATTATATCTATACACAATAGTACACTTATAACGTACAACATAGCTATGATAAGAAACATCAGGAAAAGTATTTAAACGGATGAGTCACTTGTAATAGTTAATCCAGTGAATCATAGGCAATGAGTCACGGTCGAGAATTTAAAAAAAATCATTTTCTGATCTTCGGCTGTCTCTGTGCCGATGTCACTTGAAACAAGTGGACTTATTTTAATCAAATTTGGTAAGTGGGTATATTTTGGCCATACCTCGGAACATTTGTTTCCATATTTTCGATAACGTAAACTTTGGCGGTACCAGCCATAAGACTAAAACACAAAATTCACATTTTCTCATAATCGACTTCAAAAAGTTTGATCAATCTTTGCTCAAATGTAGCCCTTAATTTCCCAAATAAAACTTATTGTTTGCCAGTTTCCAAAAGTACTAGTTCATCAGTTATCGGTAAAAACCAAAAACTTAAGAATATAGCTGATATAAAAGACTTTTTTTCCAAATCGGCTCTACCAATTTCGTTCAAATTTTGGTAAATGTGAATAGTAATGGTAGAACCCAAACCAGAATAATAGAAAATGACCGTTCAGGAATAATTTTCAAGAAACGAAAATGAAACTTGACCGCCATAATTTAAATTCCGTTTCATCAATTACGATTTACTCAGGTCGAGTTACACACGAAGAAGATTTAAACCTAATTTAAATATTGCTTAAAATAATCTGTATGAATCTCCATTGTTAATTTTCTACTTTACTTTTGACTGATACTGACATTATTTGAAAACAAATTTTGTTTGTATTTAGTCTTTTGGATGTATTTAAGAAAGTTTGTGCACAGTTTATTTTGTTGGTAGGATTACAATCTTCTTTCAATTAGCGTTGCGTATTGTCATCAAGGTGGACATTTTTAACACCTTAATTTTAAATTGTCTGTGGAACGTCCACCAGTCTGTGGAACCAGTCGGTGGTGAGGGATAAAGTTCCTTTTATTTTGTATACGTTCTTTTGTGTTTCATTCCCCCCTTCCCCTTTTTGCCTTCTTTATTTTATCGATTCAATTTTCATATTAAGGGTAATTTTCAAATCTTTTCATGGGTAATGCCTACCATTTATTTTCTACCATCTACCAACCATTTTCTATCTTCATACCTACCGTTTTTACGAATGAAATATTTGCGTATTTTTTTTAGGGTGTCAAGCGAATGTTTTACCGATTCAGTGAAGGGGCCAGCCCAGCCAGTATAGTGGAACAGCCCTAAGAAGGCACTTGTGCTCGGTGCGGGGCGGTGAGGAAGAGGTGGATTATGTCGGAAAATAACACCGTTCCACAAACATTAACTTTGCCTCCGAATCGCCAGCTACCTGTGACTTGCCCTCCTCGTACCCCTTACTTCGAGAATAGTACAGCGTTTTCACCCGATCTGCGAAGTGCCTTCTTAGGCCTGTTCCACTAAAACATAGTAGTGATATTTCCATTACGGCTAGTAGCATTATCTTCCATTTGATTTGCATTGCTTATGGACTCCACATTCTGAAGTTGAATGTGGAACCGACAGTAGAGGCTATTGTCTTATTTGTATTTATAACTCCGAATTTGGTAGAATTTCGGTTTTAAGGGTTTGATCAAATTTTGCTAAATTTATCTCGTATTGTCGCCACCTGCCCAAACTTACCAGTTCAAGAGTTATCAATAAAACAAAAACAAAAAATCATTAAAAACTGTTTATAAGACCTAATTTCTAAATCGACATTACCGTCCAGAAATCCGGATGTCTCTAATATTGTTTATACTGTCTAAACGGCCAGAACTGTTTTCACGCCAATTTCAGCTGTGAATATAGCTGTGTAATGAAAAACTAGATTTCTGAATTTATATAAACTTTAACAAATACCCAAAAGGTTTTAAAACATTTAGTAAAAATTGAGTTAAATAGGCCTACATTTTAAAAAATACATGGATGAAAACTAAAAACTGACATTTTGTTGATGTTATACCAATTTTGACATAATTCAGTAATATAAAGCAGCATAAACAATACTTGAATTTCACTTCTTATTTTTTCATATTGTGAAATACGGTTTTTAAACAATAACTCCATTTTCATTTTTTTTATCGCACAGAACAAATCTAGATATTATTGGCTGTGATTTAGTGATATACAGCAGGGCCAACTGGTGACATGTTATACTCAAAAAGTTAATAAAAATCGTCACATTTGAAATGTACCAACCAATTTTTTTTGGTTTAAGAACCTGAAATTATATGAGTTTAAACTTTATAACTCATTTCCATTATTGAAAATTAGTTAAAATTATTAACGTGTTCTGTTTTAATTAAAATTTTGATAATTACGATACTTTTGTCAGAATGGATTAAAAAAACTTATGAATGTCAGAATGGATCAATTTACTTAAAATTGTTAAATATTTTTTTTCAAAATTTTTGGATCTATTGCAATGGTGTTACACTTTCGATATGATGTTTTTGATGGTTCTGGACATTTTCAACCCTCAAGACATCATCCAACACCAAAAAATTGTCTGTAATAAGCAACCAATGTGGAATCATCAATCGCCACATTAAATTAAACACAATACACACTTCATTTGTACAATACAATACAAGACGACGATGCAATTACCTAATCATCCTCAGTTATTAATCACATGCTCACAAACCTTCCTGGCACTGAACTTATTTCACAGTTGCAATTCAGTGTCAAGGCAGGTGTTCCCCTTGTATTATTTGTACAAAGTGTTTATTGTAGGAAATTGCAAATTGGAATGTTTTCTGTTCGTCACTTTGTTGTGGCTCAATTTGTCAAAATTTCAGTTTTTGGTAATTGTGATATTTTAGTCAGAATGGAATAAAGTATATATTTACTACAAATTGTGCATTTTAATTTGGGTTTCTGTTTCATGAAATTATTGAAAACTGCATAAAATGACAATTTGATGAAGTAAAATGTAATTGTCCTGAATACTCCTTTTTGAGGAAAAACTCAACATTAAGGCAGTACTCAAAGTTCTTGAACTTTTCCTAGAGTAGTCTCACCAATTAATTCTAATTAGGACTTAATCTATTAAAGCATAGGGAGAAAATAAGTACTGTATTTGCTAAAATTTTATAGAAATGTTGAATTACCATATTTTAATGATGAAACCTATAATATGTACAATGGAGAGTTGAGTTCGAATTCGTCAGTGTCTTGTAAGTAACACGCCCTGCATTCCACAAAATAAAATTAAGAAAAATGTTATTGACAATTTTGACGAAACTTAATTGGTATTTTTACGGGACTGAATTCGAATTTAACATCGGACATTTCATAAAGCTATTTTTAAGTCATGTGCCCGAAACAGAGTAAGTTACTTATCAAGTTTACAAATAAGTAATCAGGGTATATAATAAGTCCTGTAAATTCATAACGAAAAATGTTATAATTTTCATCATAATATATGCATGCTTCATTTAAAAATCCCATACGTTGTAGTAGCCTATTTTAGACATAAGCTTTTTTTAAAACCTCTAGAAAAACCTTTGATATAAACAATTGACTGAAAAATAAAGAGAAAAATATGTATACATTTTTAATTAAAAGAATATAATACGTTGTTTTCCCTGTGGCTAAAGCTAAAATTAATGCTGCTAATTCCCTTCATTTATTAAGTGTGGTACTTTCCATTACGGAACTTGAAGCAAAACTCAAATGCCAAACCTTAATAATATCTACTTAATGTTTCACCTAAAATAAAAAGTTTATACTTTACTAATACTGTATAGTTTTTAAAGACTCAGAAAAATAAGTTGTACAAATCATTACGCAAACTGTTTTACTCACCCATCCCCGAAACCAAATAAAATCTTTTTTTTTAATGTCAGTTTAACAAACACAGGTTAATATATATATTGTTCACTAATTTTCTTTACCAGCCTCATAATTCATAGGCGCTACTAAGCCTTAATTTATTTAACTTAATGATATGTAAAATAATTATTTTTTGAAATGAATAAGAAAATAATAATAATTATTATATATGTAACGGTATAAGCTTAATATCTGGTGTGACATACATGGAGCGCTAGGTTTGTATAATCAGTTTAGCTTTTGGAACTTAGCAGATATTGAAATAGGCTACAGAAACTGATTACTGAAATTCCTTTCTAAGAATGTGACAGGATAATTTGTTTCTCTATGAATTAGAAACTCGTGTAAATTTATTTAGGTTATTTGTTTGGATCTGAAGATGGATTCTTCTAGAAATTAAAACCGTTAATGAGCATGATAATAACAATGGTCTTCAGGTGTTTTACTACAAATTGTGGCCTATTTCTTTTAGAGTAGAGTAGAGGAAACCCCTAGGTGGGTGATCGTTGAATGTTGACTACCTTTCTATAAGTTTTTAATATGTAGGCTACTTTTAATCCATTATTAATTTCACCAAATGACAAATAATGGCCAGAAGCGTGGATCATGAACTCATGCAGAATAGGGGTGGGTAAATTATCTCGTCCAATGCTTCTGGAATAATGCAACACTGTACAAGGACATGTCACACAGGTGGTGACTTGATCTCAGGTGTGATTAGTCACAGATATAATTAAACTGTTGTGCTGGGTGTGAAGCGAGGGTTAATATTATCAGAGAAGGGATGAATCAACCCCTCCGTGGATGGGTGTGGGAGTGTAACAATGGAATACGTGAGACCATGCAAGGATTTCATTAAAGTTTCAAATACAATGCATCGGAGCATTCGGCTAACAGTTAGATTAGATTGAACTCTACCGTCAGTGCCAGGTAACAAAAGATTGTGAGGCCTCCCTTGTTTAAGATTCAACCCCTCACAATTTCTGTAAATGCCACAGACAACGGTAATCTATTGGAAATGTATGGAACGATCTTATTCATGAATTTGTCATTATAAAAAAATGAGTAAAGTTTTCCTTCTAACAAAGACATTATTTGTCACTTGATTCTTAAACTTATAACGAAATTTATGCCTCTTTAGTCATGTAGTATTAGATTTTAAGTGTTTTATGTAAAAAATATTTACATACATATATAATGTGTTCAAATTAGTTCAATATTGAAAAGAAATTTTAATTATTATTGTAAATTTGACTATTTTGTTATCTGAAAATGTAGAAATAGATGTTTTGTGAAAGCAATAATACAATTAAAATAAATAAAAAAAAGTAACCTAAGCTTAAAGGTTCATTCAAAAATACTAAGTGCACGCTACTTTGAATGCCCTTTTATAAGTATAAAGATTGTTATCCAATATATTCTGTGCAGTGGGGAGGAAATACAAGAATGAGTGTAATTAAACCCTCAACTTGATTTACAAATGTTACGTGCATTGTAATTAACGACCAGGTTTATTGTAGTTTTGTCAGAATGGTTAATGTCGACTTAAAAGGAAATTGACTTAGGCTATTTATAACTTCAAGGATTATATTTTTTGTTTTTACTTACTGATATGTAGGTAGTATAGAAAAAGTTATGTAATGGATCAAAAATATCGATGTAAAGTTTGTTTGGAATATCTTAGTCTTTCGAATGTGTGACGCCTAAACTAAAGCCTAAAAAGGTGGACTTATTTTAGTAAAATTTGGTATACAGGCATATTGGAACTGTTTTACATTGTGCTCATAACTCAAAATTTGGGAGTTTAAGGAAAAAAAGATAATTTACGATTTTAATTCGAATTTTGCTCTATTGATTTTATGACATTTTGCTCAAATGGCCTCTAACGACCTAAACAAAACTTATTAGTCGTCATCTCTCGAAAAATGTCGTTTCGTGGATTGCTGGTAACAAACCCAATAAACCAGCTACTTAAAAGAATTCTGTTATGAAATATGTAATTTATCTTTATCGGCTCTACTGATTTGTTAAAAATTTTAATGAAATGTCAAGGTAGTCATTGCATGTCAAACCGGTGTGTAAATTCGCAAAAAAGTACCTTGATCGCCGTCATAAAAATTTCGATTTTAATGAAATACAATTTACGCTGGTAACTCGTCTTTGTAATTATATATATATATATATGTATATATTGAATCTTTGTTCACTAATAGGTCTTTAAATTTGGAACAGGTTTATCAGTTACTACGTTATGGTGCTAAAAGTTATTCAAAATATTCCGACTATGAAAAATTCATAATCCAATTAATCGATGTCCCACCCGAGTCAGACAATGAAAATTAAATTATCGAAGTTTAGAATACTGTTTAAGAACTTCACATCTCCATTCAAGTAAAATTGATACCAGTTGCATCACGCTATGTTTCTGATAGAGATTAGGAACCATTATCAGTAATACAAACTCTAAATTGCTTCGTCTAAACTTAAAACCATTCAATAGTTCTCCAGATCAATGGTCATTCCCAAGCTTATTTGAAGATTTTGGTGATCAAAATGAAAGCATCAACAATACTGAAAAATTACAATGCTTGTCTTTGGTTCAAGGTTAATAAAAATCTACCCGTCATTTCTCACAATTATGAAGTCGCGTGGAGCGGCTTATATCACAAAAGATACCTAAATATCATAAAGATAGTGACTTTCATGTATAATATTATTGATTTGTCTGATATCTTCAACCCATCAGCTAGAAATGTCTGGGAATTGTATCTCACTATCAAGGAAGTCAAAGGTTTACTAGCTCTAAAACATGACGTTCAAAAGAACAATATTGTTTTGACTATTCTTCTATTACATAAACTCGATTGTGACACACGGAAGAAGTTTGAATTCAAATACGAATGCTAAAAAAAAAAAGTAAAAGAAATAATAAATTTCCTTGAAAACGAATGTTCGCATATGGAGGCTGCAAATCTTTCTTCTCAGAATCACATGTTTCATATACCAACACAAAGTAAACATGTTGCACTTCAACAGCCTCGCATTCTCCTACTCTCTTCTCATGATCAAACTTCAGCTTGTGTTTTGTACATAAACCGAACATACACTTGACAGTTGTATGGATTTCCAAAATTCACCTCCTCATACGAGATTTGACTTTTTAAAACTACAACTTTTACATTATTTAGGAACTGCTTATAGTTCTAAATAATGTAAGTCAATCAATAAATAACATCACTCCTTGCTTCATTTTCAAAATTGCATCTCGTCTAACCCTGTAGGTCAAACAAATAGCAACAACGTTGTTAGACAAAGTATGTCTATTTCTATTATGTTCAGCACTGATAATAGCCAGAATCCTTTTGTCGCTGTTTCTTATAATAAAAACTACGTAATATTCCTTATTGAATACTTTGCTTAATGTATTTAACTGCTTCTAATGACGTCTGCAGTCGTAAACCCTGCTTCCGTGTATATCTAAAAAGGTAGCTCGTAATCTCTCACTAAAAACATCGTATCATCAATTTGGTACTATTGATGGTCCCCTGCTTGTAATATAAGAAACAAAGACCTCTTATAAATAAACGTATCAACTCTAAGTATAAATGAAGTATCTCATGATCATCCTGTGGTTATAGTAAACAGAATCACCTCTTATGTCCCTCACTCCTTAATGTACCTACTGAATTAAAAGAGTGTTCAAAAATCTCGTTTAGGCTGACGAAATTTTTTATACTGCTTCTCCTGTAGACTTATTGCTTGATATTTATTTTTCTGAGTACTCGGTTTCAGGAGTCTGGTAGCACGATTGTCGACCTCTTGTATGTCTGGCTACCCTGCCCATACTGTACTCCAGAACCCTCCAGCAATGAACCCTCTAGAGTTCAGATAGGTACACATAGGGACATTTACTCCATCAGTAATATCTCGCAAATACGTTAAGAATTGAACAACAATTATCTGGACAATCAAAATAAGTGTCCAGTTTATTATATATTGAAAGAACTATTTGCTTTCCATAGATTTGAAATTTGGTATAATTGTTAATGATATATAAATCACCACGAAAATCCCGCTTTGGGTTAAGCTTGTACTTAGTTGAAAGCTGTCATTTTTGTATGTGAGGTCGTGAAACATAATGTAAGAAATTATGTAACATTTTTATCCTTTAAATAATCGCTACGATTATCCGTGAATATGTGATGAAACTTGAATAATTTTCTTCAAAACAAACCATAGATGACAATTATGAGATAAAAATTCAAAGTTAAACTTTCAACATTATTTTAACGTTCAACCTTCAGGGACTCGCTATAGTGAGTACGGGCGTGGCACCCTGTATCTACTCCTTTTTTTCTTTCGTATAATGTTGGGTTAGAACCCTCTCTTTTATCTTTCCTATCAGTTGCACTTGACCAATCTATTCTCCTTGACCAATTCTTGTTCTTTAGCGACTCTGACGCTATTCGAGTTTCGAGGGTATGTGTCTTTATTTTATGTTCTTTTTCTTCTTTTTTATAACTCGATGATGAGTGAGAGATTTTACGCCTTTAAATAAGAAGAATATATATTCTTATGCTATAATTCCGATATGGTCAATCCTTAATACCCAACTCAACTTTTTAATATTATTTTTATATTTTAAGATAGCACTATAGCCTAAATATGAGAAACTATAAATACAGATTTTCAGATATTGCTTCTGCTAATTCTTGGTATTAGAAAACGTCTGCAAATCAAGATTCTAGTTTCTGTAATTAGCATTATTACAATTTCTACCGTACAGGTAGGAAAATAGGTGTGAAAAACTAAAGAACTTATATTTGTATGTTCTTGACTTTATATATATTTATCTTATTTTTTAAATTTTTCGTTTGTTTTACGAATCAGTAGAAAGGATCTTCAGAGATTCTTAAAAACGAAATCCTAAGTACATAATAAGGGTAATAAATTTCACTAAGAAGACGAAACTCCCAGACAGGCATAAAGCATTCACTTGTTTCATTCAGGTTTCGTTTTCATTTTTCAAAAAAATATTTTTTGAATACAGGGTTATCATAGGTGGGTTTTTGAGCATGATTTATTTGAATTACTTACAGCTGATGTTGTTTATTTATCTAAATCGTCGTCTGAAACAGTTTTCTTACAAAACTAATAAATTTCAATATGTGCACTTATTGTGCTCGGTAATGTCCAATCGATAATCAAGTTCTGCCCAAACGTTAGTTAACATGTCTTTGTTAACGGTTGTCGTTGCTTTATTAATCCTGTTTCTTAAGGGATTTAGGTCACGATTTTTTTCTCGATAAACAAAGTTTTTGATGTACCCCCACAAGAAGAAGTCGCAAGGTGTCAGGTCTGGACTCCTTGGAGGCCAGCGTACAGGTCCTGACCGGCCTGTCCATCGATGTCCAAACTTTTCATTCAAAGTGTCTGTGACAAATCCACTAAAGTGCCGTCGTGCGCCATCTTGTTGGAAATGAAGTTGTTGAGTGTTTTCGAGTTCATCCAGCTGAGGAAAACAATAATTGATTAACATACCGAGATATACAATTCCATTACTTGTCTTTGCAGCAAAGAATAAAGGCCTTAACAGACGATTTTTCATCACACCACAGCAAACATTAACATTAGGCGAGTCACGTATTTTCTCAAAAATTGTATGTGGGTTTTCAGATCCCCCATATGCGTGAATTGACCCATTGACATGGAATGTAGCTTCGTCTGCAAATATTATATCATCTAAATAGATTAGGTTTCATCAATCTTGTTCAACATTTCAACAGCGAAATTAAAACGTTTTGCACCATTATCAGGTTTCCAGCCCTGCAATAGCTGGATTTTATATGCGTGAAATTTCAGTCTTTTGTGTAAAACTTTGTGGATTGTTGTTTTTGGAATGTCTAACTCTAGGCTTCGTCGAGGTATTGACTTCTTAGGACTTCTGATTGCAGATTGTCTAATAAGTTCAACTTTTTCGTCTGATACACTTGGCCTATAAGGGTCGCCATAGATCTTGACCGATGAATCGGCGCCACTAGCCATTCTGAAACAGCGAACCAGCGCCAGTGGTCGGCGCATTAGGCAAAACTCTGCTTCCGTGTATATGGATTGTTCTAGTTCTCAAATTGAAACTCAAATCGAATCTGTCGTTTACACGTTCTAGACATCTTGAGAATAATAAAACTACAATGAAACATGTCCTACAATATGCCTTTTCTGCATGAATTTCCACATACAACGGTATAAATATATTTTAGTTTTAAAATGATGTGTAATTTTTAATAATGAAAAATATTAGAAAGTTGAAACAAAATGACATGAAAAAGTCAGTAAACGAGAACTTTTTTTTATTTTTGTGGTAGAAACAAACTTCCAGCGAGAAACTTGTAGCAAATTAGTTGATCTTAAAAATGTATTCGAAAATATTTTTGATAGAACTTCTAGTTTGTTCAATACTCCGATGTAAATAACCGCTATGTTCAGTTCTACACGCACCGCAGTCGGCGTCGTCGACTAAAATTACAAATAATAGTGTTAAAATTATGAAACCTGATAAAAATGTTTGTAAATCACGCCATTAAAATTTGAAGCTGATACGTTTAATAGGTATTTAGTAATAATCGTCTGAAGTTGAGAATCACTGTTTTCCCCCACTTTTTTCAAGATATAAATTATAACAAGTTATGTAAAAAGTTGAACCTCAGTAATATAACATTTGACAATATTTCCTTTGATTTGATAGGTCACTCGTCTAAATTCAACTGGCCGTTTCGGAGGTGTGATATCGTAAACTCTGGTATAAATAATTTGTTCGCGGACATTAGTTGTGACATTGGAAAACCAATCTTTTTAGAAAAGTACCCACACTTCTCCCCTCGCCTAACCCAGCGCTTGCCAAACCATCAGTCAAGATCCGTGGCGACCCTTAAACCAGATACTGATCCAGTTTCTTCGAATCGTTTGAACCAACGTCGTATGTTATTTACATGTGGTGGATCTTTTCTATATTCACGTCGACATGAACGTTGCAGTGAATTACAGACTTAAATTCAGCCTGTAACAAAACACACGTTGCTTCTTTTTTTTATTAGAGAACATAACACATTCCACACAGAACACTCCAGAAAACACAAAACACACTCTACCACAACAATGCAAGAACTAATTTTGAGGTTACAACAGCTGTTAAACAAAATTTTGGGTTAGAGGATATCAGCGATACCAATACAACACAAAATTTCTCTACTGTCTTCGTATGAATTAATAAAACTCCACCATTCTTTTATGATAACCTGTATATAATATATTTGAAACGCACATCGAATTTTCCACTCTCGTTTCAATTTTTCTGTCGACCCACCCTTACTAATACAATTTAGACCCCGTCTTCACATTAAAAATGAAATATTTGTTTAAAAATTAGAAAAATTACAGGCCTTTAATAAAAATTGGCAAACATTAGTTATTGTTCATTTTAAGAGAACCTTTTCAATATACTTTTATAAAAACAATGTGCGTTAACAGTAGTCTTTTATTCTCACTATAAACTACGTTGATTTGAAGAATTTAACATTTAAATATAATTCAATAACTCAATTTTTTAATTCAAAAGAACAAAATGTTTGAAACAAAAGTTGGTAAAAGGGGACATTTACTGCAGATTAATCCGCTGTTCCGGTTTCATTTCAAGTAAAGGAAAACAAATAAATGGTGAAATATGGATCTAGGATTTGCATTTAAATCTTCCATATCACTACTTGAAAACAAACAAATGAAATATTCCATTGTTGGCTTAAATACAAAACAACAAGATTCAGGAAAATGCAGTTAAACAAAGTTTATCTAAATTATCCACCAAATTCGACCATTTTTTTAAATCTTTATTCTTTTAGTAAACGTAACACAGTAGATGTTTTGTGTGGCATTCAAGATATTTATTTTGATGAAACCTGAGTGATTCGTATTTTCATTCGGTCTGTCTGCCTTGCTGTTTATTTTCCTGTTGCATTATCCCTTCATTGAATTTTATTGAATATTTGTGTTTAAGTATAGTTAAAACCTGTTTGACACTATTTGCATGGGCAATTAATTTTTCTGCTTTCTAGGTTGTGGTACACAATTATAATTTTTTGTTGTATTCTTAAAAAAATAACTATGAGTATCAGGAGGTTATATTTTCAATATTGCGCCATTCCTCAGCCAAATATAGATGAATCTATTTCCATAAAGGTTCCATTATCTATCTAATGACCACCCTTAGAGATTATCTAATTTTGGAACCATCCTTTCAAAATATTGAAATTAAATAGTTATATGGTACTCAATGCTCTACTAGATTGTAACGCTTCTCCACTTTAAGTTAACTAGAATTCACTAGTCAACTGTCCGCACTTTTTTCTACAAACATTCTCAACCAAATTTATACAACTCTCTAATAATTCTCAACATGTTTCTTATATTATTCTACCAAATTAAACTGAGTCATTTAAATCTTTAATAGGCTATGAACATAAAACAATCAAATAGACAATAAAAGTAATTATAAAAGTAAAAATAAAATAAAATGGTAAGTAAAATAAAAGTAAAAATAATTATTACTTTCATTACAAAAAGAACGAATAATAAATCATATTTTTAAATTTTTAGTCCTAATCGTATTTTGATCCTCTTAAGCAATTTGACCAAAATATGACCATTTGGTGAGTACCCAGCAACAAACTTTAAAATTTTGAGTCAATTGGGCTATCCGTTTTTAAGGTAATACGTGACAAAAATGTAGAGAGAAAGATAAATATTATGTTTTAAATAGCCTAAATGTTTTGTCAACACCGAGAATAATCGAAAAAACTATAATCAAATTTACATACCAGTACAAAGTTTCCTTGGTAGATAAAGTCCTGTGTTCATCACATGACTTTCCAATATCTTAAATGAATTACAATGACTAATACAAAGTTAGTTCTAAAACTTTTTTTCAAGCATAAATATTATATTATCTTAGTCTATAAATAATAATTAATCATTTTTTTAAAGTTTTATAGAAAACGGGGGCATAATATAAATATGCACACAAATAAGCCATAGATGTATTTTAAACTTCACCACTCTCCACAGATTTTGACAAATATCTAATCACTTGATGGGATATCAATCAGCATCAACTTAAACATTTTAAGCCATTTAATTTTACAATTTTAATCCCAAAAATGATAAAATAAAATCAAATTATTTTCTTAAGTGGAAGGTGTGAGAGATGAAATCAGTAAAACCTCGTAAAGCAAGCTAACACCATTTTATTTTAGTCATTATATTTTGATTGGAGGAATGCGAGTGTATCAATCCGGGCTGCAACTGTTGCAACCCTCCCTCAGACATGCGCCGAGGTATCTGGTTACTATTAGTTGAGTGATAGGACGATGTTCACCCTCTCGCGACTGTGCTTAGATATTCACAAGACAGTTGGCCAACTTTGACCTGCAATTAGTAAGACTTCTTTTAAATGATAATTCAGATGAAAGTATTTCGAAACAAAGCAAAATTAACGTATATCTCTAAAAAAGTAGTACAAGCTAAGAAATGTTCTTTCACAAGATTTTATCATATGTGTAAGATAAGAGAATGGGGGGGGGGGAATGAGGAGCACTCAGTCAAAATTAAAACTGTGCTCACAAATGTTGGAAATCTTTTTAAAGTGCAGCACATTACTTGTGCAATTAATATAAATAATTAAGTGAACATAAATCACAAATGCATTAAAAATAATGCTACATAGCCTAATGTATTTAGTTTATTAAATCAAACTAATTTATGTTATTTAGGTGTTTGTTTTAAATTCTTCCTTTATATGTTAATTATCTCAAAAACGTATAAAACAAATTGTTAATCGTAGTAATTCTATTGATAATTACAACAACAAAATAAAAATTGGGCCTATTTAAACTACCATTTTATATACAGCCCAATTTATCAAGCCCAAAAAGGATGCCCATGAAAGTAAAAAATTTCACATCGAAAGTTATATTTTTATATTATATGATTCCATACAAAATAAAATTTTAAGACGATTCTATTCATGGATTTTCTTTAAACATGTAAGGTATCTGGTTAGAACTAAATGGGTCTCAAAAATTATTTAAGTGATAAACTTTCGGCTCTAGAACCAAGTTTGTAAATCATGAAAGAATTTGAAAAAATAAAATGTCACTAAAATCATTATATAAATTGACAACTGCAATTAAAGCAATATAATAATTGTTATTTTGAAATTTCAGGATCCGATTTTACAAACAAAATTATAATTTTACATATTTCTAATGAGATTTGTTGCATGGTTTTGGTATTTTTTATGCTGTTTTTGCTTTATTAAAAAAATAAAATAAAATTCGAGTTAAAACTAATATTATGAAAATGTATAATATAAACAAAATTAGGGGCACTCTTTTAAACTGTTGTACATTTTTAAAATACCAAAATACTTAGTATGTGATTTTATATATAACCTTGTAAAAATCCATTAAACATTTTTTTAAATTACACCTTTTAAGTGGAGGAGGTTTCCTTTTTGTATTTGTGGAATTGCATATGAATAGGTAGTTCAGTTTAACCAAAAGTTGTAAATTAATTCATTTTTTACTGCTGCTATTCCATCATAAATTATCAGATCGTTTCCATACTTTCGTAAGAACCTCAATATGCTGTGAGGTGACGAATTAATAATTACGGGGATATTCTCATACCGGGGATATCGGTGGAAGATCCAAATAACTAAAATTTCTGTATTCGAATCCATTAAGAATTTACTTTAGGCTAGTGTTCAACACTTAAAGATTCTTGTTGCTATAAGAGTGATAATATTTGCTTTATACAAAGCTGTTACAAATGTTTACGCAATAGACAGTATATTGACTTTTGCACTCACCGGAAGTCGAAATCAATCCTTGAACGGGTGTGCAGTTTATTTGAAAGGTCACCATTTTAGTACATTTTTAGGTATATTTTCAAAAATGTATTATTTTAATAAATACATGTATATTATAATTTTTTAACAAGTATTGCAAACACAAAAATGACATTGTGTAAACTTCGATCAAATTATACTTGAAATGTTCGGTTATGTAAGTAAATAAATACGTATTATTAAAATATAAATATAAACAATAGTGGCTTAAAATATAAAATTTTGCTTTGAAAAATTAAACCTGTCACTAATTTTAGTTTTTTGGAATTAAAACATTCACTCATCGAGGCCTTTTTCCTGGACATAAAATTCTGAAATGCGTTTGACGAAAATTTGAAATTGAAAGCACCCGTTTACAGTCGAACTAAAATAAAAAATTTATGTGTTGATAAAAATAGTTTTGTTCGCCAATGTTTAGTGAGATTTTACCCACTTGCAATGGAAATAACGTACTAAATTGTTTTTATACTTAAATGTATGACCTAATAACATACGCATGAACTTTAGAATATTATATGTGTATTAATACACTAATTATTGTGTTGGATAATATTACCGAGTGTATCATTAATTTAAAAAAAAAGCTATACCAACTTCTGTAGTCTCTTAGCCGTACAGATTTACTTTGTATCACATTGTCCTATAGCCCTATGGCTAACATAGTTACGTGCTGCTATATGGGTTA
The DNA here is from genome assembly GCA_963513935.1 of Aphrophora alni. NCBI lineage: Eukaryota > Metazoa > Arthropoda > Insecta > Hemiptera > Aphrophoridae > Aphrophora > Aphrophora alni. The sequence continues at coordinate 55,736,328 of OY740770.1, read as the reverse complement.
AGTAATTGTTAAAAATAAATATATTAATCTTTCCAACTTTTATAATAGAACTTTGCTGTTGTCATCTACAAAACTTGTATGATTAAGTTCCACGGATTTCTAATTGTAGTCGATAACAATGAACACAGCTGACTTGGATGATGTCACCTTGTAAAGCCATAAAATACTGACACTTCAGATTGCATAATACATTGTCAATGTCACTGCGTAATTGTCAAGGTTATTTAAGGGACGGCCATAATGTGACTGAGGAACCTATATTCCATCAGTCTCACAACACAAGTAAGAGGACCTATTTTTACCAAATTTGATTTTGTGAATATCTCAGTTTTTTATCAGTTTTTAAACAACTCAAAATTTGGAGGTACCTGTCTAAGACAAAAATATAAAATTTCAATATTTTTCAAAATATTTTTTAACCATTTTTTTTCTAAAAGTATTTCCCTAAGGACGCAAACGAAACGTTCTGGTCACCACCTACTCAAATATAATTCGATTTCAATTAATACAATTCACATAGAAGTTTATAATACAAGCAAAGCGACTATTATAAGTTCTCTATATAATTATTTATCGATAGATACCAGGTCTTATTTTAATTCGACCGATTGGTATTTCATCGTTAGTCCCCATTTTTAAGTGTTAAATTAATATAATTGCGTGAAATATGCATAACAATAAGTTGCACAAATAAATAAACTTAACAAAAATATTAACTGTTTTCTAAAACTTGTTATCTGACCAAAAATAAAATCTTTACGATTTACTTATTTGATGTTTTCTCTTATTATTGATGAAGAAGTAATATACTTTCGAGTTTCATGGATGTGACGTGAAAGCCTTATATTGGGAAGTAGGAAACGTGACCTAATTTCAAAGAACCCAATTTGTTTTGGTTTGGTCAGGTTAGATTTGGTTAAGTTTGGTTAGGTTAGATTTGGTTAAGTTTGGTTAGGTTAGGTTTGTTTTGGTTAGGTTACGTTAGGTTTGGTTAGGTTAGGTTTGGATTGGTTAGGTTAGGTTTGGTTAGGTTAGGTTAAGTTTGGTTAGGTTTGGTTAGGTTAGGTTAGGTTTGGATTGGTTAGATTTGGTTAAGTTTGGTTATCTTATGTTTGGTTAAGTTTGGTTAGGTTAGGTTTGGATTGGTTAGGTTTGGTTAAGTTTGGTTAGGTTAGGTTTGGTTAGGTTATGTTTGGTTAAGTTTGGTTAGGTTAGATTTGGTTAAGTTTGGTTAGGTTAGGTTTGTTTTGGTTAGGTTACGTTAGGTTTGGTTAGGTTAGGTTTGGATTGGTTAGGTTAGGTTTGGTTAGGTTATGTTAAGTTTGGTTAGGTTTGGTTAGGTTAGGTTAGGTTTGGATTGGTTAGATTTGGTTAAGTTTGGTTATCTTGTGTTTGGTTAAGTTTGGTTAGGTTAGGTTTGGATTGGTTAGGTTTGGTTAAGTTTGGTTAGGTTAGTTTTGGTTAGGTTATGTTTGGTTAAGTTTGGTTAGGTTAGGTTTAGTTAAGTTTGGTTAGGTTAGGTTTGGATTGGTTAGGTTTGGTTAAGTTTGGTTAGGTTAGGTTTGGTTAGGTTATGTTTGGTTAGGTTAGGTTTGGATTGGTTAGGAATTTATCACGAGTGGGCATGAAGAGAAATCCGAATCATCGCGACAAACTCACGGAATATAGTCGAGTCCATCAAGTTGGCTGCCCCTATACTCCGGTCCGAATTTTTGTTTGCAAGTTTAATTATAAAAATGTTAAGCTATGTTTTCCGTGAAGACGCGACGCGACGTGGCGTCCGAGGGTTTCCCGGGATGCCGTATTCCAGCGACCTATGAGTTGAAATTCTCCTGTTTTTCGTCTGTACGGGACAATAGACCTAAATGCCATAGAATTAGAGTTAATGTGATATTTAGAGTTAGTAATACTTTACAGTCTAACACTTAATTATCACAGCATTCATTATATCTCCCTGTGAGTAATGTTTTCTTCAAATATGATGTTGCTGCCGAGTATATTATCACATCGAGCGCTAGGTATGTTGTAGCCACATTGTGTTACAAGAAGGATTTATTGAATGTTATTAAAGCATCTCAGAAGTGAAGCACCATTGTTCACACAACTACTACCTTAATTAAGCCAGAATTCCTCTATAGATAAATTGTTTATTGATATGCAAAATAAAGATTAAAACCATATCAGAATACATCTAATCTCCAACCAACTAAATTTATATTTAAAGCTTTGAAAAACAATATATGTTGTTGATCTAGCGGTTGAAATTTTCTACTGATTTTATTTATACACTTCCAAAAGGTAGCCATGTAAAATTGTTTTTGCTCATAGTTTTGCAGCAATTGTTCAATCAATTATAATTCCCTAAGTTAAAGATTATCGTAAATAATCTCAAAATATGACAGATCGAAACTCTGCAAACTAATGATATCAAATCCAACTGTTTGTGATACAAAATAACAAAATTTAGGAAAAAAATTAATATAAGGGAAAATTAAATACTTAAAAACCACAGATAAAACAATACAAATTTATAAAACAAATAAATACTTCAGGGTAAGTATTAGGAAATTCACTTGACTCGCGTCAGCACCATATAAATTAGCAAAGAAATTATTAATATTTTACCTTTATTATATTAAATATATATTAATTACCTTTAAATATTACCTTTAAATATATTAATATTCACTTTAAATGTGAATTGGTTTAATATTATCATCTTCCTCCAAGGAATTGGATATAATTTTTTTTTTCCAGAGATCATTGGACATGTTATAAACCCTGTTCTTTCAATACTTCGACGTAACTCTTCCAGTCATCCTTCCATAATTTTACTATAAATAATCTACTATCGGTTGTATATTTGATTCTTCCAACACGTCTTTGTTTCTGTTGTAATCTAATTTCTTGTAGCACATATTAAGTGTGGGGAAATAATTTGTTTACTTGCAAGCTGAAGGAAACACCACAGTCATTTCTAAACATATATTTATTACAAACAACACTTACTTATTTTGTTAAAACATTTATAACACAACTCTTAACTTTAAATCATTATTGTATAAAAACTAACACTAAAATTTGTCTTTGGTGGATTATGTTAAAACACTAAACTATCAGGATATCTAATGGGCCTTGCAATTTATAATCTATTATTCTCACGTTATTGGTTATACGCAGTATAATTAAATCTATAAAGTATTATGAAAAAAATCTTAACTGTTTCGAATAATGTAAAATCCTACAAAGAAGCAGTTAAATTTATGTAAATATCTGATATTTATATAGTTTATTATAGTATGCTGTGAAAAAGCTTATGTATATTTTAACATCTAGTCTCTCTACAAATAAAAAAGTAACCAAAAATGTGTCACGGTTTTGTATGACTTTTTTATGAAACTCATTACATCGGATTGATTTTAAATTCTGTATACTCGTGCGCGCGCACGACGCGTGCGTGTGTGTGTGTTTGGTATCATTATTTTAAGAATTTATCGAAATTCAATGTAATACTGTTGGAATTTCAAATTTGTATTGTATTTTAAAACTATAAAATAAAAATATCACCAAAGTCATACGTAGTTATTAATTTAATTTTGTTTGCATTATTACAATATACTAGGATTATTTTAATTCTTTTATAGAAGTGAGGATAACCTGGCTGCCAGACCAGAACTCGGAAGTTGGGTGCTGCAGGCGCCATTGTCGAGGCCCCATATTTAGAATGTAAAGGAAATAAGACAACAAAATTGAAACGAAAAAACTCTTTGCTCTAAATTGTTCTAGGAAAATACTTTTACTTAAGGAATCAGAATTTTTTAGTTTTGAGAAATGAACTCTGTTTTGAGAGAAATCATTTAACTCAACTTGTTAGAAACATTAATTTATCTTTTGTACGGCTCGAACAAAATTGTAATTATTTTACATCATCAAATGAGACGACCCAATCGTAAGTGAAATTAAATTTTAAAATGAGAAGTTAAAAATACTTGAAGATTGTTCTCACCCTTACCGCCCTATGAAGAAAGGGAGCCAAATATTTAATAAACGAAAATTGTTGGATCAGAATTCATAAATCAGTGTGCGATACCAATATTCCATAACAATAGCAGAAAGACTGATAAGCTTTCAAAAGATTTGTTCTAACTAAACTATTTTGTTCAATTTATTGTAAACAGTCAAATATTATCAAAATAAAATAATTCCACTGAATGTTGTGTGGTTTTGCTGACTGCAGTGTTGTTGATCAGTTATAGTCCTGATCGTAATCAGGTGACATGCAGGCTGGGATTGAAGGACAAGAAGCACTGTTGCAAGTTACTTGATGCAGATAACACACTTTGTTGGGAGGACATTCAAACAGACTGCATGGATTGTTGGCCACTACACAGCTTTCTGAGACTAAACAAAAATACGAGGTAAGTTAGATCTATTAATGACTTATCATAATTGGTTTGAAGCTCAAGGCATGGGAGAATTTGAATAGTTTTATTTTTAAATTTGTTCTGATAAATCCCCACACACTCACGTCCAGAAAACATTCTTCATTATTACCTTCCACCAACTTTGAAATTAGGTTTATTCTACTCAGCTATTTTATTGTCACATATACTTTTTTTTAAATCTTTTAATTCGGCGATTAATGATTTCTTTTAAGTATCTTTTTTATGATTTATTTTTAGTCATTACACTTTATTTTTAGACTAAATAACCTTGAAGGCTTAACCTTAAGTAATAACAAAAGTAAAATCGTCTTGAAGAGTTGTTCAGTTATGCTATTGCATCACTATACACAAGATTATTTTAACACAGACTGTTTTGTGATTAAAATATTGATTTATTTTTTAACCTTAAAAACTATGTTTTCTATTTCCCTGTCACCTTCAACAATCAACTAGTTTTTCTTCGTGGTATGTTCAAAGCCTTTCTTTTTAAATTGAGTATTTATAAAAAAGACACGATACACATTGCCCTTCCTTATATAGAACTTAATCCCCCCCCACCCCACCCCCAAACCAGGAGTTTTGGGGTCAATACTTACATTCCACGCATTTCTCCTTGTCACAACAACCACCACAGCATTCTTCATTATTTAGGCACTAGAAAAAGAAAAATATTCAAACGCAAATAAAAACAGAAATTTATTAAATAGTAGAGAAAATGAATCTGTATTTCAACAAAAACTATTTAAAACAAAAATATAATATTCACTAGTGAAATAGTTATTGTCTTCTTCGAAATACTGTGTTCTCTGGAGGAATATACTGCGACTGGTTTCTCACTAAATAAATTCAACTAAGTTTTCAACATTTTAAATTCTTTCATTTATCAAACGTATATTATACCAAAATGTAATAAAAATCAATTTTTGATATACGAAGTATATCCTTTTAAAAAATATTGTTTTTGAAATATCACTTCGGAACAGTTTAAAGAGCATATTGAGTAAGACTTACAGGTTTATTAGTTTTGATGCATATCTTATCCTTGGGAGCTGACATGACTTGGATCACAAGCAGAGCTACCATCAGAGTAAGATGAAGGCTCGAAGCCATTGTGGAGATCTGAAATGTTAAACACATATATTACTAATGAAGTTCCAAAGAAGAATTTTACTGCAATGTTTATATTTAATGTTTTTACATTAAATGCAAAGGGGAGAAGTTGTGATGGTCACAGAAAGGAGATTTTGCAGATTAAGCTGATTTTTGAGACACTGAACTCAATAAAAGTTTGATTTAAAACCTATGATTTCTTTTCTTATAGCTCGAATAAATGTTGAGCTGTAGAATTTTGATTTCTTTTTCTTGCATTCGTTTTTTGTTTTATTATTTATTAGTTATTTTCTGTTAAGTGTCTTTCCCTTTTCAAGAAAGATTATAGCGTCATTTATTGTTTATTACTAAAATCCAATTCGTATGAAACAAAAAAAAATTAAGTGTAAGATGTTTTAAAATCTAAAACTAAGAGAAGAAAGGGGACAAAACTGTTAGAATTGGGGAGCTAATTCATTCAGGCTCAAATGACTAAACAATAAATAATAAAATGTAGTCTAAATTTAATTAAACTGAAAGTAACATAAAAGTAAAATGTATTAAAAAGAAAATCTTTAAAAGGGTAAAAGGTGTCTCTAAAATCTTTACGAGTATGTTTGTAACAATAGTAATAAAGTGGAAACATATAAAAGTGTTTTGAAAGAAGGTGTAGTTAAAAAATATATAAAGTGTTTTCAAAAGGTATATTTTTAATACATAAATAAATAATGTGTAATACTAGAACTGTTTTTAATATAATATAATTATTTAAAGTGTGTTTTTAAGAATAGAAAAAAACAGAAGGACATATTAAAATCGTAAGTAGACTAATAAATAATATAATAATATGTAAGGCACAATTTAAGAAAAATACATTATTTTTCAAAATTTGCAAAAATATGAGGGTTTTATAACTACTTCTTTCAAAGGGATACAGCTTAAAATCAAAATTTATGAAATTACCTATATTAAACAAATTTAAAATGTATAGAGCAATATTTAAATAAAAATAAAAACTAATTTGTTATTATAAATTATGATTTTAATATATATTTGATTGTGTTGTGTGCGTGTGCGTGCGTGCGTGCGTGCGTGCGTGCGTGTGTGTGTGTTTTGAAACTAGTTTAAAATGATAAAAGAGTATAAGGAAAATGATATGTACATCGGTTAAAATAAGTAAAGATGAAAATTTTTAAACTCAAATTTATCTATGTATTTATTACCCCTTATTCAATTGGTAATACAATACACAGCCAAACAGAAATAATTATTTATAAAGATTTAATACGCGTTTTAAAGGTTATAAAATCGTACATAATCTTACTAAATTAAAATTAATCTTCCAGGCCTATAAAGTCTTACAATACTCCCAACACCACAAATGTGTTAAACAAATTATACATATAGCTTTTTCAGGTAAGGACAGGATTTCGGATAATTTTCTATCAGAATGACTGTTGAACATTCTGTGCTTTAATGGTGATTTGCCTTTACTGCCCGTCGTGTTTATTATTGAAACCAATTTTAACCAGAATTGTCCCAGATGCAAACCCAAAAGTGAGTAATAAGATAATAGAGTAAATATCATATTATCAGTTTTACAATTCCATGAAATTACTTGTGTGCTTTTGCTTACATTACAAGTTTTCCAATGATCTTCTTCTATATTACATATTTAGTTATAGTTTCCTAGACTTTCAAACTTTGTTACTTCACTACGTCTCTATAGTTTTATTGGTAAAACCAAAATTATTAATGATTCATCTCAAATTTGTTTCCCTCATTTGAACTCAAACTCTTTCAAACTTAAATAAAAAAATTGGGATACATATCATTATATCAGCTGCCATTTTACATTCGGGCAACAGAGGGACCCTCCATTTGGACTGGAGTTTCCGATATTTCTTTTAAAATGACGAGGGTTTATTCTATGGGTTCCTCTTAATATTGTTACGTTAGCTTTTTTTGTCCTATAAAAATGGCCATAAGTAGACCTGTTAAATATAAGTCTGATTATATAGACTATAACCTATTTTATACAGTCTGAATCCACGTAATATATGAACACGTTAACTCGAAATTGTGAACGCTCAATCAAAAGAAAATGTAAAGTAAAACTTTTTATTTTCTTCTACCAGTTTAAAATTTTAAAATAACTCTCATTTCGAAGTCTTAACCAGAAACAAGTATTAACTTTATACGTGTTGAAGGTTTCACAATGCTTATATGGTTTGCTAAAGCGTGTCGTACACGTTTAAAATTACTGAATGAATCACTCCAGCAATTATGTGAGTAGAAACAAGAACATGAGAAATTGCCTTTGTTCAAGACAGTAAAATCTATTCATACTAATAGTTAATGTTACAACATTTGTCTAGAATGAAACAAATCTTTAGTGGTTTTTACATTTTCACATATAAGCTACGATTTATAGAGAAAGTTATAAGAATTAGTAAAAAAAAATCGAAATAAAGATTTTGCTGATATATCCGTTTTGAGCTCCCATGAGTGGAAAAAATGGTTAACCGAATGTCTGTCAGCCATCTGTCTGTTGTAAGTGCGCTACAGCCCAAACACGTGGATCGAGTTTAATCAATATGTGGACACATTACTCATATCTCAGGATTTTTTTCATTTATTTGATAATCAAAATTTAGAGGTAAATAAATTACAATTATTTAAATCGGGTTTTCCCTTTTTATCCAATTTTGTTCAAGTGTAGCATCTAAGAACCACAAAGCAAAATGAAGTAGTCGTTATCTCGCCAAAAATACCGGTTCGTGAGTTATCAGCGCTACCGATTTCGTTCAAATTTTAGTAAGATGTGAGGATTATAGACCCAAACCCTTGTGCAAAATCGCAAGTAAAACAACATTACGGTTCAGGAATTATTGGCAAAAAACTAAAAAGGAACTTTTAACCGCCATCAGCAAATGCTTGGTTTTAATTAAATACAAGTTATCCTGAAGACGTGTTTATGGCACTAACGAAGCAAGTTTAGACCCTTAATTAAGTACTGTATATAAATATGTTTTCAAAGGTGGCGTCCATGGTTTGTGTGTGCGTACGTACGTGCGTTTGCGTGTATGACATTTATTCTGAATCTTAAAATAATATTGTTACTCTTCTTATTATATTAAACAGCCTCCACTTGTTCGCTTTGACGCTGTAGGTCTATATTTGTGGAAAAGCCTGACTGAACTCCCTACGCTTGTGATAGTAACTCGCCTCTGGCGATCATAAGCGACTACCACATTGCCTTCAGAGATCAGAATTAAACAATATAATTGTGCAACAACTTCGTAATTTATAAAGTAAAGCGTACAATTATATTTATTATTACAATATTTAAAATGTTATATAATTTTGAATCTTGTAGGCCTAACTGAATTATTCTTCAGATATAAAATAAGTATAGTCCATTCTGGATAAATGACTTTTGCCTTCATTTAACCAGACCAGACCAAAGTAAATTAGTCGCATACTAATAATGTTATTTCTCAAAAACCGAATTAACAAAAATTGTTTAAAAAGGCCATAATTTGTATTTTGTCTGTAGTTCAAAAGATTTAGCATACAATAAAAGTCCATGCCAAATTTCAAGCAAATATCTTAAATTTGTGGCTGCTATTTTATATACTACAACTACAGACGGACAATGAATTGAAAACCATCATCAAAAAAGTGTCATGAGAGAAGTCAGTTATGTTCTCGATCTTCCATCCTCACTCTATACTCATTACTACCTAACATGGACAGTTGAAAAAGTAACATACAAAAAACACAGTTGCCTATCTATTATTTTCAACAGAAGAAAAGTTTTAATCCGTTTAAATCTCTCTCTCTCCCCCCCCCCCTCTCTCTCTCTCTCTCTCTCTCTCTCTCTCTCTCTCTCTCTCTCTCTCTCTCTCTCTCTCTCTCTCTCTCTCTCTCTCTCTCTCTCTCTCTCTCTCTCTCTCTCTCTCTCTCTCTCTCTCTCTCTCTCTCTCTCTCTCTCTCTGATACAAACACACCATCATAACATTGAAATAATTATTTAAAAGTAGAAATCTCACACTACTTCAAGAGACTATACGTGATACCTGTGAACGGTGCATGAGAAACCTCGCAAATACTTCCCACATTTTACAGAAAAACATCTTATGAACAATAAAATATAATAAAGCTTTTGTCTTCGTAGATATTACGTAATCTGTAATTTAAATAATAATCTCGAGGTCAAGCAGTTGGCAACAGAAAAGTTCCGACCCGAGAAAATCTTCGAGGAGATTAAAATATCGTTAAAATATTTACTTGCAGATAAAAGTTCCATAAAAGCATGTTACCAAGATGAACGCAATAAAGGTAAACACGCACGGATAAAGTTAACTCGTAGAGTTTATAAACAGGTCAGAAAAGATTGTTTCTCAACAAAGATGTCTCCAATTTGTTTACAAAAGTCTCTGCCCACCTCAGGCGCGATCACCTTTACAATACTACTCCGAGTATTACGATGCCTACGTTTCATTTTGCAGGCGCTAAACAATATTCACAACTTGAAATCGGTTTCGAGAAATACAACTTTATGTGCCTAGCTACATCAAAATCCATATATTTTTTCGGGTTTGAAACTATTTGAACCATTTTCAAAGAAAGAAACTGTTTTTGCCTTTGTCTTTTGTGTTTAGAAGAAAATTCCTTTTGATATTTTGTGCCACAAGGCATACTTTAAAATTGTTTAAATTCAATATGTTTTAGGGACGCCGCATACTTTTTTAGGTTCACATAATGTCATAAGTGACGGGAAAGACTCTTAATCAATTGGATAGAAAAAACGTTTTTGGATATCTCCAAGTCAAGAAAAAAGAATAGGCCTACATTCCATACTTTTACAAGGGCAATTTTTTGCTTAATAGAAATGCTGATAAAATATTATTTTTAATCATGGAAGGTATCAAAACACGTTCAAAATTGTGTTAAAAATATCCTTTAAATAAATAGACCACAAGGTTTTTAAAAATTCTCCAAAACCATTTTATTGAAAATATATATTTCGGGTGAAGAAGCAGTAAGAGTAGTTATTAAAAAAAAACACATTTATATAACATAGTCTTAATTTTAACAGGTTAGCAAATTTTTATAACTTTCATAATTCAAGAAGAGAATGTCAAAATATTTTATGTTCTAATTTTAAATAATTAAATTATATGAATATTGAATTTTGGTTATAACTCTGTACTGAAGGTGGTGGTAGTTCAAATAGGAACTTTTTAACGTTAATGGATCATCTTGATATAGAGAGAATATTTCTCGCCAGTATGTTAGATTGAATCCAATCTCTACCTTCGCCATGCAACACTGCTCGCAGTGTGGCGCCGCCACTATCAAAACAATAGAAACTATGTCTCCTTGAACCCAATTCAGTTCTTACAAGTCACTATTGTTTGGCTGTAAAGTGTGACAAGTGTAAACAATAACATACAAACACTAGTTTATACAATCATGTGTGCGTGAGGCATATCTTATTAGCAATATTATGTTAAAATTAGTTGTCGCTAGGTTTGTTTTAAAAAATGAGTCCTGTTCCCCAAATTAAAGTGGCATTGAAACAAATTACGATCAGCCAAATTAAACTATATTAAAAATTGGGGGCGGAGAGAGAAGTGGTTCAGTTGTATGGTCAAAAATAGATACGTTTCACTAATACATAAATAAAATTACGATTTTTACTTTATACAATTTTGATTAAATTTTTTAAGGTTGACATATTTTTAACTAGTCCTCTGCAACTCGTTTGGATCTATCATGGAAAGTATCCAGACTCAGTTCTAATAATCGATTGTAATTGTATTTTAGCCAAGTTTAGCATGGACACTATGTTTTAATATTCTTCAAATATGATTGAAAATGCTGTGCGTCTAAAACGATTTTTCGTTAGTTCCTTATTAACCAGGACCCGTATCATCTGTTTGTATTTATGAATACCAAGATCGAGGTCGCCAAACAAGCGATTACCCAAAAAACTCACGACTTCTTATTAAAGCGTATCAACTGCATGCAGAGCATTCAAATATTTCTGTTAGAGAACAAAATTGAAATATTTCTGTCTTAAAAAATTTAATATTGAATATGAAAATGGAAGAGAAAACGTACGTTTGCTCTCTGGATTTGCCTACACCCTCACATAGTGTGTTTACACCGTCACACCTTCCAGCCAAACAATAGTGACTTATAGAACTGTTTCGGGTTCAAGGTGATCTAGTTTGTATTGTTTTGATAGTGGCGGTGCCACACTGCGAGCTATGTTGTTAATCATGGAATGCAGAGTGGAAAGTAGCGAGGGTGAAGAGGGGGTACTTTATTTGTTTCATCTGTCAAAATTAGTAAAGCCACAGGCAGAAATAACGAAATCTGTAGAAAGTACGAACTGTTAAACTTCATGAATTATTAAATTCATGTTAAACTTCATATTGATATGTGATGAATAACTCGCAAGGGTACAATGGATTGGCCTGATAGGTCACCTGATCTGTCAAAACTTGACTATTTCTTTGCGGGTTTTTCTAACAACAGGTTTAACAGACGAAACCTAATGACATAATTGATTTGACAAATCAGATAATTAGAAACCAGCTCTTATTACTCCTGAAGTGATAGGGAATGTTATATACAAAGTTAGAACACTGACAACCTGCACAAGGAAAGTATTTCCAACATTTATTTTACTCTGAGGAAAGAAAATCTTAAATTTTTGATCATCCTGTACCTGGAAAATTATATTTACAATTTATTATATCGTAGACTTTCAATTATTGATATGTTAGTTTGGTTACTGATATTGGATTATTGAATAATAAAATTTAAACTAAAGTAACATTTGGTTCTAATAATTTGTGTAATTAAGGCATATGTAGACTTACTTTTTACTTTTTGGAACACCCTATACCAGATATGTAATTTCCAATACATTTTGTTCTACTTTACATCACAATAACCAAATAATAAATAATTCACTCAAACCTGCAAAGAACGTTTAATTTTGTGGGAATTTTAAAACGTCATAACTTGGTTTTTATAAAAAAATTAATTAGAAATTCAATTTACGTATCTTTACAAGTAAATTGACCTATTAGAAAATGTAAAAATAATAATAACATTATGGTTTTAAAAGTTAAGAAAAGTCAGGTTTTTGTTATTTGGAACATCCTGTATATCCTACTAAACTTTTGTAACATTCTGTAGATAAGTAAAGTTAAGAGCTTTAAAATGAGAGGTCGAACATCTTTCTATCTAAAACAGTTCTTGAAAGCAGTTTCCATACTTTTCTAACACTCAGCATACTGTTTTTATTTAGAAACACAATTTCTGTTTACTAGGAAATTAACAATTTCCATTTCTATGAATTAGTTAAAATATTAGTACAAATATTTGTTAAATCAAAAAATGGGTTTATTTAAATCAATTCTAAATATATTTTAAATCTTATATATATAAAGAATTTAAAACAAGGAAAAATAACGTACTATTTTCTTTATTTAAAAAAATAATTCAAATTGATATTTTCTTTTAATTGCATTTATTTTTAAAAAAACAAAATACAAATAAAACATGGTGACTAAAATTTCAACCATATTTATCTTTTCATTTTTTTGTGTTTCAATTATTGTTACTGCAATTTTTTCAATGAGAAATCAGTATTAATATCAATAAACAAAATAATAACACTCTCCCTCTCCTACGGTTCAGCTAATTATTAAATAATTAAAGTAATCCACAAAGACATTTTTTTTTGTAAAATCGCATAGGTATAGATAATTATTATTAAAATGTATGCAATAAATTTTCAACCATAGTTAAATAACTCAACCGAGTTATTACATTACTAACTGAAACAAACTGTCGAATCTAACATTAAAACACTTTAAAAACTAAATAAACACTTCACATATGTGTTAAATAACATGTGAATCCAAAACAAATTCAATCACATAAATTTGAACTGTTGTAAACTCAATTATGTTCTACCATTATAATAAGATATAAATTCTTCTTGTTGTGTATAAGACATATAACGTACATAATAAGATATATACTTTAAATTAAAATGAATGCATTCAAATTTATATTTTTTAATATAAGGAATGAATATAGTTGGAAAAAAACAAGAAAATGTGAGTCCATAACAAATGGATCTAAATTTTCATTTCAGCAAATAAACAAATCTTGGATTTTTAACGTCGTCTAATATTAAAACGTTTAATTGTTTAAATCATTATCTGCATAAATTGTTATAATTTTATTTTCTGCTATGAATCATCTCTTTAAAAAAAATCAATTTTATTTAAATACCCTTATTATTTAGTTTATTTGTCTTATTATACCCAATAAAAAGAATTTGAAGCCTATCAGTAATTACTTATAACTAATATATAAACTACGATATACTTATCATATTTTGTATATAAAACTAATTATAAAATAGTTAAAACTTACGGTAGAAGGCCTAAACACTTGTCAAATTACTGAGCTGTGGCCGAGTTGTGACGTTGGCAAGTTGGCAACGTGTCCTATATTAGAGTTGTTTATAAACCACACTATTAAGGACGGCGAAAAGCAGTAAAACTAGTTTGTGCGGCTTGTTGAAGCTAGAACTCAACGCATAGTGTAGGAGGTTATACGCCCTGAGTATAGTGACACATCCGTAGTGTACAGAGAATTAGCAGTTGCGTAAGAAATCCACGGAATGTTGATAAACAGTCGACAACAACAAAACAGGTTGAATGACAACTGTACAGAGCGAAACTGTGAAGAAATCTACAGCGCACTGATGCTACCGATTTGTGGGCGAGGTTGTTTGGTATTGCAAACAGGTTTGTTTAGTAAAAACGTGATTTAGAAAGTCGGACGTAGTTAATTCTGCCTAGTTTGTAATTATTGTTTAAATGTACATTCATTTGGGCTGTTTATTTACAATATTAGAGAATTTTCTGTTAGAAATTTACGACCTACTTATCCCTAATTTAACACTAACAACTATGATAATGCCCTGGGGATAGTTACGAAATTTTCCTTTGGAACTTTATATGGGTGGAAGTGTAGACAGTTTTTTATTTGATAAAAATTATGTCTTGTAATAGTATGGACTAAGTTAAAGCATCGAATTTCGATTGAAAATAGAGACTGTTTAAAAACTAAATCAAATCACATCCGAGTTAGTTTTGATTATGACGTAATTTTAATATCAGAATCTAAAATATTTGAAATTAATAGGAATAAACACTCATAAGAGTTAGGGAAATTAAATAAACAACACACACAGTGCCAATGTCGAATTCATATATTCCTAACTCTGTAAATTGTCGTAATATCTAAATTAGTTAATTCCTTAAAATTTAAACAATAACTATTTGAATAAATGAAAACCTAAATAAAATATGACATTAGGATGACCTAATTTTATTAAACTGAAAACTAATGACTAGGGTTATTCTTTTAAAGTCTAGAAATCTACATACAATTGTTTTAAGAGTCGTTTAGAGTTTCGATGTTTTAATAATGGATCTTTTCTTCTTTTACGTTGATGGAATGGATTCTTTTTATAATTATGATTATGTTGAAACGTCTATTAGCGTTTTAATTTTTTAATTTATATACAAATATTTGTTTGGTTAAAACAGTTCAGTTATAGAACCCTATATGTATGACAATGAAATGCCCTCTTTAGAATTTGCGTAATGATGAAAATATATACATTAAAGTTCCTCACCAAAATCGATTTATTATCGCACTGATTTTATACTAGACAGTTTATTTATAGGCGTATTTTCTTTATTCTTTCATCTTGTCCTCTTGTCTGATTCCCTTCCTTTTATTTTAAATTTGGATATACTATGGAGAAATAAATATAACCTAACAAAAGGCTAACCTGACCATTTCTTCTTTAATACAATCTTCCTTCCTTTAATACAATCTTCATAATACTAATATAACTTTTCGATCTTCCTACTTCCCAATGTAGGCACACTTTAAAAGGTACTTATTTTAATTTGTATAAATACAGGTGTTAGTATTTTTAAAACTATAAATAATAACATAGGATTCAGTACATTATATATATTTTTAAAGTTAAACTGAATTCAATAGATAGTTTTAGTCCATTTACCTTAATGTCAATACATGGACAATTGATATACTTGGATTGTATAGAGACGTCGGTTGCAGTTTTTTCTAATGTATTTGTCGTTTCTGATGATGTGCAAAAGGTTTTAATTTGTACCATCATGTAATTTTCTCTATACTTCTAGACCCATATGTGAAAACGTAAATGTAAATACAACTCTTCAAAACGCTATGAGACCACAGGGAATGTACAATAGAATGAAGGTTTCATTTTACAAAACGTATATTTTATTGTAGGTCTATTATTTTGTTTTTGTGTTCCTCAATAAATCACTTTTATTATTATTATTACTAATACTATTATTATTATTATTATTTTTACTTTTGAAATATTTGTAATAAAATGAGTATTAAAACATTAATTTCAACTTGTGTAGGCCTCAGGTAGCTGTGAAGTCTTAGTTAACCTATAAAAAAACTGTCCTACTATTAAACTTCTTATAGGCGAATCCTAAATCCTTTTTACACGGTGCCTAAGGAATATTTACAGCCATTTAAAAGACCAGCATCTTGGAGGGATCCCTGTTAGTAGTCGTCTCAAGGTTGGCACTTCTTTCCTTTCGTAGTATGCCATGATCTGGCGACGTATTGCCGATTTCTGAAAATCATCAACTTCCGTAACTGGTCTGTTTCGAGGCGTTAGTGACTTTTTCTTTCATGGTGTGGTGATAGCGCCTTTTCTTTTGTGTTGAGTTAGAAACTTTTTCCCCATCTTGTGAAGGTTGCTCTGTCAATACAGCTTCAATGTACTCTTCACAGGTTTGTTCTGTCTCATTTGACATTGAATGTTTATTCGCTTAACATTCGACATATATGGAACAATGCAGGCATCCGAAACTCTTTCCAAAACCTTCTTCACATCTTTCAAAGGGCCCATATTATTTTTTTCCATATAAAAGTACTGGATCACTGAAGCTACTATTGTTCTTGCTTGAGAATGTAAAATTTGTTGTGATTTGGCTGAAGACATTTCTACCGAATAATAACACACACACAAGGAACACAACACTTTTCCCGGTATAATGTACTGACCACCACAGAGCTTAACTTAACACTGACATGTTTAGCTGAAGATATAAATTTCACATCCCGTGAGTTAAGTGTGAGTCACGGCCGGAATTTAGCACTTTGTGTTTTACAACTATTTACGAGTAACAACAAACTAGTTTGTAGTGTAATTAGTAAAATTTGTTTCTTGTTTGATGTAACATAACTTATTTTTTTCATAGTTTCTTCCTTATCTAGTAAATTAATATTCCAATTTTTTTTCCTTAATTAATTTATTAAAATTTAGGACTACGGCTAATTTTGCAAACAATGTAAGTCTCAGCCCTAGAATAATTGTAAACAGTTTCCATGTTATTGATCTGATTACTATTTCATTAAAGATATCTGATTATTACAATATAAAATAAGTGATAAAGGACCCGTTTTATTTATTTTCTAGTTTTTAAATTCACTAAAACCGGTTAGAGTTGTCACAATTGTACCGTGTTTGGACTCAAATTGCGAGAAATAATATTTAGAGTTCAGTAATTAGAGTAAAAACTAGGTAAAGTTAAAATCTAGAAAAAAATGATTTTGTAGCACAAGGGCTAGTTGGTAATTCATAGAAGAACCTTTAGCAGGTAGGCCGAGCCGTGCGTGTGAGTGTGTCTGCGCGTTGGGGAGCGCGGGTGTTAGGATAAACTATAAATGGCTAACGACACTGAATTGTCTAGGTTATTAGTGTAGGACGTCACGCCTGATTATAATTACAGTAGCTAAGTTCAGTCGTCAAGTTAAATTTACCATGTTCGTTGTTATGTTTATGTTAATCATTTATGCCTATGTCGGTTTATCACAAGACTGCAGAATGTCTGGGGAATCGGTAAGTACTATAAAAATATTATTATGTATTAATCATTGTGCAATGTTTCTACACGCACGTGCACGGTTTTGTAGTTTCTCAACAACTTCCATATTCACAATTTTCCACTTATTATTTAACACTACTATTTTAATTATCATTTAGTGTTCTGATATTATTTTTAATGAAATTTGTTATGTTTATATCTTAATCTATACAACAAACTTATTGTTTTAGATTAAAATAAATTACCTATGAGCTCTCTAGGATACTATCTCATTTGGTAAATTTTTCAATTATAATTATTTATGTGTATTTTAAGGGTTCTAGTAGGAACTTTTATTTTATTCGACCGTTTGGGTTGTAGAAGCGATAGACTATGTTAGGTTTTATCTTCAAATAGACTTGGGATGGGTTATCAAGAATAGCTAGTAGGCTACTATCGTTTACACATTTTTAATTTCTTTAAGTTACGCCCAAACAGTGCCGGATTAAGCACTAAGCAGACAAAGCGGCCGCTTTGGGGCCCCCAAGGGATTAAAAAATATATATTAAAATAGTATAAAATATTATACTATCCGGGTTGGGATGATCGGGTTAATTGAGGGGGGGTTGTCGAGGTTGGGGGGCCTCCTTGCCTATCTCGCTTTGGGGCCCCAAGGTTCTTAATCCGGCACTGCGCCCAAATAACGTAAAAATCGTGTTCAGGGTTTCAAAATACATGGGAAAACTTCGTTTCATAATAAATGGAACATAATACAAAAGTTTCATGATAACTGCCAACATTTTGAAGTTTTAAATGATAAAAATGTATAACTTTGTACTTCTGGACTAATTTTTGTTCACTAAAATTGCATAGTCGTTGCTTTTAATGTTGAGCCATCGAAAAAGTTTGACATGATCCTCATTAAGTTAACATTTCTTATTAAATGGTTTGATTAATTCCTCCATTTAAACCAATGTTAATTTCTGCAAAAACAACTCATGCAAAATGTTCAATGTTTTATTTTTTAACAGACTAATTTTTTTTAATTTGGAGTTCTTAGTGCACAAATAGACTACTGTACTTCGAAATCAGAATATGAAAAATAACTTTTGCACTGTGAAAGATTGACCTCTTGTTTTACCAAAATTTATTCAAAAAAAATCGTTTTGGAGTCCAAACTGAAAATTTCGAAATGTGAATGGGTTCAGATTTTTGAGCATTCTGGCTTCCGGGGGTAAATCAATGTTGCGCTCACAAAGAATAAAAACGAAAAATTAGGAAGTTTCTTTCCAAAATTAAAAAAAAAAAGAATATTTGATGCTATTACAAATGCATTTACGTGCATCTCAAACTACTATTAAAATTTATAGTTTGCCGGATCAGACGATTACGAATTTGGAAAGAACAGCTGTTCTGTTAGATAAAATGTAATTAACTAATTATTACGTATATATATATATCATGTATTATACATTAGATGTTGTGTTTACACAGGAGAAATATACTTTAGCAAATATTTAGTTACTAATTACGAGCAGTTGTGCATTTATCATATTTTATATGAGAAGCAATGTAAGTGAATAGCTAAAATTCAAGAATCTCTATAGTTTCTGGATTAGTAACTACAAATTAATAGGCAAAATGTGAATCAACATTCGTATTAGGTTTTAGTGATGACTAAAGAACATTTTTCAAAAAATTTAAAAGTTTGTTGACACTTTAAGAAGATGATATGCATAGGATACATTATATTTTCGAGTATTTTACTTCCACTCCGATTGAAAATTACTATCGTAAGAAGATTATTTACCTCCAAATAAATCTACTTAATGATTACGGACATTATAAATTTACTGATATTTTAATTTATATTCTAAGTCGTATATATGACATATAGTGAAACATAGTTTGAAAGGTAAAGGAACTAGCTATTGGAGACTTTGCGACCTAATAGTTATAAGAACACTGTTAGGAATATATTTAATTAAAGTTATTATGTTAAGTAAATTATGTTATGATTATATCATACAAAGCTCAGAATGACCCAACTATTGTGAAAGAATTGAAAAAGTGGTGAAATGCTTGACTTGCAACGAAAGTAGAGCACCAGAAGCAACAAAAACATATATAAGCAGCCAGCACAATATGGAGGGGATCTTTTGGAGCTTGGAAGATACACGGCCGGATACACGGTCAGAGACGGTAAAGAAGATAAGAGTATAAGATAAAGAACTCCTAGCCCTTGACTACTCTATAGCGTCAGAGACGGTAAAGAAGATAAGAGTATAAGATAAAGAACTCCTAGCCCTTGACTACTCTAATAGCGTCAGAGTCGGTAAAGAAGATAAGAGTATAAGATAAAGAACTCCTAGCCCTTGACTACTCTATAGCGTCAGAGTCGGTAAAGAAGATAAGAGTATAAGATAAAGAACTCCTAGCCCTTGACTACTCTATAGCGTCAGAGTCGGTAAAGAAGATAAGGGTATAAGATAAAACAACTCCTAGCCCTTGACTACTCTAATAGCGTCAGAGTCGGTAAAGAAGATAAGAGTATAAGATAAAGAACTCCTAGCCCTTGACTACTCTATAGCGTCAGAGTCGGTAAAGAAGATAAGAGTATAAGATAAAGAACTCCTAGCCCTTGACTACTCTATAGCGTGAGAGTCGGTAAAGAAGATAAGAGTATAAGATAAAGAACTCCTAGCCCTTGACTACTCTAATAGCGTCAGAGACGGTAAAGAAGATAATAGTATAAGATAAAGAACTCCTAGCCCTTGACTACTCTATAGCGTCAGAGTCGGTAAAGAAGATAAGAGTATAAGATAAAGAACTCCTAGCCCTTGACTACTCTATAGCGTCAGAGTCGGTAAAGAAGATAAGGGTATAAGATAAAGAACTCCTAGCCCTTGACTACTCTAATAGCGTCAGAGTCGGTAAAGAAGATAAGAGTATAAGATAAAGAACTCCTAGCCCTTGACTATCTATAGCGTCAGAGTCGGTAAAGAAGATAAGAGTATAAGATAAAGAACTCCTAGCCCTTGACTACTCTATAGCGTCAGAGTCGGTAAAGAAGATAAGGGTATAAGATAAAGAACTCCTAGCCCTTGACTACTCTAATAGCGTCAGAGTCGGTAAAGAAGATAAGAGTATAAGATAAAGAACTCCTAGCCCTTGACTACTCTATAGCGTCAGAGTCGGTAAAGAAGATAAGAGTATAAGATAAAGAACTCCTAGCCCTTGACTACTCTAATAGCGTCAGAGACGTAAAGAAGATAAGAGTATAAGATAAAGAACTCCTAGCCCTTGGCCCTTGACTACTCTATAGCGTCAGAGTCGGTAAAGAAGATAAGAGTATAAGATAAAGAACTCCTAGCCCTTGACTACTCTAATAGCGTCAGAGACGGTAAAGAAGATAAGAGTATAAGATAAAGAACTCCTAGCCCTTGACTACTCTATAGCGTCAGAGACGGTAAAGAAGATAATAGTATAAGATAAAGAACTCCTAGCCCTTGACTACTCTAATAGCGTCAGAGACGGTAAAGAAGATAAGAGTATAAGATAAAGAACTCCTAGCCCTTGACTACTCTAATAGCGTCAGAGACGGTAAAGAAGATAAGAGTATAAGATAAAGAACTCCTAGCCCTTGACTACTCTAATAGCGTCAGAGACGGTAAAGAAGATAAGAGTATAAGATAAAGAACTCCTAGCCCTTGACTACTCTATAGCGTCAGAGTCGGTAAAGAAGATAAGAGTATAAGATAAAGAACTCCTAGCCCTTGACTACTCTAATAGCGTCAGAGACGGTAAAGAAGATAATAGTATAAGATAAAGAACTCCTAGCCCTTGACTACTCTATAGCGTCAGAGTCGGTAAAGAAGATAAGAGTATAAGATAAAGAACTCCTAGCCCTTGACTACTCTATAGCGTCAGAGTCGGTAAAGAAGATAAAAGTATAAGATAAAGAACTCCTAGCCCTTGACTACTCTATAGCGTCAGAGTCGGTAAAGAAGATAATAGTATAAGATAAAGAACTCCTAGCCGTTGACTACTCTAATAGCGTCAGAGACGGTAAAGAAGATAAGAGTATAAGATAAAGAACTCCTAGCCCTTGACTACTCTATAGCGTCAGAGTCGGTAAAGAAGATAAGAGTATAAGATAAAGAACTCCTAGCCCTTGACTAGTCTAATAGCGTCAGAGACGGTAAAGAAGATAAGAGTATAAGATAAAGAACTCCTAGCCCTTGACTACTCTAATAGTGTCAGAGACGGTAAAGAAGATAAGAGTATAAGATAAAGAACTCCTAGCCCTTGACTACTTTAATAGCGTCAGAGTCAGTAAAGAAGATAATAGTATAAGATAAAGAACTCCTAGTCCTTGACTACTCTAATAGCGTCAGAGTCGGTAAAGAAGATAAGAGTATAAGATAAAGAACTCCTAGCCCTTGACTACTCTAATAGCGTCAGAGTCGGTAAAGAAGATAAGAGTATAAGATAAAGAACTCCTAGCCCTTGACTACTCTAATAGCGTCAGAGACGGTAAAGAAGATAATAGTATAAGATAAAGAACTCCTATCCCTTGACTACTCTAATAACGTCAGAGTCGGTAAAGAAGATAAGAGTATAAGATAAAGAACTCCTAGCCCTTGACTACTCTAATAGCGTCAGAGTCGGTAAAAAAGATAAGAGTATAAGATAAAGAACTCCTAGCCCTTGACTACTCTAATAGCGTCAGAGACGGTAAAGAAGATAATAGTATAAGATAAAGAACTCCTAGCCCTTGACTACTCTAATAGCGTCAGAGTCGGTAAAGAAGATAAGAGTATAAGATAAAGAACTCCTAGCCCTTGACTACTCTAATAGCGTCAGAGACGGTAAAGAAGATAATAGTATAAGATAAAGAACTCCTAGCCCTTGACTACTCTAATAGCGTCAGAGTCGGTAAAGAAGATAAGAGTATAAGATAAAGAACTCCTAGCCCTTGACTACTCTAATAGCGTCAGAGACGGTAAAGAAGATAAGAGTATAAGATAAAGAACTCCTAGCCCTTGACTACTCTAATAGCGTCAGAGTCGGTCAAGAAGATAAGAGTATAAGATAAAGAACTCCTAGCCCTTGACTACTCTGTAGCGTCAGAGTCGGTAAAGAAGATAATAGTATAAGATAAAGAACTCCTAGCCCTCGACTACTCTAATAGCGTCAGAGTTTGAAAAGAAGATAATGGTATAAGATAAAGACTTCTAGCCTTCGACTACTCTAAAAGCGTCAGAGCCGGAAAAGAAGATAATGGTATAAGATAAAGAACTCCTAGCCCTTGACTACTCTAATAGCGTCAGAGTCGGTAAAGAAGATAAGAGTATAAGATAAAGAACTCCTAGCCCTTGACTACTCTAATAGCGTCAGAGACGGTAAAGAAGATAATAGTATAAGATAAAGAACTCCTAGCCCTTGACTACTCTAATAGCGTCAGAGTCGGTAAAGAAGATAAGAGTATAAGATAAAGAACTCCTAGCCCTTGACTACTCTAATAGCGTCAGAGACGTTAAAGAAGATAAGAGTATAAGATAAAGAACTCCTAGCCCTTGACTACTCTAATAGCGTCAGAGTCGGTCAAGAAGATAAGAGTATAAGATAAAGAACTCCTAGCCCTTGACTACTCTATAGCGTCAGAGTCGGTAAGGAAGATAAGAGTATAAGATAAAGAACTCCTAGCCCTCGACTACTCTAATAGCGTCAGAGTTTGAAAAGAAGATAATGGTATAAGATAAAGACTTCTAGCCTTCGACTACTCTAATAGCGTCAGAGCCGGAAAAGAAGATAATGGTATTGTAACATCCTAATTCCATAACCAAATCTGCAAATAAATCTCATTCACTCGTCTTCCATAAATTCAACTTCCGTCCCTTGACAGATGCTGGCACCTGGCGACCTTCTCCAAAACTAAGCATCGCATGACATGCACGCGCAAAGTCCATCCGCTGGTCAGGCTATCTGATCTAAAACTCTAGTCTAGTCTACCTGTAATCATTCGCCATGTGAACGTCTCTTCATAGCTCCGTGAGACACATTCCTTCTTGTCTCAAAACTTACAACCTTCTCATCTCAAAATTTACTACATCCTCGTCTCAATATGTTAGTCTACAGTTTTGTGCGCTCAAGTGTTCTAAAATGTTAAATAAATTTTTATTTTCACGGCACAAGATCACGTGCTCCGCGACAGGATTTTCCAGGTTTTTCAAATTTACAGATTTTGTCATATCATAAATTTTATTAATGTTTTAAAATAATTTGTTAATTATCATGTATTCTTTAAAATATGTATTTCATGTTTTATTTAATATTCTATGTTCTTTTTGAAACTGAATGATTATAAAAATTTTCATTTCTTAAAACATACTTTACAAAACCTTGCAAAGGCACATTTTAAGTTTTGAACAATTATGTGAAATTGGTGCAAACTAATGTTGAACATTAAACAATCAGAATATCTTATTGAACATGTCAAATATAAAATAACTAGAGAAATCTCTTCTAAAACAGAAAATTTCGTTTTACAAACTTTTGCAGATTTTGCAAGTCTTATACAAGTTTTGTTTTAAACTAACCGAAATATATATAAATAGCTTTATAGTCATCTAAGAAGCTTTTAATTATAATCTTAACGAAGTTCTGTGATGCAATCAATTTACTTTAATTTTGACAAATAACCAGATATTTTCTTCAATAAAGAACATTAATGCTACAACATGTCTGATTTTGCACAGACGCTAAAAAACGTGTTTTTTTTGCCTTAGCTAATACGCTGGTTGGAGAAACCTAGCAATTCTTGCCTCACATTGCATAGACCAGCGAAAGATCTTAACATGTTTCTACCTGTTTGCAAAACACGTTTTGTTTAATATATCTACAGAGTTTCAAGTGCACAAAAGTGATGTTTTTTTTTTAAAAAACTGACTTTGCAGAACCTTGACTAAACTTACATTGTACATGTGTCTAAATTGCTTCAGCGAATATGTTTTTCTTAAAGCTATCTTTTAGATGTAGACTTGTGTAGTTATTTATAAATTATATAACAAATCATTGGGTGGAGCCTGCATGCAAACTTTCGGTCCTAACAACCTCCAAGAGGTTATTTTCTAAATTAACATAATTGACGTCAATTTAAAAATTTCAATATCCAAAATTTATATTTTTTTTTTCTATAAACTTCCCATTTTATAATAAATTCTTGTATTTAAAATATATAAACTTATTGGCCAATATAGCATTTAAGAAATTTATCAAACCAGTAATATTATGTAACTTTAGTCTAGTGATGAAACTGTTTACAATAGATATGAATTTTTCGTATTTAAAACATCAAACTCATTTATAAATCTTTACATTGTTAAATTCTGTAACTGTTTTGAAAAACTATCATCTCATAAAGTAAAAAGGGGGGGGAATAAATATCAGTATCTTTTCATCTTTTTTTTTATTCTAATTTTACATTAAGGGCGTATAATCTTTTTTTTTTGGATTAATTATAATCCTGTTAATTATTAAGCTGTGCTCATTGTCTTTTTTTTTATTGTTAAATTTTGTAACTATATATATATATAAACTAAAAAGGGGGGATAAATTTTTAGAATCTATTGATTAATTTTTTTTATTTAAATTATTATATGTTACATTAAGGGCGTATAACTTTTACTAATTATGATCTTGTTAATCATAAGATTTTTTTTTTTTTTACTGATGATTTGTGTCAGGATGTCTTTCTAAGTTGTAAATGACAAAATCTGAACCATCGAAAATTCTTTTGTTTCAATAAACTTGAGCCTTGTTAATTACTAAATTTGTCTTTGTCTTTTTTTTATTTTCTAAACATTGTTACCATTTTGGTTCCGCCTTTTCTTAAATTTAAGTCCCCTGGTAACAGTATAAGATAAATACTCCTAGCCCTCAACCAGAGTCAGAGTCGGAAAGAGGATAAGGGTATAAAATAAAGACTTCTTGCCCTCGACTACTCTAATAGTGTCAGAGGTTAAAAAAAAGATAAGGGTATAAAATAAATACTCCTAGCCCTCAACCAGAGTCAGAGTCGGAAAAGGATATAAGGGTATAAACTAAAGAGTCCTAGCCCTCGACTACTCTAATAGCATCAGGGTCGGAAAAGAACACTAGTTGGTCATGAGAGGCTTGATAGCAAATATAGACTCTAGACTACATGAGAAAATGTGTGGATCCAGCAAGCGCCCTAGGGATTACTAAGCCTATATTCATTAAATTGAGCTTTATAGGGAGATGGTAAATTATAGATATGCACACAAAATCGATTTCAACATGGACCAAGCTAGTTTTTAAATAATTTATTGAGCTTTTAAAAAAATTATTTAATCAATAAATGTTTATAGTTAAACAATAATTGCAGTATAACTATCTAATTGAATTATTTTGGAATATATTTGCTATACTTTTAACTTGCTAAGTCCATTTTATTGAGATTTCATTATTATGATTATGGAATTGCTAATTCCGTTTATGCCTTCAAACTGATAGCTTGATAGTGGTACAAATTTTCGTATAAACCCAATAAAAATAACTGCAACTGAATGAAAAACATATATTTATATCTAGATGTTACTTTGGACACAAATCTTTGTTGGAAACGTCATCAAAAGAAGATATGTATAAAAAGGTGTGTATGTGAGTGGTAGTAAAACAATATGGATGGAAAGACTTAGGGTTTGCTTCCGGTTGTTGTCCTATCTAAAATCAAGTATGCTACAATTTTCTGGTGCTAGAGAGTAAAGGTAGTGAGTGACTGGAATCTTGAATAACTGGCATGTCTGTGTGCGACAAGGGTTATGACATCCACACCAACTGCGGCAATGGAAATGCTTTTGGACTTGTAACCATGGATATTGTGGTGAAGAAGGAAGATATGACTAGTTACCTATGACTAAGGACTTCAGATCAGTGGAAAAGACATTATCACAGGAGTGGACACACTGATATGTGGGCAACTGTTATTTGGGATCTATCTATGTTGATGAAGTGGAGGAATTGATTTTTAGAAAATGCTAAATTTCGTGGCTACTCTGGCTGGAAGATCAGATTAGTGTGATACACAGATGGTCCCAGGTTCAAGGTCTAGGAAACAATTGTGGCAAATCTGTATGAACCAGATATGAGAAGTTCTTAAATTTTGAGGAGTTCACTAGTCTTCAATCAGAGGTCAAAGCATTCCTACAGTATGTATGCATGGAACTGGGCAAGTAGAATTAGTGAGATCGTGATTTGTTCTAACAGTCAGTAGTCTCAAAAGTACTATTGTCTCCTAGGAATAAACCTAGCTTGTGGATGAAGTTCGGAGGGAGATATGGGTACTTTAGTTTGTAAACAGAAAGGATCTATAATAATTGCCAAACTACCCAGTTCTTAACATACAACAAATTAAACAAATATATTTTTTTTAAATTAGAAATAACACTGCCCTATAAGAATTTTATTTATTTCTGTTATGTTGCCCATATATAACCTAACTACCATTATGTTAATTTATTTACTTTTGAATATCCACTTCATTATGCAATCAAATTAACCTTTCACGAAGAAGCATTATATTTATTTCATTAGTTGTGTTTATTGTTATAGTGCCATGACAGTGCAGGCTGCTGTGGAGGTTGCTGTATCGCTAATGCCTGTATAGATAGTAAGTAACTCATATATATGCAATATGTACAACTAGATATTTCACTATACTAGAGGAAAATACAACGTGTCCCATATAAAATGCAAACCACATATCATAGCCCTATGTCACTATTTTTAAATAAAAAATGTATGTGCAAGTTATTAAATAATGGCATCATAAATAAAATCAGGCCACCAATAGGACGGGTAAATCTCACATGACCTACGGGTCCTAAATTATATTTTTTGACAGGTCCTAAACTACCGGTATATTAAATTATACTAGTAAACTAAATTAATATTAAGATAACTTATTAAGACTTACCCGGTCCACAGAAGGGATGGTTAGGGATTGCACAATGGATTACGATCGATGACCTAGGGCGGCCATTTCGGCATGGCTAATTCATACTAATATAAATAAATTAGGGAGTGTCCCGCCACAAACGCCAAGGGGTCGTCGAACCCTGGGCCCAAAACAAACTAGCAGCAAATTTTAGTGGGATTTAACATAACAAGATTAATTATAACTCGTAGGCGAACACACATGCTCCCTGGTCGAATGATAACCACACTTAGATGTCCGGGAGTTCTGTGCATTCCTATCTCCATTCGTAGTTTAATTGAAAACAAAAAAATTCCCAAGTAGCAAGGATTATTAAGAGGTGAAGGATAAGAGATAAGTCAGTCTCTGGTCAAATCTCTCAAGGAGTACTTACTCTCATGGATGTTATATCAGAATTTAATTGGAAAATGCAATATACCTAAATAACCTAAACAAATTAGTCCAACAACCTCAGTACCAATCACGTACTTCCCCGTAGGAATTGTTTTAGTGAAACAATTCCATGAACATTTAAACAATTAAACTAATATCTGAATATTTGAAAGAGAAAAAACAGGAAACAATTACTTAATATCTAGTTCACAGAGTGTGACTACGGTCACACAGGAGTATATTATAAGGAAGGTTAGCTGTACATTATGTTCTTACTATTATAAAACTAAATGAATGAAAGGCTTTTCATTTGATAGATAACTAAAAGGTTGATGGAAAATTTTAGCTAGACAGAAATCTAGGAGAAGAGGATAGCAATTGCAGATGAAATATGCCATGGTGAAAAGGGGAAATGGCAAGTAGGAATAAGTGTGACGTTGAATATTGTTATTTATGTTAAGGATTTGTGTTCTCTGAAAAATTGTGATATTTTGATTGCAATATTGCGATATTACTGATTTTAATGATCGCTAGTCATAATCCATTATCCATTAATAGATAAATTTTTACAATTTTCACAACCTTGAAATATATACCTTGCATTGCATTGCACAACCTTTACAACCTTGCATTAAAATATATATTAATTTCGCCTATTTGGTATAGCTTTTCCAGTTTGTAATTTAGTGTTTTAGATATGTTTAATTATGATTATTATTATTGATTGGTTTCCACATTAATTCCATTCTACATTATACTTCTTTCTTTGGCATTTTATATTTGAATCTATGCAAATTCATCAATATTTTTATAAACAGAGTTTTTTAATTATTAATATCTTATGAAGTGAAGAATTGAGCAAAAGCTATGTGTGTACATTTTATAATATGGCATGTATACATAATCTAGGGTAGGGACTTGTGAAAATGTTTTAGGGAGCTATGAGTATTGCAACTTGCAAGTATGTACATTTTTGAAGTAATTTTGTACATTAAATACAAGTGTCATACTATTCTGAATAAAGTAGATGATTATAGTACCGTACCCAATTCAGAAGCTACTCACGATTAGGCCAACACAGACTCAGTAAACACAAAAACTACCATCACAACCAGGTGTAGCATTAATAAATAAACAGCTTT
The DNA here is from genome assembly GCA_963513935.1 of Aphrophora alni. Classification (NCBI taxonomy): domain Eukaryota; kingdom Metazoa; phylum Arthropoda; class Insecta; order Hemiptera; family Aphrophoridae; genus Aphrophora; species Aphrophora alni. Next base: position 55,707,266 of record OY740770.1, on the reverse strand, counting down.
CAAAAAATTCAGAATTACAACAAATTTAAGCCTAGCTCATATTAAATTAGATTATTGGGGTATGTCAACCTAAACTTCTTAAGTTGTACACTCCAAGGACCTACTAGCAAGACAAACCAATATTTGTTTCCTCAACAAAGGTCATGAGCTTCTGTCCTATGCTAGCATTGAAGTCATCACCCAGTTGTAGAGACCCGGTTGTAGATGGCTCATCTTTTAACCTCAAGCACCTTGATTTCGAGGATGATATGCCAAGCAGTATAAGCACGATAATCATCTTGATGGAAAGAATGTCCCTGTAAGTCATTACTTTCTTTCTAGATGGCTTCGAACATTGAGAATTTATATCAGTGACTTGAGTCTTGCCATTTTAGAAGATCCCTTGGCAGAAGGTGGGCAGTCAATTTGCCTTTACAATGTTTGACCACAGAACCTCAGAACCAGAGACGATTCCTGACTCTGATTTCCTCTTCTTCTTGCTCTTACCCCTCCGCCATTTGGAGGAATCCCATTCTTCACCACTTTCTTGAAACCTTGCCTTGATAGCCTTTCTTCTTTAATCATGAAATTATTTTTTTTGGCTTTCAGTTCACCAAGTTGCCTTATAGCATCGTCAAGTGAATCAGAAAAGCCTAGTGTGTCTGAATCTTTAAGGAGCTCATCTTCTCCCTTCCTAGAAACACTCAATGCATCAACTTGGAAACCGGCTCTTCAATGGCTGATTCCAATTGGATGGTAAATGGTGCCGCACCTCCTCCAGTATTACAGCTTGATCATTAATGCTGATCCATGTAGATCCCACAAGAAGCTAGGGAAAAAACTGTCAACCCAACCAGAACTCCACATGTCCAAGCAAGGTTATTTGCTCCCAGGAGCATGCCTAAATCCTGAAGGCTCCGTTTGCACCTCCGCTGAAGAGAGCTCAAAGACATTCACCACATTAAGCACAGGTCACGTGACACCATTAAGGTTCAGCTTAAACATAAGGAACAAACAAGCGGAAGAGAAAAAGAAAGATCTTCAATAGGAAAGAGTAGAAATAGGCAGACAGCCTGTAGAGGAGTTACACTGACTATAGAATGAAAGGCTCCCAAAACAAGAAGAAGCGAGTTGGGATACGTCGAGGAAGTGTTAATCGGTTCCACTTTTTTATTCCTTTCAGTCCGTAGATATAATTTCCTTTCCCAAACATTTTATCCTTCTTTCTTAGTTAATGTTCACAATTCTTGATAAAGATTTTTCTTATTAATTAAAGGTGAAATGAAATATATTCTGGTCATCATCATTTAAAAAAAGAAAATAGCATATATTAAAATCCCTAGTCCTTGAAAACTGTAATAGCATTAGGATTGGAGGAGAACTTGAAAGAGAGAGATCTAACGCAAGACTACATGGAGAAACCAGCTAGAGTACCTCAGGACTGTGTCATCTGTACTCACGATTAAGCCCCTGCGAGATGGTCCATTAGGAATTATTGATTTTAAAATTGTTTAATAAATGATTCCTAGTATAGACTATAGACAAAGAAAAACAAACAAACTAAAACTAACATCTGTTGTCTGATAAGCCTCAACTCCAGTTCTAAAAAGGTATTTATGTTTTGTGTTCCAGCAACTGAAATGTGTTATGAAAGCCCTAATTGCCTTACTCACTACTGCCCTGGAGGGATGGAGTGTTATATGTATCATGTCCCAAATTGTTTAGGATGTGAAGTTGCACCACAATGTCGTCCTGCCAAAAACTGATGGTCATTGACAACTACAGAAAATTGTTTTATGGATGTATTATAACAAAATAAAATAACTTTTAGTAATACCATAGCTTTTAAAAAATGCATTGTTTGTAATTGAAAAAAAACATGTTCATCAAAACACTTAACTGAATGAAATAAATCTCTTAGTATTGTTTATTAAAATATTATTTGAATTTGATTTGAAATTACATTCAACCATGATCAGATTTAATTTTCAATGTATTTATTACTATTACGCTCAAAACTATGGTTCCAAATGACAAATAAGTGTTACTGATTATGCATTAAGGAGGTGACTTAAAATAATGGTTTAATTATTTGAAATAGTTGGTTTTTATTGACAATTTTTTAATATAAAAATTCATGGAACCGGTATTACCCTATGTCAACATTCATAGTATGGAAACACCAACATCCAATGGTATGAATGACTACCAATCCTATCCACAGGTGTACCAATACCATTTTTAGCTCACTGTACATAAGATTACATCTTTTTGTGTATAAAACAGATAAAGTAGAGTTTACAAGATTGAACTTTTTGTGCACATTTATTTTTAACAAAATTATAACAGAACAAAGAATCTATTTAAAAAAGTAGATTTAAACTATGAAACATTAAAATTTGTTTTTCAAATTTCATTGTTCTTATTAGTTTTGAATAAATAAAAAATGTTTGATTCTAACATTATTTCCAAATGTAATGGCATCTGCAACCAAATTAATGTGGTTAAAAATAGCTTTAGAGAGAACGTAAGATCTTTCAAAGATTACTCAAGGCCTGTCTAGATTAACTGAATGTCTGCCAAAGTGAACTTATTTAAAATAATTTTAAAGAAGAATTTCTTCAAAAGAAATGTATATATTACTGTACATATAACATGTGATTATTAAGTAACACAACTGGTGATAAAAGTGTGGAATATTATTAAAATGTAACAACTTTATTGTAATCCCCTTTAACATAATCACTTGCCCTAACTATACTTTAGTATGTGAATTTTCCATTTTTGGAAACAGAGGTGCAGGTCATCATGCCAACTTCTGCAGCAGCACCACCAACTTTTTCTCCACCTTCTCCAAAGTCTGGATTGGTCCTCATAATCCGGAAATTACCTTGGAAAACAAATAACAGCTACACCAAGTTTAAAGCCAGAGAATAAGATGTATGGTACAGCACTGGAATCCTCTCATCAGTCAGAAGCAGCTTTATGCAGAGAGCATTGTTAGCTGGTGCATTGTCATAATGGAGAGAATTCTTTATTTGTTTCCAGATCATTCTGGTAAATCTAAGTCTTGTTATATATAATGATCTTTCCCAAAGATTCTGCCGAGAGTTCTTCTATGAAGCCAGTGCAAATATGTTTCCAGGCATCTTTTTGTTCCTGACTATGGTTTTTGGGGACTATTTTTAGCACATTTGCACCATATTCAATTGGTGATGTTAAATGTGTTGTACATTCTCTTCTTTAATGTGAACTTTACCAGTTATCATCTATATGCTTAATTAATGAAAAATTTCATTAATTTTACCGACATTGTGTTTGGGTGTTGCAGTGACAAGATGACCTGGTCGTTTGTCATCTTCAACGTTTTCTCAATTCTTGGCAAATAGTTTATCACTCATGCACCTGAAATCACATCATCAACATATACTTCCTACAATCATTTTAAACATTCAGCAATTTCACCAGAAATTTTAGATTAATACATTTAAGATCAGCCATGGTTCTGGTTAAATCTTTGTGCAAATTTTGCCACACACTTGTCATAAATTTAGACATTAAAAAAAAAAAAATAAATAAATATATATATATATATATATATATAGAATGTGTCCAAGCTGTTCAGAAGCTCTCTTTTTCAAAATTTTTAGCATGTGTACAATTCAATAAGCACCACATGGTTTTATTTTCAAGGCAGAAGCAATTATGTCAAAAATTTAATAACCACAGTGTAATCATGTTATTTCTAGGAACCACACTATGACAAGGAATGAGTGCAAAATAATCATCGAGTTACAATAACAATTTTATTAAAATTTCAACGAATGTTTTACTGCTAACTGCTTCAAGATATCTTGTGCCATGTTTGTGAACTATTCAAGTAATTTACCTTTCCAAATTAAATAGAATTACCAAATGAAAACACCATCGAAAAGAAATACCTGCAAGACAAACCAAAATTGTCATTTCTCCAGTAAAGTCTTGTAATAATTTGTTCATGAACTCTTATGTAAAATGGACCATCTATATTCTATACTCACTATGTTCATAAAAGCTTTAGCTCCAAATTGTTACTATGAATAGAAATGTCATTAAAAAATTATCTTGAACAAAAGAAGATACATGACAGGGGAAAAAAGGAAAGCTGAAAAGAACAAAGATTTATATAAATATTAATTTTATTCAATATAAATAATAAACTGACAGAGAATCTACAACAATACATTCAACATAAATAACACCAAAACTATTTTACATTAATTAGGAAATCATTTACACTAGCCTAGATATCTTTCTGTTTAATAGGAACACTGACACAATCCACAGAGAAAACTTTTTTTAACCAATCACAACCATTGCATCGTTCTTCTCTTACCAGCTTTTAAATACATTTATGGCACCATAGATATAAACAAGTTTTTTTAAAACAAATGAAATAACTAAATTACTTAAAATATACATTTAAAACTTTATTTTCAAAGCTCATTGTGATCCTTACATTTTATTTTACTTGCTTTGGTGTTCAATATAACACATCTTAAAACCAAAACTATTTTACAATAATCTTGTAAGCTACCGGTATGCATTTATCCTAAATAACTGATTTTTCATAAAATCTTATTAAACTATTTGTTTGATTTATATTTTCTCACATATAAATAGCATTTAGAAAGTATTCTGATGACAAACAAATCAGAGTTTGGAATTGAATCCATTTTGAAAAGGTGGTTTTGCAGCAATTCTGCCTAATGTGCCGCTCTAAACTACAGCCGCTGGTTCTTTGCACCTGGATTTTTGGTGACGCACCGGATAGGCAGTGGAAATGGCAACATCGTACTGCCCCTGTACGGCCACATATCTTAGCATCAGACCCAAACTGTGTGCGTATTATCGTATCACAACAAAACTTTTACGTATTGTTCAGTTTGTTTTATGCTTCGTTTCATTAAGTGATAGAGTGAAATTTAAGCAATTAAAAAATATCTAAAGTTTTTGGTGAATAAATAAATAATACATTTGACTGTTAGCATATTATGTAATTCAAACGAACGCTTGATACCATCTGTAGCACACTATGGTTTATTTCAATGTGTATACAATTATATTATTTGATGTATAGAAATAATTTTGCTCAAATGATAACTCAAAAACCGATATTTTATTGTTAGACTACTTCTTGGAACGGAGCCAACGAACAATGTTGCCAGATTGTGATATTTCCATGTGCAAATAACGAATGGCTGAAGTATAATCATTAAATCAATTTCATTTCAATTGAACTAATTTAACATATTTTTGGTATTTAGGAATATTTTGATCATACCTCTAGACCTGTTTCCTATTTTTTGGGGTATCTCAAATCTGGTGTGCCAGACCAAAACTAAAAACTGAGATTTTCACAAAATCAAAAATAACAATTACAATCAACTTCAGAGCCAAACAAAACACATTGCATTGCTGCTCTCCAAAAATGTCAGTTTTGGAGTTATCAATAAAAAAAACAATTATATTGATATAAGATACTGTCCTTAAAGGTTGAACGCTTCAAAATTAGTCAAAGCGATTTGAAACAATTTTGGTGAAATTTGAATAAAATACAGCAAAATTAACCCCGACAAAAAATGGGTTCATTTGGGTTATGTTCGAAATTATTCATGAACTATAATTAGTTTTCCCATGAACTTTATCTATAATTCACTTTTTGACCAAATATTATAAACTTGAAATTAATGACGACTAAAACTGTTACAATAAAAAGACACTTAAATATACATTTCTTAAAGATTGCAAGAGTCACAATGAGTCAAGAAAATATTTATGAAATCAAAATATAAGAAAGCAATATTTTGCACTATCACATTGCATATTCATAAAATTAAACAAGCTTTAACAATAATTCTGTTCATAAACCGAATGTAAAGGAAAATTTAAACAAATTAAAAACATGAATAATGGTAAAGTATGACATCTAGTAGGATGTACGGCTAATTCCCACCGGCAGTGTTAAGAAGGCTCAAGCCAACAAATGTTGACTTATTAGAAGCGTGTATACTTTACCAGCTTATCTATAAAGGAGGGAAAATTAACTTGGTGAGAATTACAATCAGCTAACTAAACAAATGTTTAACTAAGTACAATATTTATCTCAGCTGTATCTCAATTTATGAATAGAATTAAGGTATTATATTTTAGAACAAAACAAAATTCCTTGTCCGTTTGATTTTCAGCGCATGTCCTTAACAATCAATAACTGATTACCAACAAAAGCTAACACACTTAGCACACAGACACAATCATTCTGTGCATATTGTATACATTCATAGGTTTGTACAAAATATTTTCTTTTTCAATTACATATAGCCTATAAATTGATTGAATATTGTTGATAACTACAAAGTGCATTCATTCATATATATAAAATTAGCATTATTAAAAGATTATTGAAAGTGTAGAAACAATAAACTGTGCAAAATGCTCGCCCATTTACAAAACAAAAATTAATATTTGTTGCATATCTCTCTAAAATGTCTTTACTACTTTTAGGTCAGAATAATGTATTATCTTTATTACAGAATTACCCCTCCATATTTCGTATGGAATATAATAATTTTTTATAGAAAGCTCCCCCCTCTCTTTATCAAATTTTTGTGATTTTTTGTTTACATTTTAAAAGTAATTTATAATAAATATTTCATAAGCTTGTTTCCCATGTGCCATAAATTTTTCCAGAGTGGAAATTGTACTTAAACTAAAATCATCTTTTTAATGACAATAGTTTAGGATCAATTACATTTTTATCCAATAAATAATCCAGGAACAATTTTCATTTATTTCAAATTTGGCACACTAGTTTGAATCATTAATTTTCACAGTTCATCAAAAAGTTTTGGCACAGACGATTTTGAAAAATTAGTTCTTTTATAACAGCTTCATGGGCGATTTTTTAACGATAACTCCAAAACCAGCATTTTTAGAGATATAGTTGCTTAGATGCTACAATTTAGCAAAATTTGCTTAATATTATTAACACCAATTTTGAGAAAAACTTAATTTTGAGCAGCTATCAGAAAATTTTTAGTTATAAAAAAATAATTTAATTCGAGGTATGATAAAAATGTACTCGGTTTTATCCGATAGATCAATTTGTTTGGTCTGTAAAACACTGCACAGATGAAAGAAATCATTTAAAAAAAGTTTTTAGGTTTTAGAGTTTTTTGTTAGTATTTATTATTGAAATAAATATGTGTCTATTGTTTATTGCCAATAAACATAGATTATGCAATTAAAAAGATTTATAAGTTTATAGAATTTGAGCCAAATAAGAGAAATAGCTTATTAAGTAGACTAGCAGAAGTGTTCATTTCATTCATTTCATTTTTTATTAGTCTGTTTGACAAATATACATTTGTATTTAGACAAGTCAATAATCATGGATAAGATATGCTAATACAATAGCTATACGTAATGAGTTACAAAATACAACAAACACAATAAATCATTTAAAAAATAGAGACAACATACAGTTTATAATAAATAACATATACATATATATAAAAGAAAAATTATACAGTTTTAAAATTCTCACGTGGCTTTAAGCTTAGGTCAAGAAATTTCAAAGTCAAGTCAAACTTTTTAAATCTTTATGCTTATTAAAATCAAATTTTAACATTAGAATTACAAAATTCAAATAAAACTCATATTCTTAAGAATTATGATAACACAAAATACATACACATAAAATTTAAAATCCACAAACTTCTTCTCTTCTATCCATTGTTATGACCTTAGCCAGTACATTTAATTTATACATGGGTACTCATTTTTATAATAATAGGCTATAATGTGGCATCAAGAAACTCCCCCACAGTGTAAAAAGCATTGAACTTCAGCAACCGCTTTAATTTGTTTTTAAAAACACTGACTTCCATCGTTTCTTTAAACTCTTTAGGGAGTTTGTTCATGAAACGGACTCCAGTCTCAGACGGTAGCTTGTCGAAAGCTTTTAATCTATGCTTTTTGCCACGGAAGTCATTTTTATGACGGGTATTGTATGTATGCACATCAGTGTTTCGAGTCACAGAACTCTTATACTTGTAATGTAAAATTACTTCAAAAATGTACATACAGGGAAAGGTCAAAATACCTAGCTTTTTAAATACTTCCCTGCAAGAATCACGATGGCCCAAACGAGCAATAATTCTTACTGCTTGCTTTTGTAAACTGAAGACCCTTCGGATCATTTGCTTTGATGAATTACCCCACAGAGCAATTCCATAATTTAGGTGAGAAGAGAATAGACCAAAGTATGCTAATTTTAAAATGTGTTCTGAACAGAACTTTGCCAGTGACCTGAGCAGAAAAACTACCGAACTCAGTTTCTTGCACAGCTCACTAATGTGCTCTGCCCAAGACAATTTGCTGTCAAGGATGAGCCCTAGAAACTTTAACGATGATACTGTCTCTACTATTTGCTCATCCAACACTATATGAAGGCCTTCTTCTAAGCCCGGCATTAAACCAAAAAGCATGCACTTGGTCTTTAATGTGTTTACTTTAAGATTATGTTCATAAAAATACTGGCAAGCAGTGTTTACTAGGATAAATGCATTTATTTCAGTATCACAGAGTCTGTGCCCTTTCAGACTTATAGTGGTATCATCAGCATACTGAATTAGACCACCGCTCCTAACACTGAAGTGTAGATCATTCATGTATATAATAAACAATACTGGACCCAAAATGGATCCCTGTGGAACTCCATAATTGAGGTCAACTGGATCGGATAAAGTATCTCCGACCTGAACCACTTGTTTCCTGTTAGTCATATATGACTTTAACCAATCAAGTGGTACGCCTCTGATCCCATATATTTCTAATTTATTAAAAAGTAAATGAAAGTCTACACAGTCAAAAGCCTTGGACAGGTCCAGAAATACACTTAGTGTATGTTCCTGCCCATCCATTGCTGTTAAAATATACTCGATTAAATTAATAATAGCATCAATTGTTGTCTTCCCTTTCAAGAATCCAAACTGGCTTTTAACAATAATGTTCATTTTGTTCAAGAAATTTTGAAGACGATTCAGAAAGAGTTTTTCGAAAACTTTACTGATTGCAGGAAGCAAGGATATAGGACGGTAATTCGTCATCATTGCCATGTCTCCATTTTTATAGATAGGGATGACTTTAGCTATTTTAAAGTAGTCTGGAAAGCTACCTTCCATGAAGGAATTGTTCACCAGAATTGTGAAAGGCTTTATCAGCTCTTGAGAGCACTTTTTTAAAAGCCAGGTAGACACTCCATCCAATCCAGAAGACTGGGAGTTCTTTAGGCCTATGAGTGTTGCTGCCATCTCAGCTTCACACACAGGAAACAATGCCATCGAGGAGGAAGGGGAATATAAAACAGTATTTATATTTTTAGTAGGTTTTGATCCCTCTGGATTACCTATGTTAGCGAAAAAGTGATTAAACATATTCGCCACCCTCGATGGATCAGCATAGCGCTTCCCCTCCACCTCCAAGGTGACTGCTCCATTTGATTTCTCAGCCTTATTACAATTAATAATCTTCCAGGCGGTTTTAGACAAGTTATCAGTAGCTGCCATTTGTTTGTTAACTTCATATGCCTTAGCCGCACTGATGACTTTTTTGTACACTTTTTTATATTTTACAAAATAGTTCTTGAATGTTTCCTCTCTGGAAATTTTATTTAGTTCTGCTAACAGTTTTAATTTTTGACTTGACACCAAGATACCTTTAGTTATCCAGTAATGTTTTTGATTACCTGTTACTTTGGACTTGCATTTTTTGAAGGGACATGCCAAGTTTACATTATATTCAAAGTTTTTTATAAATTCTGAGACTTGCTCATTTACATTTTTTACTTGCTCAAGAAACAACCAGCTTTCTCCTCGCAGCAAAAACTTCAACTGGGCAATGTTATGAGCACATGTCTGCCGAGAAAAGTTATATAAAGGCAGTAAATTTTTTTTATAATAATCAAATAAAACAATCTCCTGAGCATAATGGTCAGCGATACCCGATTGGACAATTCCAACCGATAACCGATCTTTGATTATGTTAGTGATGGCATTGTCTATAGCTGTAGCTGACGTTGCCGTCACACGGGTAGGAGAGTCAATCAACCACATCAAGTCAAATGTTCTCAACAAGTCCTGTAACCTTCTGCAGAGTACACCATCTTTCAATACATCAACATTGAAGTCACCAATTATTACAAATTTAACTTTACTAACCAATAATTGATTCAAAATAATTTCTAACTGAGATAGAAAAACATCAAAATCACCACTTGGTGCTCTATAAATACCTATTACAACAAGATTGTTTAATGTTAATTTAATACCAGTAACCTCAAAATGTTGTTCTATACTTCTATCTTTACACATTCTTAAAGAGTTTGTTTCAAAGTCACTTCTTACAAATACAGCAACCCCTCCACCTTTCTTTTTTGTTCGGCAATAGGCTGATCCCAGTTTATAATTTAATAAATTAAATTGCTTGATATTATGCTGGTTAAAAGCATGTTCAGTAACGACAAACACATGAGATTTCATAGAATCCAAAAGAATATCTAATTCATCCACTTTATTGGTCGCAAACTGGGCATTCTGATGCAAAATAGAAAAAAAGTCCACATTATCATTGGACACTGCAAACTCAGTTCGGTTTAAATTTTTACATTTACTATTCTTAGACCGTTCCATTGTTACATCAGGCTGGAAGTTTACTGCCCTAAAAAATCACTAACCAACACTCCTGAAGTGGACCTGCCAGTCCGTAGCCACCTTTCCAACGGAGTCATCTTTGGTACACAATGATGTTGTATCTTACTGGAATGCTGCACAGTTGCTTTCGGTTTAGCTATCAACCACTTCTCCAACAATGTAGGTTTTCTTACACATTTCCCTAATACCTTGCTTGAATTTAAAATCAGTTTTGTGAGCCTATCTGTGACTATATTTTTCCCCTTTAGATTTATATGGTCACTATTAGTGAAATGGTTTGAAGAGAGTCTTTCATTCAAAAAGTTAATAGAAATTCTGCTTGGGTTTTTATTTTTTCCTTCATTAATTTTAGAATGTATACAGTTATTAGCTGAGTTCACTAGATATTTTCTCAGTAAAGTATTTTCGGAAGCAGGAATAGTATTTATAATAATATTTGTTCTGTGCGAAATTGGGATAATTTCACCGACTGATTCTTTTATGGCATTACAAAAGTTTCTACCCGGAGAGATGTCATTGGAACCGCCAAATATTATGAGATGGTCTTGTTGCGTTAGATTTGCAGCAACCTGTTTAGCCGATTCGGCTATCTTTTTAATTGGAGCGCCCGGATGTATAATTCCGGTAACCTCATATTCAGTTCCTAAACGATCTGATAGCATTTTTGATATGTTTCTACCATGACTATCACCCAAAACAATAATTTTCTTTTTTACTTTCTCCCCTTTAGTCTTCAAGGACTTGCCTAAGTTTTTATTCGTTTTATGTGGGCCTAAGCCACTTTTAGGAAGTTTTAGTGGTGTAAATGGTTCAAGATCGGCAAGCGGCGAAAATCTATTTTGAACATCTAACTCTGCTGGAATTGCACAATTTTTTATGGTATTTACTTTACATCGTTTGTTTGGGCAAACCCATCTCAAATTTGAGCTTTTTTTAAGGTCTCTTAAAAGTAATTCATTTTTTTCCTGCTCTTCAAGAACTTTAAGTTTAAGATAAGTGTTTTGTTGTGTAACTGAATCCAACTCTGCACCCATTCTTACCAATACATCATTTACTCTATCAAGTTCAAAACGTAACATATTAACTTGATCCATTAGGGCACTATCTATTTCTGGCTCATCAAACCCTTGAAAACCAGAAGAGTTCATACTACCATTACTGTACATTGTAAAATCAGACAGTGAAATGTTATGAGATTGAACACAAACAAAATAAATTCTTCTTTAAAATGTGTGTTTAGAATAAAAGGCAAGCAGTCCACTGAAAGTCTATTCCTTGTCTATCCTATGTCAACATAAATACTGGAAAGCAAATAGAATACCAAGTTAATCACAAATAACCCGTCTTATCTAGATCAAACAAATCCCTACACTAACTCCATCCACTGTTACTTTGCAATTAATAACAGGAAACTGTTTTAATGTTTCTTCACTTTTCTCACTCAATACTTCATCAAACACAAATACAAAAACACTGTATATGTAAAGCACTTTTAATAAAAGATTGTCACCAATTTCCACATTAATACAATGCTTATGTCCACATCAAAACTAACACAAATCAGCAGCAACATGAAAAGCAGCCTCAGTTATATCAAACTCTATCATATACTCCCGTGTTACATACTAACGTGTATTGTTACAGGACTAGATACAGTATACCTTTAACTATTGTACATAAGAAAACTAACCACATCTTAAAGCTGCAGAAAAATAACATGTGAAATGTTTGGTCCATCCACACACAAAAATATTAAATTAATCTTTTAATTCGAAAATAATTTCATATCATCAGATTCAACCTATACAGGCCATTTAAAAATGACAAAGTTTGGTAAATGAACTGTTTGATCAATAACAACCAGTTTGGTAAATGATCAAGCCAGTTTGAAACTGGTAGTGATGTTAGTTAAAAACAAATGTGGATTATCACAATGTTTGTTTGTTTTTTCTTCTCATATAATGTTCGACAACCATACAGATAAAGCCTCAAATATCCAAATAACCTATAAACATATATTTAACTGTTATTAAAACCTACACTTTCTCTATCAATACAGGTAAAATAGTCAATTACAATTTAAATTAATAAACCACAAATACATTGTAATTATCAACAGTTTCACCAACAGAAGTAACAGTGTTTAAAGGAATGTGACTAAATGTAAAGCAACACTTTAAAAACCACTCTATATTATATACAGATTAGAATATCTCTTTATATATACACACTACATGACATGGTTAGGTATATACATTAACTAATAAAAGTAATGTTATCCAACAGATAACACGAGGCAGTTCAAAGTTTTCTGACTTAGTTTATAATAACAATAGAGTGACTTTAGATTTCAACAAAATGTTTCACTATTATTTGGCAGTGTTTTTTAGACACCTTGACCCGCAAGGGTGTATTAACATGGTTCTACATCAATCATCTTTATATAGAAGACAAATAAATTAAATCATAAAATGTTTTTGATTAAATTTATTTACAAAGAGAAATACAAAATAAATAAAAAATCGTTTTATATTAAATTCAGTATTAATATTTCACACTTGTAATATTTTGAAACATAATTAAAAATATATTTGAAACTACAATAGGGAAATATGATAATTTATCAATGTTTTGTTTATTATTATGAAAAATTAACCATACATGTTACTTACTATATTTGTTCTTATTCATAAAAATAAATGTTACTCTATTTACTCACTTGTTACAATTTAATACGGTAGACTCACAACTATCCGGCCAGGACTAGGGTGTAAACAATATAAATTTAGCCTATAAAATAGTTAATTTACTTTCTTTTTTTTATATTCAAAGTCCTTACGAAATATACACAACGTACACATTTTGCCATGTAAATTTTATTGTCAAAGAGATTAATGGAGCTGCATGAGCAAAGCATGCAACTTTTTGAAGTCTGCACAAGAAAATGTGGGTTCTATTATTTTACAGTATTCAATAGAAGATATCTAATGTTATCAGTTGTTTATGCGCCCTCTTCAGTTTTTATTTGTGTATTCTTATTTTGATTTATGACCAATGGAGTAATTTTATCAATTCCTTAAATATGGATGAGAAATGCAAGAAATATATTATCTGGTATATGTAATCTTTGTTACATTTTATAAATAAATGTCCTAAGATTTTATAAATATTTTATCATCTTATTTAACATTTCTTTCATAATTAGGTCAAATACACAATGAAATGCTACTAATTAATTATATAAAATCTGGGTTTTCATTCCAAAGGAAGTGATTCCAAAGTGGAAGTGACTGCCACATTAGGCTGCATAGTCGTAAGCCTACAGTAATTATTTTAACAATTTGTGTCAAAGTAATACACCAATAAACCTCGTTAAATCAAGAGCCTTATTTGAAGAACTGTTTTAAACTATTAACAATTATGCATACCTAAATCTAAATCTATAACAAAATAGATATTGAACAATGGGTTAGTTGTCTACAAGACAAACAAACCTTATGAGAAAAAAAAAAAAAAAAAAAAAGCTTAATTAGTCCCATACTAAAACGAAGGGATTGTGAAACACTTTGAGAAATCGTATTTAAAGCCAAGCAAAATACTACATCTAAAGCAATATCTAATGGAATGATAACAGATTGTACATGTTATATACCGATATGTCTGCAAAACATACTGATTTGTTCCCAAACCAATATCTTATAAGGATTCATCGAGGACTAGTAATATCACTGGGTTGTTGTTACATCAAATTGTATTTATTTGTAAATCACAAAATCTAACTAAATTATCAAACAATTATATATTTAACATAATTAAATACATTTCCAGAAATGTCAATTTCTGAGGTGTTCATATTAGACAGAGGACAACTAATACATAGTTAACTTGTTTATATATAGAGATTTTAGATATTTTACCAACAAACAAATTAATTACACTTAAATGTCAAGTACAAATAAGATTTAAAATTTGAATATGAATATTATATCAATAAAAGCTGTGTAAAAAACAGGTGAAACATGTAATTTTAATATTCATTTCAAAAAATAGTTCATTCATAATTAATGAGTGACCAACAGAAATATAATACAAACAAATAATTGTAAATTTTACATCTTGTTTCTTTAACCTGTTTAAGATTAATTTTGTTAAGACAAAAAAATTTAAACAAATAGGATAAAGACTTTAATGATGAAAATAAGTTATTGGTTGGCATTGGATTTACTACAACTTGTTTAATATGCAATATGTTTAATTATTAAAATGGTAAATCTTACACAATGTTCTCTTGAAAAAATTTAAAAAATAAATACACAAAATTTGGAGTTTTCAGCACAACCAACACTCATGTTTCAAAGAAACCATTAACTTTTATCCAAACCTATCGTAAAATAAACAGTGCTCTGAACAAAGAAAGAAATTATTAGAATAAAATAAGAACCATTTATATTCCAGTAACTTAAACGGTGCTTCAACATAAATATATCTGCTTGAGTAAACTCAAGATTGGAAGCAAAATTTGGCTTAAATAATTCTGGTCATTGTGGGGGGGGGGGGCATCAACATATTATATGCCTTAATATCTCACAAATCATCGGACACAATAAAAAATAGGAAAAAAAATAATAAATTGTCATCAGAAGATTGAAGAGCTTAATCTCTCCATCTTGATATTTTCACCCATAAACATATGAATAACAAACTAAATGTATCCTAGTCTTTAAAACAATATATCACACTGAATATATCAAATTTAACCATAATGCAGGAGTGTTTTCTAATGATATAAAATAGTAGGTGATTATTTTACAAGCAAGAGTCATGTGTATAATAGTTTCTTTTATATTTATAAACTGTGTAAACATCATTTTATTTCAATTACAAACTTATGCATAAAGTGCATAAATTATTCTCAAATAAATTTGTTATTAAAATAAACAAAAGTGATATGGATCAGTACATCTAATCAGCAAATCACAAAAACTCTGAAACCTAACATCATAGACTTTAATTTTAAAATATTTTGTTTTACTATGACGCCACTAAAATAATAACTTTAGACTTTGGAAAATAGATAGTCCTGAAAATAAATGACGCACTACAGAAAACCATTTATTGGCAACATTTATTTCAGACTTAGATATTTTATTGTATATTGTTGATCCTCCACACCATCAATGCTGCAAGCTTTTATTTTCAGTTTTTTGAAACAATTTAGAGTATTTTTCCACTCAGTCTGTTTTACCAAAAATTGCTGTAAATTCTCAAGGACCAAAGAGAAAATATCTGTTATATTGTTCAAACTTAGGATACCCTTAATAAGGTAATAAATTGCAGTTTAAAAACCATGGTCACCGTCTTTGAACAAATATTTATATATTCAAATAAAGGCCTTAGGATAAATTGTATTTGATTAAAATCTAGCTTTTAATCAGTGGCGGCTTACTCATAAGGACTCTCGGACGCCGCCCCCCCCAATGATAATATTATTTGAATAATGTAAATACCTATATGTATTTAATTCTTTGGAGACAAATGAATTATGAATTGCCGCTATGGATTTCACCATCATTTGTAGCGGAAGTTTTACAATATAAAATATTTGACGAATGTATTCTGGAGTTCGGACGGTGGCCAGAGCGTCCCAGTTTCATTGCATTTAGTCATATGAGGCAAGCAGCAGACAGAGCTGAGGGTGCCGTGACGTCATTTACACAGCGTGTAATGGGCTTCTAGGGCAGAGTCCGAAGCTGCGCGCGCAGACAACAGTCAGTGCAGCCACCATAAATTAGATGCCGATACTGTTGCCGGTAATATCTCAACGGTAAACGTTGTGACACATGATGTAAGTTTAATCATTAGTCAAGGAATGAAAAACATAGAACATAGAATTGCCTTAAAAGATTTAGGACCCCCTAGGCCTGACATGGTAATAAGTAAAACTCAAAATAGTTCATTTATTTTATTTTAATTTGTATTTTATTAGCTATAGACTGTACAAACTTTGCTTTTTAATCGCTATTTAGTATGTAGACCCCCACATGTTTTTAATATGGAGTGAATAACACTTGTGTTACGCCTGCTTTCTGAACCGTAGTGTATGTTTTGATAACATGCCCTCCCTTACGTGTAAAAAATAAAACAGAGCCCTCCCATTGCCCTTAACCACCGGCCGCTACTGCTTTTAATGCTGCCAAGGTTTATTTTTATATTTTGCCAATTATTCCTGAACTGTAATATTTGTTTACTTGCAATTTTGCACATCGGTTTGGATCAATCTCCACATTTCATTCATATTTTAACAAATTACATTTTTTTTTTATTTGTTTCTTACCAATAACTCATGAATCAGCATTTTTTGAGAGAAAGCAACCATTTTATTGTGTTCAGATCTTGAGAGACTACACTTCAGCAAAATTTGAGCAAGAACATTGGAGTCAATTTTGAAAATATCATAATTTACGTTTTTTTATTACAGCTATCTATAAATTTAAATTATACAAAAACAATTTTTAATCCCGAGATATGTACAAAATATGCCCATGTACCAAATTTTATTGAAACCAGCCCAGGGGATTGGGCCGTGAGCACTTTACATACGAGTACAAGGCAGACATCATTCAAAAAACAAAACCTCTAAATGGATATTCACAAAAAACTGGACAACGATTTTTTACCCATCACATTACTTTCTCTTTACTAGAACACGATGAAATTTGTGTAAAACTTGAAAAAACAAAATTTAAGACAAGAGTTTTATTAACTTCTTTCCTAACACAAGTAGTAAACAATTCTGTAGAACGGCCACAATTTAATAAGTTTAATCTTTCCACTCAGTAAATGGTATGTTAAATTACATAAAAAATCATTAAGTGAATACATATTGATAAATTTATATAATAAATTTTGAACAAAAGAATTTAATATGCCAAACTTTAGTGCTAAAGGTAAGCTAAGCATAACTCTTCAACTTTATGAAGTATGAAAAGTAAGTACCTAACTACTGATGAAGTAGTTTAGTAACATCTGAATATACAGATCTTTAGCAAGTCTTTGTAATTAGTCTGACATTGTAATACGTATAATTTGTTAACGAAAAAATTGTGTACTGCTAGAGTTAGGGTAATTTTAGTATTTAAATTGAATTTAGACATTACTAAACTTCATTACATTACATTACTATTATATCTACAAATTAAATATTAGGTGAAGAAGTTTTTTATTTACTTCACTTAAATAGTCACCACATCAGTAAGTTTTGGTAATATGTAGAGAAGTTCGGTTGTTAAGCTCTATCTAATGAAGTTACCATACATATAATCAACAACAAACCAAACATGTTTAATAATTGTTGACTATTATTATTACAAATCATTAAACCCCTTCTTATAAAATAATCACCATTGAAATAACTGCACATGAATTTGTAAAAATGTGATGCAATCTATTTTTAATCCATCTTATGTATTATTTAACTTGGTGGTGTATATTTAAAACATGGAGCAAAAACTAAGAGTAAAATATGTTGGAACCAGGACTTAAAAATCTAGTTGGCCCAGAAACTGAGAAATTAAACCTAATGATGACCAACTTATATAGTAGTACTTTTGTTATTTTTCACTCGTCCAAGTAAAATGGCGAGTAAAATTTATTTCCTTTTACCATTGAAAAGAAAATACTTTGTGTATATAACGAGAATAATAACTTCATTCCTCATTATCTTTGTTGCAACAGTCTAATATCCTATTTTTTTGTGAGTGTTTATTTATAATGAAAAACTTTAAAAACAGATCTCCCTCATAGAGTTAAAAGATATATCTACCACAAAGGAAAAGTATAATTTAATTTGGTCCACTTGCCAATACAATTAAATTAGATTTCAGTTGAAATAAGTGTCAACAATCGAAAAAATTAAAAAGACAGCTACAAATTTCAGCTAAAATGTCTAACGTAAATATATTAAAAATATAATCATAAATCATTACATTCATTAACTATTTAAAATGACAATATGTAATGTAGATTTTGTACATAAATATATATGTGAAATAAAAATACAGCTACAATAAGCTATAGGATTGGTAGAGAGATCTATCAGTTAGCTTATACACAACACCTTTTATGCGAGTGATCCACTTCCTCGAGAGAGACTCAAATAACATGAAAGGTTTTAAAAATCTTGAGGGTTACAGATCTCCTAGTCATATGCATCTTTTAAAGAGACTACATGTAAGAATTCTTGTCAAATTGTATATATTCCATAATAGATCTAGTTTCAGACACAGTAATCTGCTAATCTCAATGGAGGGAGAAAAAAGTTTTATTATTAATATTATAATTTAAGGGTGGTTGAAAAATGTTTGTTGCCCTTATATAAGTGGTAGATTTTTAAGCCTTGGCCAATAAATATAATCAGAAACACACAAAATTAGAAATATATGATCTTACAAATATATATAAATATATTTTTTCCTAATAAATATTATTCAATATGCATTTCAAATCAAGAATGAAGTCTAAAACTGAGCTATAAAAAGAACGGTAATAATTAACTAAAGATTGAAATTAAATTATCCTTAACTAGTACTATAAATGCAAAGCACTTATTTTATAATAACATTACATGAACACAAAATGGTAGATAATACAAATAAATTAATAATTTCAATTAATTGTTATGTCTACCCAACTAGCAAAACTACACCCTGTTTGACTAAACCTTAAAAAAGGTTTGCTACAGTTAGTTTTAAAATGAAGGCTACACCGAGGTTTGGAGACACATTTTCTGCTTTAAATAACTATAGTGATACTGAAACATTTGATAACCTTTTTATAACATAGATTAAAATGAAAAAAATAAGTTCTCAAGCAACTCTCAGTTTTTTTTCGATTTTGTTCAGATTAATTTCAGAAAAAACAAAAATGAATTTGTGTACTTCATTTTATTAAAACATTTATTTAGGAAAGTTGTCCAAAATTATAGAGAAATTCATTCAATAAGTCAAAGTGGGAAATTCACCTGATAAGTTAGTAAAGTAAATGGGTTTTTTCCTTGTTGTTTAAAGGTGAAAAACCTCTTGATCATCGTTGCTTTATATATAATATATATATAAAAAAAGGAAAATAAAGATCAATAAAAAAATATTAAATTTGAGTTACTATCAGGCTACTATCCAGACGAAACCAAAAGTATCTGAAGGTTCGATGATATATTTGTATCATCGAAGTGTCTGAAGGTAAAAAATATATTCGATGATAAATTTGTTCGTGTTTGGAAAAAAATACAAACAGAGTATATTTTACTTTTTAAGTATTGCTTTTCGCAAGCTTGGCCATTTAGGTTTGAAAAGTTTATATTTATGTACAATAATGCAACAGCAACCATTATAGCTGTGACAAATAAATATAATAATACAAATCGAGATGAATTGTGTATTTTTTCTAAATTAATATAATTTACTGGTGTACAAAACTCGTCCAAACCTTTGATCTCTGTTACTTAGGTTCTGAGTAATTATAGTACCCAAAAAATTTACTAATAATATTATTTTATAAAAAAGGCCACTTTGAATCTTGTTGAAAGTTAACCTTTAAAACTTTCAATAAACATCATTATTCAAAACAGCAAGTGCGTCATTTTAATATGTTTACAAAAAACCTGCAAGAGATGAAATTATGCTCATGCTAAGGTACAGCAGAGCAGGTCTCATGAATTGTCTTGGAAGTAACTCGCATTAGAAAAGTGAACTGCAGCAACACTGGTATGGGAGGTATTAATATCAGAGCCTAAAACCACAGGCCGAGTTTGATCCTTTATTAGTTGAGCAAACTCATTAATATACACTAGGATTTTAAACTATTATTCACTAAAATATCTACACGTGTGGTCCATTTTTACACAGTAATGGAAAATCCAATTTACTAGTTATTCTATGTTTTTTGACCTATACACACAATGTAGAACACGTGGTACAAGAGCACTTGTTTCTCCTACCATGACAGCCGACCCCTTAAATACTGTGTACTAGAAGACCATACCTCATGCTAGACCTTCTCTGCTATATATGAGCACTAAAGCTAGACTCAATAAATTCCAATGAAATTAAAATAAATAAAGCAAAATTGGATTTCTAAGTTTCAGTCTAAAATTGTTTGGCAAGTACCTTTGAGGCTATAGTGATCAAACAAAATGCATGGTAACAAAAAAACCCAGTCTAACAAAATATTGTACTATAGTACATACAATCTGATTCATCAATCATTTAACATCCCATTTAAGTTATTTGAATGATATTTGTTACTGTATACATTATAATAGTTTACTATGGTACAATCAAATTTAAAATGACTTCAAAAAATTCCATTAAATAGAAATTCATCATTACAATTATAAAGTAAAGTATGGGTTTTGTGCGACAAGAATTTTCAAAGAAAACAAATATGCCTATTACTTATCAACATAATTTTGTTCAGTGCAAAACCAAACAGGCTATCAAATTTTTGTTACCATGTAACTTCTACAATTTAATAAATACAGTTATGTAAATTAACCTGTTAAAAATTAGTAGTAATTAACCACTTTAGCAACCAATTAAACTACAAAATATTGTTGAACATCTGACCAATTTCATAACCTATATATGAAGTTAAATCAGTTCAAATCTATCAATATAATTTCATTTTCCTACATTTTGTTAGATTTTCTTCAATTGCTTCTCTCACTACAGATTTTTTCCCTCAGTCCCTTTTTTATGCTGGGCCTAATGTAAACACAATTCTTGAATTTGAAGTTAAATCTATATTTGGACACAGGGCTTGCTATTCCATTGGAAGTTAATTATATATTTGGAAGTTCAGTTCACTATAAAGCAAGAATAAAGGCAAGTGAAACAGTATTTTCTTTAGCAAATTATTATGAAAACAGGCATGAGGAATGTAAAGAGAATTCTGGCATAAGTAGACGAAATGATTTGATTTAACCCAACATGTTATACCCAGCTACAAATATATCTCTTTATTATAAAATCGTCTTTCCAGATTTTGTATAGTGTATCAATTATAAATACTTTTCTTACTGTAGAATTTTCTTTTCTGATTTTAAGTTTCACAAACTAGATAACTTTTTTTGCATTACTCTTTTGTTTCATAATTTAGTGACATTTTGAAACATAGTACATACAGTAAGTATATGTTGTATACAAATAATGTTTAAAAGATCAAATGTTTTGTAAAATTAATCATTTAAAAATACTCAATAAAATAATAGAAAATTATTTTGATTGTAATTTTCAAGTTTCTAATGTATACAGTACAAAATATCATTGTTATCAGGAAGGTGTAAAAATAGATTTGAGAAACAGGGTTGGAGATTGTTAATTGACCTAATTAGAAGCAAACTAAACTGAATTTAACTAACCAAACTTAATCTAAGTAATTTATGTTATATTAATTTAGTAAAAAACCTAACCTATAGCTGATTAAATGAGCTGTAGCTCGAGATGATAAAGAAAATAAGTTGTGCGTTAATATCAGCCTTCCTTATTATACATATTTCAAGACTTTACAGTGTTACATGTAAAAACATAATAGTGTCCTTGTTCTAAATAAATGTAAGAAAATAGTTTTTGTAATGATTTTGACACATAATCCATCCAAAATTTATTAGAATAAAAAAGTTATTTTTAAGATAAATTGACTGGAAATTATAATTTTTGTTGTTGTTGGAAGATGAAGAAATCAATATTATAGTGTGTGTGTGTGTGTGTGTGTGCATTTTTTTTTTTTAATCAAGCTCTGCTCATTTGTAACATTAATGTAATTTCATTGTTTAACTTGTTAGAATTCCTCAACTATGAGATACAAAATTTATAATTTATTTTAGATTAAGAATGGGATAATTTATGTCAAATACGAACTCATTTAAAAAAAACAAGAGTTTTAAATTTCATTAAAATCGGTGATAAATAAAAATTGTTGAAACTTTTATTTTATACAAAAGTTTCCTGTTCAAATTTTTAATTTGTGGTTTTTCAACTAAATAAAAACTAATATCAAATTCAAACTCACCATAAAACACATACAAATTATGAATTTCATCAAAATCAGATTATCAATCAATTTTTTAAACTTTTATAGGTTATGTTGGGTTTTTTGGGATCTATTTTGTAAATGACTAATCATAGAAAGTTAAAAGATCTCAATCAAATGAGCTTTAAAAAATCTACAAAACAGTTCCAAAATATAAGAATAAACATCCAAATTATACATTTTTTGAAATTATTGACTATATTCTAAACATTTGTATCCATCAATTTAGTCCGATTAACATTAAATGACGTGGATAGATCAATCTTTGTGATATGTTTAATTCCAATCTGTAAGAAATTTCTTTTCTTTCAAACAAATACAGTTACCCAGACAAATATGCAAACTTGTGACATCATGAGCTGACGGCTCTGTGATGGAAATTTGACTACTCTTGTCCATTGTACTTGTTGAGTGACCATATGTTTTGGGCACATAACTTTTCACTGGTGTCAATAACATGAACCATAATATTTAAGCTTGTTAAAAACAATGATAATTCATAAACCAATGACTAATATGTTTATTTATAGATTCTTCCCATAGATGAGTTAACTTTTTAGGTTGTGTATAGGGCACTGTCGGGTCATCATGCCACAAGTTTGTATATTGGTACGGGCTACTGTAAGATTGGAGCACCAAAATTTGAAAACTTTGAACCAAATACATAATAATCGATGCCAAATTTTAACTCGGTACCATAAAACACATACGAGGTTTGTTCAAAAAGTAATGGGAATTTTGTAATTTCGCGGGTTGTATTAGACCGATTCGTGCGATTTTTTCATTGCTGTGTTGGTAAACATGTCTGAAAAGTATATGTATATTATTAATCACATCGGATGTTTATTCTGTTGTCAGCTGTCAAATAGGTTAAATGCTGTTTAATGTTAAATGTGTTTTGGTATGATCGGCGATTTTTTTTTTTTTTTTTTTTTTTTTAATGGATCAGAGAATTTGCATTAAATTTTGCTATAAAAATGGAATAAAGTGCAGCAATGTTTTAGAAATGTTAAATATTGCTTTTGATGACTGCCATGAGTAAAACGAAGGTTTACGAGTCGTATGAGCATTTCTAAGAAGGCTGTAAAGGCGTTGAAAATGACGGGTGCCCTGGATGCCACAGCACATCAAAAACCGATGAAAACGTGGAAAAAGTGAAGGAAATTATTATGAACGATCGCTGAATTACAATCAGAGAAGTCACTGATGATGTTGGCATACCAATTGGCTCATGCCATGAAATTTTTCTGATGGGTATGAAATGTGTGACAGCAAAATTTGAATTTCAAACAGCGACAAATGGAAGTTGCATAGGAGTCGATAAATGAAGTCAACAATAATGCAGAATTACTGAAACGTGTTATAACAGGGGATGAAACATGGGTTTACGGATATGACGTTGAAACTAAGGCTCAATCATTCCAGTGGAGGCATACTGGATCACCAAGACCGAAAAAAGCTTGACAAGTGCAGTCGAATGTGAAAGTGATGCTCACTGTGTTCTTCAATTTTAACGGCATAATTCACCATGCCACAAGGTCAATAAGGAGCACTACCTACAAGTTCAACACCGTTTGCATGAAGCAATCCAAAAAAAATGCCCGGATTTGTGGTGAAACAATTTATGGCTTTTGCATCACGATAATGTACCTGCTTACACTTCATTGCTTGTTCATTAATTTTTGGCCAAAAATAATCCTGTAATGCCCCAGCCTCCATATTCGCCAGATATGACCCCGTGTGACTTTTTTCTGTTACAAAAATAAAGAGAACCTTGAAGGGGTGTCGTTTTGCGAGCATAGATGAGATTAAAAGCGCATTGCTGAGAGAGTTAAACACTATCCCAAAGATCGCGTTTCAGAAATGTTACGGGGATTGGAAGAAGCGCTGGCATAAGTGTATAATATCTAATGGAGACTACTTTGGGGATAACATTGATGTAGACGAATAAATAAAATTCTTTCTAAAAAACAAAAATTCCTGTTATTTTTTTAACACACCTCGTATGTAGAATATTAAACATTTACTTATAATTCATCAATAAATACAACAAATTTTCATTGTACAGGTAGTCCCAGTTATAAGTGGTAGACGTGTTCCGACAAAGTACCGTATAAAGTGACACTATGTATAACAGTGTAAATACAGCCTATCTCAATAGCACCAAATAGAACGTCATATGTACTGTACTATAGCCTAGTATTGATATTGATCAAGTAAGGTTACGTTTAAAAGGATTTTATTAATTAAAAGAAGCAGTTTTGTTTAACTTTGGTGCAACTCAGCTCAAATAGAAAACCTTTCAAGGACCTTTTTCATTTTTTTAAACCATGTAAAGCAGGACCATATATAACTAACGAGGACTGCCTGTATTGAGTTTAGAACCATATCTCTAAAATAGTTAGTTGTACTGACTACAAGACATCGCAATTCATTCAACTTAACAAAATACTCAAAACTATCAATTTGTTTAATTTTTTTGTTTTTAAATTTCACTGCCACATTTTTAATAAGTTTCTGCCAATTATTGGTTTGTATGTCTTTATTTAAAACAAGACAACGTTTCAATGATTAAGACATCATATCCAGTTGTTACATGCATACAAATAGCCAATTTTGTATACATGCAATTGAAGATGACATGATTGAAACACTGTCATGTTTTCAAATAAATTATTTGTTGTGGAATTTTTTTTTTTTTATTTGGTGAGTTTGACTTCGTCAAGAGTAAAATAAAAATTGAAATCTCATACATAATTTTGTCTTGGTTACAATAATACTGTGAAAAAATTCAACAAAATTGTACGTCTTTGTAAAGTAGATTGAATAAATTTTTTAATGCCATAATAATTAGTTTATGCAGTTAGACTTAAGTCCCTTATACAGTTAGTTCCATTGTCATTTTTAAAAGCTCATACAGATCATAACTATATACTTCCAAAGGTTTTTCTTGAATTCTAATGAGAAATAGAATTTACAAAGGAACATGATTGTCTGAGCATTAGCTAAAGTGCTTATAAGAACAACTTTCATTTCTAAAATTAATATTAAATTTTTTCTTTTTTAAATTGAATGCAAAATAAATTTGTATTTACTTCTCCAATGACATATTTTTTATACTTGTATTACTGTATTATATTATTTAAAAATACACTTAATATATAATATATAAAACCTTTGAAAATAGTAGTCATGTATATATTTTGAAAAATTACAAATCTCTATCACTGGTGTTCAATAGGAAATGAGCAATACAAAAATGGGGTAAATATGACATAAATTCTCACTGATATAAAAACTACTAATTAAATTTCTTCTAGAGAACATAAAACTATACCTGAGGACTCTATCAATAAACTTTCCTAATTAACCAATTATATTTTACACCTCCCTGATTTGATTACCTGACCTGCAGATATTGCTAAAACTACTAATCTTGTCATGCAGCAAGATGATAGTGATCACTTTGTTTAGACGAACAAGGCTGTACATCATCTACTGGCCAACGAGGTGGTGCAGGTGTAGAAGGAGGCCTTGTTGGAGAAGGAGAATCTCGAGGTGGGTCACCTCTTCTTTCTTGTAATGTCATTGTACTTGGATCCTCGTCTACAGGACTATACTGACCACCGTCGCATCGAGTTAAGAGAGATAATAATAAAGCTTCCAATGCACATAAATAACCTAAACACTGAAAACAAAATCCATACCAATGTTTAGGGATAGTTTTATTAACCAATAATTTAGATTTGTTTTAGGAGATTCATAAAAATTGTGAGTAAAACAATTTGAATCTTAAAATATTATACCAGTGTTAAAATCTAAATTACATTAATAGAGACAAAGCATGCTGAATATTAATGTAGCGACATGCTACCCCTTTGTATTGTTATGTTAAATTGTTGTAAATATAATTGTATACATTTGTAAAATCTAGGTTTGTAAATTAATAACTCACAGCAGAGAGGGAGAAACACTGAATTACTCAAGACCGTTCTGAGTGGGGGACATGTGCACGCACTAGGTTCCATTGCAACCTATAAATACAAGCTGTATCAATAATGAAATCATTCTGTTTCACAGAGTCACTTGCAACACTCCTCTCTCTCTCACACACTGCTCTTGTTACCTAATTTGTCTTTATTTTCTTTATTGTTCCTTACTGTCTTCTTACTGTGGCCTGTCGGCTGATCTCGGCAGCACGGATACCCCGTTCATTGACTGAGGGCTGATCCCTTCGGAACTAGCGTTACCTCTGTGGTCTGTCGGCTGATCTTGGCAGCACGGCATTCCCCGTTCGTTGTCTGAAGGCTGATCCCTCCAGGACGAATGTTCCAAACATCCGAGTGGTCTGTCGGCTGATCCCGACGCACTCTACCACCTTTGTTGTCTGAGGGATGATCCCCTCAGACTCCTTTCTAAATTCCTACCATGTCATTTCCTACTAAATACACATATTGTCGAAGCCCTTCTGATACATAAACGATAGTACCTCTATTCTTAGTCTAAACCCAAACCAAGCTCTGACAATTAATTTTATTTTTATATTTAGATCCGAATTCTAGTCATCACTTAAACTATTTCAGTATTTCCAATATGTGCAGCTTCACAATTTGTAACATTTCACATTTTTGGGTCTCTAAGTTGGTTTAGTACTTGGTTTAATATGTGACATAAGCAAGATTTGATGTTGGAAACTTGCGTCATCTCTCGTATTGCAATCATATATTCGAAGCCTCATATGAACGGACAGTTTTCCGAAATTGGTAAATGTTATTGCGAATATACGATTGGTATGAATGGAAAAGTTTAAATATTGTATTAAAAATAATACAATACTAATTTAAATAAAAGACATTGTAAACTTTGTATAATAAAAAAGTAACTAATTGTAAGAAATAATAGTTTTCCCCAAAAATTAAAAACATATTAAGTGAGTGCAGTATAGTAGTGCGTTAATCTAATTGTCAGGTTATCCCCAATTGGCCCAAAGGATCCACCAATCATAGCATTTTTCAGTTGGACTGGTACATGAGACTTCTTGTAGTTTCATTACCTCTTCATCGTCCGACGAGAGTGATCGTGTTGACTCCCTCATCACCACGAGACCTTCTCATTAGGCTGATCCCTTCCTACAATCTTCAAGAGCAACGTTTCAAAAAAGATCTATTCATAATCTAACAGTTTTAACCTGAACTAAAATAAAACCAATGATTGCGTCCTGGTATAGACGCCTACGTTAAAACTTTAAAAAAATAAAGTATCTTTAAAACCAATTATTTGAAATCAATTTTAATTATACTAATTGAAAGAACATAATATATAAATATTTCAATTTATTATACTACAATTTATTACATACTAAAATTGAGAAATTTAATTTTCTATGTCACTGGACAATTTTTATATGTTGCCCCGTAGAAGGACAATCAGATAGATTGTGGTTAATTTTGTATTAATAAACATTGACTATTTGACTATTAACTTTAACCCTTTGAGTGCCACAAGAAAATTTTCATAACTGGAAAATTCGGTAACACATCTAAAATGCACAGACTCACCCAAAAATGCCACAGGTATAAATGGTTTTTTGGAGAACTTTGTTATAATTGACACAGATTAAATTGTATACAAGATATCTTAACAAATTTAGTGTCAAAATGTTCAGTGTTACCTAGGCTACAATTATATTTGTAAATAAGTTGGATTCTATATGTAAAAAAAAATTATTTATTAAAAACCAAACTTTAGATAGCCTAATTTAGAAAAAAAAATTTTACATTTTTTTTTTTACCTCAAAAACCAAAAATATTTTATACATGGGAAGTGTGCTATTTTCTATCTATATACTGTTTTCTATAAGTGACCAAATTTTTAAATTATTTGGTTGAAAACCAAACTCAAACAAAAAACTTTTATCTCAGAACTAACCTATCCCAACCTATCCTAGGCCTATTTTGTTTACCTGATGTACTAGGTTAATCTAAGTTTAAATCAATATCACTATCACTAAACTGATTGTCACTATCACTTTCTGGTTGATATAACGGGTCTAGATCACTGTCATCCCCAAATAAATGTAACAAATCATCTTCAGAGGCTAAAGAGTCATCGTCTGAATAACCTAAAAGTAATCTGTCTACTTCGCTACCTCTTAGATTTTCTTCCGCCATTTCAAAGCAATATATTATCCAAAATACTACTTTAAACTTGTAATAACTAAAATAATAACCTTCAACAAACAAATAATAAAATAACACGAACAACAAACTTCAAAAAAAAACTAATGACTGTAGCGAGAAAATAATATCAACACACAATAATATCAGTACCGTGCGTACACTTCTAACCTGCAAGTGAAAATGACAACAGCTGATTTTGTGCATCAGTAATTGTTGTCATCTGTTTAGTTAGCTAAAACAAAATTTTTTCCACCACTGAATATCACTGGATATACCACAAAGTATTTTAAAACACCGAAATACTATATAGCAGATTACAAATAAATTAATTAAACTACGAAATACGCAGTGGCGATGGATCGTCACCGTGGCATTTCTCGCACGGAAAAATGGTGACGATAGATCGTCATCGTGGCATTTCTCGCACGAAAAAATGGTGACGTTAGATCGTCACCGTGGCACCCAAAGGGTTAAAAAGAAATGTAAAAAACAATGACCATTATATTTTAGAAATTTATTTTAGGCTAAGTCAACGTATGTAAGTGTATTATATATGTTTGTAATTTCAGGAGTGCATCCAGTTGGAATCATGTTTTAATTTATGTCAAATTATCAATAACTATCAATCAATTTATGCATGTATTTCAGATGAATAACATTCATTAATATTATAAATGAAATACTTAAACAATTTGTAGCTTGTTTGTGACTAGAAAGTACACTTTCCTAGATTCCGTGATCCCGAATTTTTTAAAGTAAAAGTGTCTATGCTTATTCATAAATGGCGCCCAATAAAATATAAATTTTTCTGTTTTTTATAACACTGGTTCATGAAAAGTTACAAATTATACTGTAAGAAACAAGAGTGCCATATTAACTTCTTAACATATTACATAATTTCCTTTCTTACTAATAGTGTGAAAGATGTCACCAAAGCTTGGAAATAAAATATCACTGTAATGATGCTTCGTGTTTTAATTTAATGTAAGTACATCATGTTATATATTTCAAAATTTAGGAAACAAGTCGGGGTGTTTTTGTTCCTAGTATATATTTAGTTTTGTATATTTCAAACAAGTATGTTTTATTAAATTTTCATGTTACTACTGTGTTTACGTTGATACTGTATTTCATTTTTATTTTACTTTTTAGTATGCTTTTGATAAATTTTATACTTGTTTTTACTGTAATATGAGTTATTCTGAAGGAACAATAATAATAAATAAATAAATTTAAAAGTTATTAAAAATTCCTTTGGTATCTAATATATTCACTTCTTACTAAATATTCCATTAACTCACCGTTGTTATGAAGAGTTGGTCACGTGTCCATTTGGGTACCCAGGAGTATGATTCCGAATATGTGTGTAATAAATGTAATATAAGGGATGAACTGATTACGTACAGAACACTTACACTCACGTAGAAGAAAGCATTCTAAAATAATAAACATGTTGATTATCAGTAATATAAAAACAAGAGTTATCATTGGTTTATGGATATTAATAAATAGTTTCTTTAAATCCTTGTAATAGCTAATGTCACTGTTAAAATATTGATAATTTTACGAAAAATAACATACCAGCTTTCCCCAATTAAAAGGAAACAAGTAGACTACATGGGATATGTCCAGAAACAAGAACAAACAGGTAACTAGAAGACTGAAGATTGTTACAAACATCATCAAGCGTAGTCGTCCCATAAGTGGGAGCATGAATAATCCAACTTTCATAGTCCCTGAAGAACAAAGACATGCCAGGCAGGCTGCAGATGAAATCTGAAACATATTTAAATTATGAATTAATAGTAAACAAATTAAATTTTGTATAGATAGGAGACAAAGGCTTACCTAGAAAGTGGTCCTAATAGTACACAAATAAGACACACACACACACACGCACATGCACACACACACGCACACACTCTCTCTCTCTCACACACACACACACACACACTAAAGTTCTGAAATATTTCGTAAACACTGTTCTCTTTCTCAATCAGTAGAAAGTATAAAAAGAAGACATAGAGTCTTGTTTTCTTTTTATACTTTCTACTCTATAGTTGTTTTTTTGTGCGTTTGTGTTTTCTTATTTGGAAAATAACTTGATAACATACTTCAACTGCAAATATTTCAGCAAAGATTAGTGAGCCTAATAACAGTATTTTGTATGCTTTATTTTATCAGTGAAAATACATCACACGATTTTATCCTTATTCCAAAATAATTTTAAGACTTTCTTTTAAATGTTAATTTTAATTATCTAGCACTATTAAAAAGAATAATTCCGCATTTTCTCTTTGTACTTTTAAAAACAAAATAACAAAAGCCACTCATCATGATTGATATAATTATGCTGCATAACCATATAACCATCAAACACCAGAGCATTCAAATAATGTTTCATGACAATGGGACTGTAGAAGACATTCAGCCTTTTCCTACTCATGTGCAACTAAATACACATGAGTGGTCACTTTGTGTGTATTTGCCACTCATGTTCACCCTGTATTAGAAATTATATTTACCATTAAATCAAATCAATTTAATCCTTACAATTATAGCCTGTGCAATTGTTGAAACTCTTCAACGATATGAAAACGGCTGTAAAAAAGAAGACGAATAACAAAGCTACAGGCAATTAACCAGTAAAATTAAAGTGTTGGGGAAAGAAGATTTTTAAATACTTCAGGAAAGAGAAACAATTTTTCCAATAAAGTGTGTCAGTTGGCATAAGCAAAAAACCACCATGGTAAGTGACCAAGACGAAAAAAAATCTACAAATGATAACTGTACTGCAAAAGAAATAGCACATTCTATGATGAAACCAAAAATAAGAAATGGTGTAAAAATATTAAAGAAACTTGAAGACAAAGCATCAAGATCTACACCACAACTGCTGCAGTTAGTTCTACCCCAGCAAATGGAGATAAACAAAATGGAAATGGAAAAAATAATAATCTGAAGTTGGTAAACTATAATTTAGAGCTTCAAAATTTGAAATAAACTACTTGGAAAAATCATCCCAGACTCATGTAACATAGGAGGATGGTATTTCTTGAATAATTAGTAATAGTAGAAATAATTCATATAGAATTTTTATTTTAACAATCTAATAAGCAAAGTTGTATATACCATGTACCAATATCATGTATATATCATGTACCATTATAAATTTGAAAAATTAAAATAAAAACAAATAACATAGAAAAATAAAATAATACATGTTGCGTCACACCACAGATCGTGCTGTGTGGCACAAACCACTGCATACTCTCCAGGTGTGACTGCTATACTAATAGTTTTGTGTTTTTAAAATATTTTTCTGGTTGTCTATTTATTTTTATTATTAAAATTCAGTATACAAAAACAATAAAATTGGAAAATTGTCATTATCTAACATCATTTTTACAACACAAACATTTATTGTAGATAAATTATTATAAGTTATTACAAAATTACAAATAATTGCTTATAAATGAAGTAACATTTCTCTTCTCTTCAATTCTATATTTCTAGTTGCTAAATTTATAACTCACTCTTCCCTAGATTCATCATTTACCATATTTTCAAGTTCTATGTCGTCATACTCAAAAACAATATTTAATCATTTTGTTATAGTTATCATTTTTTAGATTCTTTCCAAGGATATTCTGACACAATTAGCAGTAATGGGAATCTTTGTTTCATCAGTCCAAAAATTCTCTCAATAATATTTCTCTCCCTGGCATGGATGGCATTTAAATTTGTTCTGGATGACATTTAAATTTGTTCTGACTGATATGCACCCTCTTACTATACATTTTTCTCTCATAAACTTCTATGAACATCACCATCGCAAAACTGACTGATATAGATTATGTCTAAAAAAAACTTGTAAAATTTTCATATTTGCTAAACCATAAAAACAAAATATGTATCAACTATATACATTTCTGTGATAAAATACATTAAATTAGCAAAACCATCCTACAGTTTAAACTATTTTGATTGTTTTAAACTAAATAATTACAGTCCTTTTAAAAATTGAAGCTAAAAGTTATTATTTCAAAATTGCATTAATTTATTTCTAAGGCAAAAATATTTTTGTTACATGTTACCATATAAAAATAATGGTAACAAAACAATTTAAAGTAAAATCATAGAAAAATTATATTTATAGGCTATAAGCAACATAATAAATCAAGATAAACAAATTGATTTTTTCATTTAAGGTTTTTGCATTTTAAGAGTGAAGAACATCAGACACTTACTACCGGTACATCAATTGTACGAAACTGTAATCTTTGGTTAGTACAATGAAAAAATTCTATAGTTTTGTTCACTGGTGCAAACATAACCAGTGCGGGAAACGTCAGCCCTGGTTATTGGTTACGATCAGACGTTTGAACCGCTTAAGTTCCTGAATGGGAGTTTTGGAAAACGTGCTAGGACTTACCCGTTAAATATATTCCGACGTTAATTACGCTTAGTCTCAACCCAAGTAATCACTATGTTCACAGCCAGCTTATAATGAGTTATAATTACTTTACTAAACTAACTTACTAATTAATATAAGCTTATGGTTACAACTTACGGTTAGGGACAGGGCGTGATGGGAGAATTATGTTTAACCCTTTGGGCCATAATAATTCTTTCTTAATTTACGGGGTTGACCTGCGAATGACTGCGTAGTCCCCGGGGGTCGATCAGACTCCGCAATTCGCGGTTTAGGCAGTCATTTAGGTTAATTACTCACGAAATAAGAAACCACGCGAACTTACAACTGGTCGATCGAAGCACTCGCTGACGACTGTGGAGACTGGCTTGCGTCTGCTGCCTATGCGCATGCATCACCTCGCTTATCTTTTGGCGGAGATCCCTCAAAGTCGAGTGGATCACCACACCAGTATAACAAGTTGAGACAAAGTATGGCATAAAACCAGTCACATTAAATAATACAGATAATCCAAAAAACAATTTCAGTTTCATGTGTGAAGAATATTAAATATATTGCTACATTAATTGTAAATACTATAGCCTTACACACAATCATTTTGAATTTCAAAAATGTAGAATAGTAAAGAAAGAAGACATGTATTACAAATACAAACCACTAATAAAAGTCTGATGACTCCAGTTCCTGATTTAAGATGGGTTTCATCACAATACATAACAACACCAGAAAATATTGAATGTGTCGGCGAAGAGCCAGGAGCATGATGCTTATAGTTTGCATGTGAATCCCAAGATCGGACTGTGCCTACATCCCCAGGGGTTTCGCTCCCACCCCCAAGGGCACCACCAGTTTGTGACCCCGCTATTTCGAAGTCTTGTAGATCTTCGGGTCTATAACTTGCCGGCTCCAGTTCGCGTATTTCTTCTAACAGGACAGATATTTCGTCAGCACCGTATAGGTCGGACACAGAGTGCAGATAGCGACCGCAATCCGACTGCATCACACTAGCGCCATCTCACTCCCAAATCCTAATAAAAAAATGTTTTACTTAGAAATTTTAAATATAAGAACACACATTTAAATATAGTAACACTTCAAATTTTAATAACAATGATGGTTAATTTCCCTTTTCCAATATGTACTTTGTTTTAGCCTTTACTATTCCTACTTTACCTATGATAAAGACAAGTCGAATTAAAGGTATTAAAGTGAAATATAACGTATGTAACTTAAGACGTGAGAGGAAAGTTTAATGCTTTAGAAAATTAATAAAAAAAGTGGGAATAATAATATTTTTTTAAAACTAGGTCTATGCATTTAATAGAAGAAATGAAAAACAGTTCTTGGAAAAACTATAGAGGACACAAAAACCTTTCAATATCGTGGAAGTTTTGTCACAACTATAGGTGGAGTGGATGAGGTTGTTCAAAGCAGAATAAAAAAAGTAAATACTGCTTTTGTTCAGCTCTACAGAGTTTGGAAGTCAGAAAAAAATAGCAGTCAAAACCAAATTAATTTTTACAACAAATATAAAAAGTGTTCTCCTGTATGGATGTGAGAGGTGAAAAGTGTCAGACTCTATAACCGTGAAGCTACAGGTGTTTGTGAATAGATCTATTTTTAAAGAATTCTTAATGTAAGATAGTCCATTATGATAACAAATAAGGAACTACTGGCACGAGCAAATGAAGAGAAAGTAGACATGCACATAGAAGAAGGAAATGAGATGGCTGGGATATACACCAAAACAAAACCCAAAAGGTGTTGAATTGGAATCCACAGGGCTCATGGGGGCCGAGGAGACCCAGAATGACATGGAGAAAAACCATGAGAAGAGATGCAACGGAAAGCAGAAAGACCTGAAGTGAGGTGAAGGTGTTGACAAACAACGAAAAGTGAGGTTCCACTGCTTTGTAAAGGCCCTATGCTTCGCCCAGGAGCCATAAGGAATAAATCAAGTAAGTTAACGTATGTTATAGAATAATAATTTAAACAATTAAATTTTAATGTTTTGTTTAAATAATTTTTATTATTCTATGATATCTAAATGTAATATTTATCAAAGAAATAATTGGTGGAGACAATTCTAAACATCTCAAAAAAATAAAATAATAATTTTAATATTAATTCCCACTGTGCTGCTAAAGAACTCTGATTGTCAAAAGTTGTATTTTATTTTAATGACACGAAAGACAAGCTAACTTGCCAAAAAAAAAATTGTTTAAGTTGACTGAAGGAGTTGAGAGGTTGGGATGGTGATCACTCACTTAGGTCTGGTCACTTCCTAAATCTCAGATTAATGGTATATTCGTGTATTTCGCTTCATATTTCGACAATGCTACAAAGGCAATTGGATAGGCTGGGAATGTGAAAAATTAATAAATAGTCTAAATCGGAGTGCAAAAATGCAAGAAGCCTCTTAAAGACCTGGGAATGCAGCCACAGACAAGAACTGGGACCCCAGAAAATGGTGTAAGTCCAGGTATAGGTGTATATAGTAAGTCTTGGCACTATCTCTGAACGCCAACTTTCTATGTCATCAGAATCTGGTTCGATTTCTAAAAAAGTTTGTGAAACTAAAGCAGGTGGGTGGAATAGAAGAAAAGAAGAGTCCTCTACCTCCTTCAACAAGCATTCAAAGGACAAGACTGCAGAAGGTAAGACGAGTAAGAATCCTCCCGCCCCACAAGCCTTCAGCAAGGCTTTATCGACTTAAAAGATAGTAGTAATCCATAACCCATAGTCAGTATGTTCGATGGACAAATTCCAACTCTTAGAGCACACAACTAGAAGATTCTGTAGGCAAAATTAGACCAAAAGGGAGTGTTGTTGGTCTTCTTGTTGGACCATTCTGCACTAGAGGCCATTCAAAATCCTAGTCACAGAGCTCACATTGAGTTATGGATTCCTTTTTATCATCCCTGATGGAAAGGAGATTGAGTAACCAGGGGATGGTCAGAGTAATCCAGATAAAACCTCGGCAACCTTCTGTCAACACTTCCTGAAGATCAGCATCGACATAGCCCTCATCCAAGAATTATGGATCTACAGAGGTCGCATAGCCAGACTGGGAAATCCAAATGGTAAACTTATTGTAATTCTTTATCTAACGTAAAAACTTTTATACTTTTAGATAAAGGGATACATAGCCTTGTATTAATTGATTTTGTTCAAGATAATCTTGACAGTTCAGGTTACTTGGCGAAACAGGGGTGAAAGAAAGAATTTATAATGAGCACCCTTTACAATGATGTTAATACCCTAACACCAACAAGAAAACTTGAGCTCGTTATAAAACATTACGCAATTGATGCCAGATGTCCTCTTTTAGGCAGCAACACCAACTCACTCATTAAGCTAGGGAATTGGAGATTCAAATCCTTCGGGATGAGTCACTACTCTGCTTTCTTGTGTCAAATAATTTATAAGTATTAAATGTTGGTAAAAAGCCTATTTTTAAGAATGTAGCAAGAGAAGAAGTTATCGAGATTACTATATATTCCGAGAATGTGTTAACACTGGTTAATAGGTGGAAGGTCTCAAAGAACCCTCCCTTTCAGAGCATAAGTATATCCAATCCAACCGGATGAACATAGCAAAATGCAGTCAGAAGTGGAGGACATGTATTATTTAGCTTTTACCAAGTTCAACAAAGTTCAAATATGACCTGGGCAAGGTCAAATATGAATCCTGGAGGGCATTCACGCACAAGAGGTGGACAACCTTAAGAATACAGCAAAGTGTAACAAGTTTTGGCCACCCACCCTTTGAACCCAGTAGGCACTTTAATGAAGCCTACAGGAAAATATACCAAAACAATAAAGGGTCTTCTTTTTTGAATCTCATTTTCCCAACTGTATTGTGCATAATGATGACAATGGTGGCTACTGGTCACTGGAGAACACCCCTGGCCAAGGGCGACTCCAGAAGACTGGAAGTTAGCCCGCCGCATCATGACAATCTCCAATATTAAAGATGGACGGACAGTGCAACAATTCAGCCAATTTAAATCATCCAAAGAAGACTCCATATTCCTTGCCTTGTTGCTGATGGGGCTGGACTCTCTTTATCTCAAACTATGCAACATCTTTAGATCTCGCATAGCATAGCATATGGCTATATGCCACAGGCCTGGTATATTGTTGAACCTAGAAGTAGATGGCCTCTTAGGGGGATTTCAATGAAGTGGGGACACATATCAAGACTATACAGATCAAGTAGTCATCAAGGTTCAAGGCAAGTTTCACAGCACGCTTGAGAAACTGCATAATTGGGACTCACCAGTGACTGGTGTCGAAGTAAGTTGTTTCCTTTAGTAAAAAGAGAGGCATGAGCATAGAAAATGTATGGCTTAAGGAAAACATATTGAGTGTTTCACAGGCAGTAAAATATTTGGGAGTGATTTCGGATAAGAAGCTAATGTGGAATGCCCACCTGGATAGTGCTTCCCTAAAGGCAAAGTTGTCACTAATGGTGGCGAGGACTAAATCCAAATGTCGCTCTTTGGATATAGGCCTAAACTTTAAGCATCGGACATCAACTTATATACAGTTCCCTGGTATGGTGGCCAAAAGCTACAGCAGGCAACAATCTTGCAATGGCTGGGATGTATGCTAGTCACTAAAACTTTTAGAAGCATAATGACAGCTGTTTCAGAGGTTTTGTTGTCTGTCGCCTCTAGTCATATTATAATTTCATTATATGTGAGCTCTCGGATTGGAATATAACTAGAAATGTTATTCATAATGTTGGAGGCGAGTCTATAGTCAGGCTGTCTATAGGTTTACGTAATCATGATGAATGGAAGGGGACCATCAGTAAAGTGGGGCACTCCAAAATTTCCAAACAAATTTTGAAAGACTCGGTGTTAGACATGCTATCTGATAGCATGCAAACAGAGTACGTTTTTACTCTAACTTTCAGTTTTTCTAATTCTTGAGAAGACTGAAAAATAGCAATCTACCTGTAGATCTAAGACAGCTTGTATGAAACACAGACAGATCATTGCATGATATAGTCTGGATATGGTGCATACTATTGAACTATTGGGGCAACTTTTGAAGCCAACTTAGAGAGGTAATGTACAGTATTTCAAGCTCAGATGTGCGCAATGTCAGCATGAGTATAGCAAGGATTAGAAAAATACCGTAAAGGTAGGGACATTATAATACTCTCAGAAAGCCAAACGGCAATCAAAGCCTTCAACTCCATAGAAATATCATCCAAACTGGTCTTGGATTCCCTCTGCTCTCTCGGTGTCCTGTCAACCGCCAACATAGTGCACCTGGGATGGGTATCTAGGCATTGAGGAAAATGAGAATGCAGACCTGTTAGGCAAAAAGGGAGCCACTGCTTACCTGGTGGGACCAGAACCCGGTTCCAAAATCAGTCGGTCATGGCAAGAAGTGTGGGTAGAAAATAAGCCAGGGTAGAGCATATCAAGCAATGGAGACAATTTTGTAACTAAAGATTGCGAAAACTCTTTCCTCGAGACCAGACCCAGCACTGACAAAAGATACTTGTTCAATTGAATAGGAAGTCCCTAAGACGTCGTCATGATTATCGTACATGGTCTATCAGGAGCCATTTAAATACGGTGGGACTACTTTAAGTCTCATGCCATTGTCGTTTCTGCAGTCAATAACCTAAAACCAAAGCACATATCCTCTTTGATTGTGTGGCCCTGGGGTGCGGAAAAAGAAGGATCTTTGGACATCAGCAATCAAACACAGATTTCAATCCTAAACAATATCCTAAAACTCATCAGAGGCACTGGGGTTGGTTTATAGTGAAACGTAGCAATATAAGTGAGAGCAAAATAAGTTCATAGCTGACATGCCGGAAGCCAACAGAACCTCCACAATAACCCTCCCCCCCTCCAAAATAAAGTTGGTTAAAAGTTTTGGTGAGAAAAAAAATAATAAACGATTTCGTATAACTGATACCTAACAATGAAAACTAAAATAGTGAAAAATAAGATGTAGTACTTTTTTAAATGGGTGGCAGCGAAATAATTTAAGTTAACTTAAATAAATCAAAATCAAATAACTTGTAATTTTAACTAACTTTTCATTTTATTTTTGATGTTTTCTCTTTTTCGATTTAAAAAACTTTAAAGGTATTAGCTGTGGGTTTTCATAGAAACATTCTAATTCTTCATGTTCTATTATTAGACTGATATTATTAAACAACACTTGAACTTTTTTTTTTTAATAACCAATTCGTTAGACAATTCTCAGAAAAAATCAATAATAAATTAAGGATATCTACACGTTAATAGGCTATTGAGTCACTTATTCATAAGGGTTATACTATTGATTTCCTTTTTTCTTTTAGTAGTAATTATGAAGCCTAATTTAGGATTTAAAAAGTGTGATTTTTAGATATAATTTTATTTGCCTTTTTGTTTCATCTTAGCCTACAACCCCCAAAAAACTAAACTCAATTTAACAATTTTAAATATTGTGGATAAAAACATTCCTCATGAACTAAATGGGACAGCCTAATTGCAGATATAAAAAAAATTAGATTACACATGGATAATTGTTTTTCAAGCGTTAAAGATGTAGCCTATAAAACAATTTTATGAAAAAAAAAATATATATAATAGAAAAAATGCTAATAACAACAAATAAACTTTCTCAAATATAAAACATAAGAGATAAAAGGAAGAGAAAAAGGCATTGCTCATGTGCAATACGATGTTTATATATTATTCAAATTTATTTTGTCAAAATTATTGTTATGGACAATTAATCTTTTCATTTTAGAAATTTAACCTAGAGATAAAATTGTCTTTTACATTGGGTAGTCGCCATCATCTAGGCCTATTTTATGTGACGTTTCCTCTATGTATTATAGTATTTGTTATGTTCTGCAAGATCGATTTGTATCATATCCTATGACATTTTCATTATGGATAATGCAAATGGAGACCTAAGCACATGGTATATTATATTTCAATTTGAACTTTTTTTAAATAGAGATAGTTTATTGTGTTACAAATTAAATTAGAATAATGATACAATTAATTACAAATAAATGTATTTATCTTTTAGAATATCAGCTGCCTCTAAAATTACAGCAAGAAATTGAATGAGAAGTAAGAGTTACTAAATTAATTAGTAATGTGTTCATCTTATAGTATTGGATAAACATAGTATTTATCAGCTGATTGAAATATCTAATAACAATAAATTACAGCTAATATTTACCAAACTAAATAAATTGAAAATGTCTTTATGTTTTGTGCATCAATTGACAAAAAACAAAGTACAAATAAAATTATAATCAAATTTATTTACTTAAATTTTTAAACACATGTTGGTTTTAAACTGAATAATTTCATTAATCTGAATATATAACATAACCTGACTAAACCAACCTATTCACAGAGTTCTTGGTACAAACAACAATGTATATTATATTAGTGGTAGCAAGAATCACCACAAATAGGTTAAGTTAAGTTATTTTATAGTGATTTGCGACAATACAGCTAATCAGCTGAGATAAATACACATTTCTAATTACTTTAGTAAATCTTAGTTCTAATTTGATTTGCCACAATTTTAATCAGCTGATGCACTAAAAAATAAATGCATTTTTGTAATTAGTTTGGTTTATCTTGAATCTAAATTAATTCGCAACACAATATCTTCCTTTTTTGAAAGTAACAATTACAAATAATTAATTATACAATATGTTCAGTCTCCATTCATAAGACCATGTAATACTCCATACAGTAATAACACATCTCATGTATGACTTATTAAACATAAACAAAAATGGTTGGCATATGACAAAATACATGGTAAAAAGTAAATTTAGTTTATTTTTTACACCTCTACAATTGTTTTCTTCAATTTACCTATGTCTGTTGATTGTTTTACTTTTGAACTTTGTCAATTAAAAAAAAAATAATAATAATAAATACTTCAACAAGATTCTACAAAAAAAGTTTTTTTTTTAATTAATTACATTAGGCCTACTGTTCAAAGTAAATGATTTACAAAACAGTAATAGTAAACAGTAAATTCAGTAACAGTTTTTTTTCAACTTTTATCAATAATTTAATCTGTACATTTGTTTGAGACTCATAGGGTACTGCACAGAAAAAAGGTAAACATCAATAATAAAAACAACATTGACTAAAAATAGATGGAGACAGTATGGATTATATAACACTACTGTATAGATTTTATAATTTAGACTTTAGAGACTGAAATCTTCTATAAAAGACTGAGAATCCCTGCAGTTTTTCAAAAATGCTTCATTTACTGTTATTTGTTTATATAAATTATTGTATATAATTATGAATTATTGTTGCTCCCCTTGGTATGCTACAATAATTCTGTCAACTAACATTTTTGACAACACATGTATTTTTTTAACCTAAAATTTCATTAAATGATATTTAGTCAATCTTTTTACTGATTCTGTTCTTTAATCTAAGTTATGATTTATGGTATAGTTTTCACTAATTGTTTCCTTTTTTTTTTGGTGTATGTACCATAGACTTTGTTGTTTTATAAAAATTTATTTTTAAATTAACATAAATATTTAGCAAATTGAACATAGGTTTAATAAGATTGTATTGTGTAATTTTAGGTGGTTGACACATAAATAATCTGCAATAGCTATAGACACAGTTCAGAATTAAATTAATCAAGTAATTTTTTGATCACCCTAAATTTGAATAAAATTAGTTTTCCAATATAATTTTTAGATACTGTGATCAAGTTTGTCTTTTTCTTTGGAATCTATGACATAAAACATAACACCAGCTTTTAATTGGTTAATAAATAAATAAAAAATTATTCATTAAAATGGTTTGATAATAATTATCATAAGATAAGAAAAAGTAAACTTATTATTATTTATTGAAAGAATGATCAGGGGATTTTAATTTCAGAATAAATAACAAAGTGAATTAAATAAAATTCTATTCTATTCTGGTAAGGACTAATTACTTTATTTGGTCTGGCTAGGTGACTATATCTAGTGACCTGCCAAAATCTATTTCTCTGATTCTTCAATCATAGGATCTAATAACTGTCAGATGCCATGTAATATGCATGTGTCATACGGTATGCAATTAATTGTTGTCCCATTATGTAAATAATTATGCAAACCCTATTTATAGGTCAATTTATTACTTTCAAGTAGGAGTTACTATTTTTATATTTCTTATTTAACTAATGTATTTTTATACTTGAAAATTGTCTTCCGACATCAAATATGATTGAATTGTTTCGCAATATGGTATAGAGTAAGCTATTCTTATTCAAGGCACTAACAGACAAATTTTAGTGCTTACAAACGTAATTGTTTACATAGAAAGTCACTGTTTTTTAGCAATTTTTTTAACATGTTCTACATACATTATTTTAATAATAAAACAAGTTTTCAACGCAGAGCTAATTTTTTCACCAAAAAATCGCAATTAAAACTATATAATTCAATGCATTTATATGTCACCAAAGTCAAGCACCATCGAGCGTGGTTAGTACTTAGATGAGTGAACGTTTGGGAAATAAACTACAATTCTTTTTTATCAAATTTACGTGTAGGTTAAGTAAGGTGTCTATATAGCCTATATATACCTTACTTAACGTTGTAACTCGCTGAATGGACCTTAACCTAAAAGAGTTGAAATTTTTTTCCCTGTAAAAATATTAGCTCTGCACTGAAAACTGATTTTATTATTGAGAAATAAGGTATGTAGATCATGTTTAATAAAAAACTGCAAAAAAGCTGACTTTCTTTGCAAACAATTACCTTTACAAATCATATTACATTATGTTTAATTTAGGTTGAGGCCTACAATGTTTGAGAAAAATTGCTTTTCCACCTGCATTGTGTTCAGAACTGCTATAGAAATTGTTTTTAAATTTAAAAAAATATTTTAAAAAGCATATAAAAAGCATGAATTTAAAAAGATGGATTTTAATTACAAAGAAGAAATTTGCAAACAGTAAGTTGGCCTTCTGTTGACATTTAAGATTATAGTAGGCTACTTTAATAGTTTCACTTTCATAAAGAATGTGAAACTAGACCCAGGCCCAAATCTTGAATTAGGATAGCATAAAACTGTTCTTGTTGTTTTTAAACTAAAGGCGGGAGAAAAAAATAATAAGGCAAGAATATTTTATGCACTTAAATTCATTGTTAATAATATTTAGATCAACAAAAATATTTGAATGTTTAGACATGAAAGACGCCAAGTTTAGGCTAAGGGATGAATTGCAGGCATATGCCAAAAACATGATTATAAACCCTATAAATGGATCTGGATAAAGTGACAAACAATGTTGTAATACCTAAGTGCAGTTACAGTACAGCAGAATTACATAGCTAAGAACAAATGCTTTACACATTATCTTCAAATAATTGATAACTTTTCAAAACACTGCACAACATATAAAATCGGAAAACAACAGCCATGTTGAAGTTTCGCCCTACGAACTTCAGTCAGTTTTAGGGGATGAACCTTGGGGCGAGTTTATTATCAATAAATTAACATGGTATAACAATGTTTCACTTTAAATCAAAATTGTTTCATTATATAAAATTATTATTATGTACTTAATTACCTATTCTATTTAATAAATAGAATTTTTTAATTTATTTATTTAAAAAAATGTATTATTTGATTTAAATCTCTCTCTAAACTTATAGAGCGTAGTTTATATTATTTCAAACAACACTAAAATAGTTTAATTTTAAGATTATTGAGACAATATCAAAAATGTATCAGTACTGAATAGTATGAAAGACGAAATTGAGACTGGAAATTTTCGGAAAAAGAATCAATAGACATATGAAAATTAAAATGACATATGAATAGTGATACAATGGGATTATGTTGGTATATTATATTAGTAAATGAAAAGTCCAAGAAAAGTTTACCAAAAGGAGTAAATTAGGTAATGAATTTCGATTAATTTTCAGGTTGAGGTTGATATTTATTATACCTTGTCAAATTACAATACTTTTTGATTGGTCGATTTATATATATATATATATATATATATGTTTCTTAAAGCCTGCAAATACGCTAAAATTTTCCATGTGATTTCTACCATTCATAGAATCTGTATAACCATTGAATATACATCTATTTTGTATAAATTAAAAATTAAATAGTGTAACACAACTCATTTATCTTTAGTGATGTGAAATTATGGGACGTAATATATATATATATATATATATATATATATAGGTTTAAATTCTCATTAGAAATTTAATCATGTCTGAGACAGAAGGTAAACGTCTTGGTTAAAATTAATTTGGTAAATCTTGGTTCTAATAGAAACTAGCCTTAAGATTTACACGAACCAAAAGTTGTATTAATTTTCTTTTAACTGATCATCTATCAGCTGTAAAAGTAA
Source organism: Aphrophora alni (assembly GCA_963513935.1). Taxonomy (NCBI): domain Eukaryota; kingdom Metazoa; phylum Arthropoda; class Insecta; order Hemiptera; family Aphrophoridae; genus Aphrophora; species Aphrophora alni. The sequence goes on along the minus strand of OY740770.1, from coordinate 55,662,442 downwards.
ATAAATGTCAGCAGGGCAGGCAGGCAAATTGTGGATGTTAAATTGTTAACCTACAAATTACAAAACAAACCTAGTATAAGGGATGCGGCATGGAGCAGGGAGTTGATGTTTTTGTTAGTAACAATTTTAATCTAGTTCGTAGTTTCTGTTGTGTTTTTTTGAAGTTTTGCAACATCTAAAGGTAATTGAGATTAGACATTGTGTTCTCATGATAATATTATTTCCCCTCCTTCAAAACTTTAAACAATATGTATTTTGTTGATGAATGAGTTGTCATATGTAGAACGCAAAGAGCCTAAATAACCTCTAAATATTTAAATATGACATGAAATCGTCATTTTAAATAGTTGGTTTTCGACAGAAATAATGGATTTCAGTCATTCCAAAGTGAAATGCATTGTAAAGGAGTATCGAAAAATTGCAAAAAAGTTATTTGGAAAACGAATTGCCTATATTTTGCGAGAAAATCGTAACGAGAGGAACAGTACATATTTACCTAAATAATATTACTGAACTTGTCCTAGTGATATTTCCAACCAATATAGGCCTACAGTAAGCCAAGAACAATATAGACAATGGAGGGGAAGGACCCTGCCACCCCTACCACATTGTCAAGTTTTATGAAAGGACAGGTAGGAGAAATACAGAAATTAATATTACTGCGTTTACTCTAGTGATATTTCTGACCAATATAGGCCTATAATAAGCGAAGAACAATATAGACAATGGAGGGGAAGGACCATGCCTACCCTACCACATTGAGTAAATTTTGGTTATACATCATCCTTCGATTTTTCTATAAAAAATTATTAAAACAAAAGTATTTACCTTGTAATCAAAAGATCATATTATGTGTCGCAATAAACATTTCAAGACCCAAAAGCATTAATTTAATAGAAAATGAGATAGTAATTATTGTTTACAAAATTAGCAGGATTTTGGCAATTTATTTTTTATATCATGTTCTACATACTTTTATTTTTTAATAATAAAATATATTTTCAACGTGGAATATATAGCACTTGACCTAATAAAGACATAAATCACATAGGCGAGTTCAAATCAGGTGGATATATATATATAGCTACCTGACTTGAGAACAAGCGATTATAGATGCAGTGACTTGACCTAGCCTATGTAATTTATGTCTCATTTTGTAACGTATGCAACTCAGATACTACTAATTAATTGTGAAGTCGATTTCAATACTTTAATATTCCTTTTTTTAATAAACTAATGGATTTTCTGACTTTAAAAATGTCCTACAAAATTAAAAATGATCAGATTGTTTTAAAATAAGGTAATCATAACACATACACTAACATAGTCATACATATTCTCATCAGCTTTCGTTATTAGACTTTAACCTAACAGCTGTATGTGTTAACCTAACCTTGTTTTCTATGTGTTATTTAACAGTTAAGAAATGCATTTTGGAACTTGAAATGTTTATTGTGACACATAATATGATCTGATCCTTTGAATACAAGATAAATAGGTACTTTGTTTTAATAATTTTTTATAGAAAACTCATAGGACGATGTACAACTGATATTTACCACTCATTTTAAATTTATATGAAAGGACAGGTAGAAGAAGTACAGCAGTATAATGCGGATGATTGTGGTTAGGGTAGGCTTACATATCGGTTGTACCTCGGTCTCAGATTTTTCTAAAAAAATTATGAAATCGTAAAGTATTTACCTTGTATTCAAACAATCAGGTTATGTTTTTTATCGGAATATACTTTTCAAGTCACTGAATTGTATTAGTTTAGTTGAAGACTTCGACTACAAAGACTTCGAAAAACTTCGAAGACTTCATTATAATATACACGAAGACTTTGAATCATGAGTGATGTAATATTATATAAGTTTAGTGTTTAGTGTATTGACTAACCTGTGTCTATTGCATTTTAATTTAATGATTAATAGTAAACCACCTAACCAAATGTTAAGTTCAATGATGGTTTGATCTAAGCGATCGTGGTACTATATTTAGTGATATTTTACAAGATACAGTTAGAACCCCTCAAACTCGACACAATGTGGGCTTTAAGGTGTCGTGTTTGGGGGTTGTCGAGTTTTAGGGAACTTTGGTATTTAATGGTTAAGTTTGCAACAAATACTCAAAATTACTTTAATAACTGTACACTTATTGATTATAATCAATGATTACATGTTTATTGCAAAAAAGTCCCTGCCTGACAACAACAAAAATAGTGTGTTCAATCACACATTAAAATGAAATTTATCAATGGGTCAAATGAGATTTAAAAAGTATTGGCCTTATACAATAGGCTCAGTAAACTAAAAAGACCTATCCTAATATGCTGTAATAAAATTTACAGTAAAGTCTACAGTAAAAAACAGACAGTCCATTAAATATTTTTAAATATTAAAACATTTTTATATAAAAAAAAACATTAGAGCAAAGTTAGCATTGTTTGAAAAAACTTTTGATTGATCTTTGTTTTTCATTTTCGACTCGATGTCTGGCTCGATGTCAGCTTCATCTCGAAGTCGCCGAAGAAAAAGAATTTCCATACCTGTTAAAGGTAAAGTTAAAGTTAAAGGGTCCAGGTAGACCGGGACAGCCCTAATCCTGTGTTGTCAAAACATTCGTATTGTTGTGAACCCAAGCGCCTAACCACCCGGATGCCACCGATCATTAGCACCGATTCCATTAAATTCTTGGAAATAACACTGTCCAATACAAATGCTATAAATTGAACTGCTGATTGCATATAATTAAGAGTCGGGTCATTTTTCTCACCTGGTTAAGACCTTTATTACAAAACTTGAATTATAGTTCTACGACGCTCCGTTGAATTGTTATGACAAAAGACTTGCCGCTTACTTTAATGGAATCGGTGCTAATGACCGGTATCATCCGGGTGGTTAGGCGCTTGGGTTCACAACAATATGAATGTTTTGACAACACATGTTTAAGGCTGTCCCGGTCTACCTGGACCCTTTATCTTTAACTTTGGCCTCTACTATATAGTAGGATTAGAAAGTGGTTAAACAAAGGAGCAACCCTCACAGCTGTATAAACAAAAGTGACAAACCTCAACCTCCCGGCATCTGGCAGGCACACATGGCGTAAAACAATGCAGTCAATGACCTTGGAAATCCCACGCTCCTGGTCACTGGCCCTGTCGAGTTTGACGGAATGTCGAGTTTGAGGGGTTCTACTGTAACTATATTTACACAATAAAAGTTTACTAATTAATGTTTTATGCTTTTAGGAAATAGAACTAAAGATGTCAAAGCTCCCAGTAGCACTGTCTCATTCCCCAAATTATGTTTCTGCTATTCTTGATGAAATAGCTCTCGAAGGTTTGGATGGAATTACTCCTGTTGGTGAGATAAGTGTTGTATTTAATATAAATACAATTAATTTAGTTTATTTCTAGAATTATTTTACTTCTAGTTCAATTTTCAAACTGTTTATAACACCTAATAACTTGTTATTACTAAAAATTAGTACTAAGTACTTTTATGTATTACTTGTTTGTAAAACCAGGTTGCATCCAGTTCATCAGTAAGTTTCATAATCTCTTCTGCTTCATTTAGTGAAGAGCATTGCCTCAAAAGCAGTTCATAAAAAAATGACTCCATAAATGTTATATTTATCATCTGTCTGCATTAAATTGTAGTCTAAATCCTTTATCCATTTTTAGTATTAATAGGATGAGGGCATATTTGATTTTACTTTCTTTTTTTATAATATCATTTAACTCAAAATTTTGAGGTAGCTGACATAAGACCAAAATTGAAATTTTCTCAAAAGTAGATTTAACAATTTGTAAGAAATTTTGCTAAACCGTAGTCTCTAAGTACCTAGACAAAACATATTGGTCCCCATTTCTTGAAAATTCCGAGTCTGTAGTTATTGATCAAAAGATAAAAGTGCATTGTGAATTCTGTCTAAAAAATTTGAATATCTAAAAGTTTGTTATAACATTGGCCTAAGCGATTACAATGTAACAATGTAATTTTATTAAAATGTAAAGATTTATGACTGAAACCAATTTCCAAAACTACAAATACCAGAAAATTACAGTTTGTGAGTATAATGGAAAATATCAAAATTAATTCTGACCGCCACCTGATTTTTTTCAACATTATTTATTATCTATAATTTTCTTATTTTTGGATTTTGGCATGTTAATTTAAATCTTGGTCATAAATCTACACATTTCACCATCGTTTGATCAAAACTGATACTGTTTACTTTTTAAAAACTGAGAGCTGACTCGGTGCTTATTTAAATGTGTGGCAGCATTTTGTTGTACCAAAATGTTTGTGTGTATGTATGTGTGGTATTTTCAGTATTTTTATGAAAAAAAAGGGTATGCAATGTTTGTACTTCATTTATTTAATATTGCCTAAATTTCAAAGCTACTCCACCTCCTATAAGCTGTAAATATAGATAAATTAATAGATAATTATTAAAAAAGAAATTTTAGTTTTTAGATATTCTGCCAACTCCTTTTACATTATAGCAGACCAGACAGGCAGGCCCGGAACTAGGGCGGGGCAGGGGGGCACGTGCCCCGGGCGGCAGATTTCAGAGGGCGGCAAAATTTGAAAAGTTTATAAAAAAATAGTAAATTATTAAAAAGTTTTCAAAATAATAACAATACAATCAATATTGTTTAATTTTATTTGATTTTTTTGCATAATTAATAAAATTTATTATACTGTATACCAAGTTAATTCTTAAGTCTTATAAGACCAAAATTAACGCAGCTCGTGGATCTGGATTGAGTGTTATGCCTACTACTAATATGAGTTAGAGGCCAGAGCTCTCGGTAGCGGGGTCGGGAGCGCGAGTGTCTGTTTGTGTGTGTGTCAATCACGCCAAAACAGCTGGACATTTTGAAACGTATCTAGGTGTTTGGTTTCCTGGAGAAGGACATAAGAGAGTTAGTCTACCAATGCACCGCGCTCGCGTGTAATCGCGCAAGATTTTCAATTTTTTTCCTATCTGCCCGCACAAGGTGTCATTCGATTCAGCTCGCCAGGAGGAACAAATAAGGACTTCCATTTTTACAATTCGACCCACCGATTAGCCGTGAAAGCGACAAGAACCCGTGTGAAACACACTCATTTTGTGTCAATCACGCCAAAAAGGCTGGACATTACGAAACCATTTTCCGTATCTAGACGTTTGGGTACTCGGTGAAGGAAATGGGGGATGTTGCTTGGTCTCCCAATGCGCCACGCTCACACGCAACCAACATGACACGAGCATTCAAAATAAATATCAAAGTTTAAATAATACAGTTTGTAGGCCTAGACTAAATCAAATCCGAGAGGAAATTAAATTACTAGAATACAAAATTTAATTAAAGAAATGAATGCTAACCGTGGATAAAACTTATCTAGCATCTAAGAGGTTGTTAATGATTGTTCATAAAATGTGTAAAAAAATCGGGAAATTTCAAAATCAAACGCAAGTCATGTCATGTAAATTGTCTTTACGTCTACATATAAAAGGACTAATGAAGGGAAACTAGCGAGTGATTGGACAATAAAAATTCCACTGAGATAAAACATCATTGTCGCTGTACATTTTCAAATCATGTAAATTAGTCGATAGTATTTTGAAATTTCTAAGAAGTTATTTGATTACCCAATATTTAATTTCAGATATTTGTATTCATAGAAGTTCATTATGTAAACTAAATCAATTTGTTATCCACAAAAAAAAAAAAAAAATTATAATAATATTAATAAAATTTTTTTGCTTCCTTCATCAAAACAACTTACACTCACACATACACACAAACACAATTTAGAAGGCGGGCTATTTTGAATTTCCTAGAGGCCATTTTTGGGACAAGAAAGAGAGATTGTTGGAAGCTTTTACAGGGAAAGGACGCCCCCCAAGATCAGAAGTCTTAATATGAAATAATGGTTGAATCCAACAATTAGTGAGAGTAAATATATCTGACTTTATATATACTGTTTATTCAAGAATAATAATATCGAGTGGGTCTACCTTGAATTGGAAGAAAAGAGAAAAGTTAATTTCTGCATTAGTGGTGAGATCCATTCAAATAATTGATTGTATAATAATTTATCCTTAACCCTAGAAAGCTAAACTATCGTAAAAATTACGAGCATGTTTTGTTTTTGCCTAGTTTCCTCCCCTTAACCTGCGTCAATGGATTCGCCCGTCCAGTTCCGTGTCGCACTGAGGCCTCTCAGTCAGTCATTGTTTGGCACGTTTCGGTGCAGTTTGTCAATTTAGTTCCTGTTAGTCGCTCGTAAATTTTACGATAGTTTAGCTTTAACGTTTGGATTTTTCCGTTAACTGTTTTGATTTGATGCCTTAAAACCATGGTTTCTTACAAGGTGAAAAGTTCAAAAATTGTTTTGCTACTATCTACTTGCCACGAAAAGCCTGTAATCGCTCGTCTCCAAGTAACCTCAAGTAATCGAGACCTACAATGCCACAAAAGGGGCAGTTAATACGATGGACCAAATGTCGTGCAGCCGTAAGACTAAAAGGTGGTCTCTGTGCGTATTTTATGGCATGCTTAATATTATTCTTGTAAATTCATATGTCATTTACGTCACTAATGTTGTGAAAAGCGACCAGAAACCACTGTCAAGAAGGAAGTTTGCCATGCAAATACGCGAGAGCCTTATCGAGCCATGGCTTCAACAGCAGTTGCAGTACCCAACTTTGACTCGCAAACTCCGCCAATCTATTGCTGATATCTTGAAAGTTCCGGTGCCAGGCAGGGCCCATGACCTTCCTCAAAACCTACCACGAACAATTTGTGGGATTTTCCCGTCAGTCAAGAGAAGGATGACAACAATATACTGCTGTCGCTACAACAAACCGATTTGTTTAAATATGACTGTTATTTGTTAATACAATTCTATTATTTAAGAGTAAAAACATTACAACATTATTTGGGGGTTCGGTTTTTGTCTCTTTGCTGTGGGAGTTTGTGAGAGGAGGAGTCTCTACAGTTATGATTACAATACAAAGTTTATAGTCCTTGAGATTCTACACAGAGAACAAGACAATTGACAAAACCTTATTACTAATTTCTTACCTCTAAACAATTGATACTTAATTTTAAATGGGTGTCTAGCTGGTGCACTTATGAAATGATTATGGTGTGAAATACAAACTGGATGATAGTCAATTATTTGATTGATGTAGGTATTAAAAGCTTATGAAATGTTCACTGTTATTCAATTTAAGAGTTTTGTTATTTATAATTTTTTATAAGATGTTAATCTCGATGTTAATTTGATCTTAAAATATATGAATTCCTTTAAGCTAATACTTATAGCTTTTGTGAAATAAAAGTTATTATGTTCGTCACTCACCAAGATGATGTGAAATTCTTTGAAACATATTAAAGATACCTGATTTAAAAAGTGTTCCTTCCTCCTTCTTGGTCCAACCAACAATCCTCTCATCTTCTTCTTTTTCTTCCCTTTTTGTAGCAACCTCTATTCTTATTTCTTCTTCTTCGCTTGTTTATTATATTGTATATTTAGCACTACACTTTAATACACATATGTGGACTGAATATTTTCTTAAATTATATATATATATATATATATATATATATATATATATATATATATATATATATATATATATATATATATATATACTTAGGTTTGATGGATGAAATGGGACATGAATTGAAATGGTTTATATGATGGGCAGTTGGAAATGTATGACTATTTTGGTGGCGGTCAGAGTCTTCTGGTTGATGATATGGTACCCTGAGGTGATAGTTTATTTATACCCTGAATAAAGGTATCACTATATCTTACATTCATATCATTCCATTTTAAGTAATATTTTAATTTTGTTTTGCGTTGTTGATTTTTGTTTATTTTTTTAAAATTAATCCCATGCTCTTTTTCTTTGTTAATACCTACTTGGGAAGAGCCGGCACTGACCCACCCCGAGACAAGACTTGTGATCTTTAGATAATAGTATGTTTAAAACAATTGTTATAATTCAGTGAGTGTAAAACAGAATAATATTTTTATCTCAAGATTAAATGAGATTCTAATGAAACTCATCATTCTTTTATGATATATATTATATAAAACCATATAATAATGAACTTTAAAAGACATTGAAAGTAATTTCTCAATCGAATTTTGAATTTTAATGTTTGTGATTTTTTTGTCTTTCATTTTCAATTTTATTTTAATTAATTAAACAAAACAAATTTCTATCTTTGTAATTTTGAAGTTTTCTATTTCTTTTATTTATTGTAAAAAGTTAGCACATCAAAGTGCAATATACATTTAAAAGAGAGAAAAGAGGTGTATAGATTGAAAACTAATATAAATAATCAATCATCTCTAATATTCATTTAAATAGTAAATGTTGTAAATAACGCTACATACGTGGGGTTTTCAAAGAGAAATCACTAAATAAAAAATAGTATGTGGTAAGCTGATTACAGTCCCACAGGTATATTTATTACATAACCCTAATTTCTTTATTGACCACCTGAGCATTCTGAAGGAGCTTTTGATTTGGAATAAATTCTATGTATTTCACCTCTATGAAGTCCCAAGCTTAACTTGGAGAGAAGTGGATACCAACTTCGGCGAAAACCTCTAGTAGTATTGATTTTAAATGAATCTTTCTTACTTTTAACAAACATTCTTCTTTGCCCAAGCATGGAAAATATTCATCTGTCCATTCTGGGTTCTACGCCCTTGGAGATAGTTGCATTCCTGATGGAGTCAAAGGAGGTATTATCAAATACCCTGGCAATATTCAGGACAAACACAGAGAACAATCTCGCCATTTATAAGGGCCTTCTCAAGGAAGTTACCGTCCCATTTCTCTTACTAGTGTGCTCTGCAAGCTAGTAAAGAGAAATGTAGAGAGTTAGTGATCAGGTGCCTTGTTTGGTACCTCGAGAGTAACCGGCTGCTTTGTAATAAACAATGTGACTTTAGGCAGGGTTGTTCATCTACCGATCAGCTTGTTTCTTTAGAATCTGCTATAAAAAATGCCCTTTTCTTCTGTCAAACACTGGTTGCAGTGTTTTTTGATCTGGAAAGGGCCTATGATATGGCTTGGCGAAGAGGTATTCTGAATACTTTAAAATCATGGGTATAAATAGTAATATTCTTGCTTTTATAAAAAACTTCCTTAGCAACAAGATATTGTGTGTGTTTCAACTATGTTGTCAGATCGTTATCATTTAGAGATTGGTGTCCGTCATGGTAGTGTGCTGAGTGTGACCCTGTTTGCTGTGGCAATTAACAGCATTACCATTAATGTGCAGTGCCCTGTCCGAGGTTCTCTATTTGTTGATGATTTTGCTATATATGTGGCTACTCATAGTATGGCAACTGCCAAAAGAGCACTTCAACTTGTAATTAATAGACTGCAATCTTGGTCAAGATTGACAGGATTCAAGTTCTCTGCTTCCAAGATGCAATGCATTGCTTTTAGTTGTCGAAGACTGAACCATCAGCCTCTATTATTTCTTGACGGAACACAAACTTCAAACTACTGTGACTGCTAAATTTTTAGGCCTATTATTTGATCATAGACTTTCTTGGATTCCACATCTATTTGATCTGAAAACATGATGCAAAAAATATTTGACATGTTATGTATGTGTTTTTAGCGGTTCTTTGTGGGGAGTCGATAGGACCTGAATGCTACGTTTTTACCAAGCTGTTGTTTGATCGTGGATTGATTATGGCTCCATAGTCTACTCATCCCCAAGACCATGAACCATTAAGAAGCTTGATTCGATACATTACTCTGCACTGCATATTGTTTCTGGAGCATTTTATTCAAACCCAGTTTCTAGCTTACATGCTGAGACTGGTGAACCATCTCTTACTCGACGAAGGAAGGAACTACAAATAACATATATATGTAGTTTGCGCTCCAAACCATATTATCCGGCTTATGACATAGTATTTAAATACCTTGGTAGGACGATATAAATGTTGTCAAAATTGCACTGCCCCATTTGGCATTAGAATAATTAGAACCCTTGAAAATTTAAGCCTTGTACTTCTTCCAATGAATGAAAATACTCCATGTTTTATTCCATCGTGACTCATTCAAATGCCAACTTTTGATTTTTCATTGTCCATGTTCATCAAGCATAACACTCCTGATGTAGTATATCGTCAGGAGTTTGACGAACATGAATTCCCATCTAGTGAATTAATTTTCATAGATGATTATAAACTGGACAATTAAGGCGGTTATGAATATTACTTATCAAGTCGGACGTATATGTATGGATACCCTCAGCTTATAGTCTATTTTCTGCTTAACTCTTGGCTATTTTTAAAGGCCTTAATACCGTTCCATTTGGTTTCCATCACTATCTTTTGTGTTCCGATTCCAAAAGTGCTTTATAGTCTATTCAGGATATGTGTTCTGATGTTCTATACACAGACTTCAGCTACGGGACGTCGGACTATCATTTTGCTGGGTACCTGGGCATCGTGAAACACAAAAGCTGACGAAGTGGCAAAGGAAGCTACAAGTCGGATACCAATCACACATCGTGTTATATCTGACTTCGTATTGAGAGTTAAAATTATTTTGCATAAAAAATGGGAAGAAGAGTGGAAAAATATAGAGACCAATAAGCTAAGGGAAGTAAAAGATTCTGTCCATCAGTGGAATTCATCCATATGTGCCAGTCGTTAAGAGGAATTGGTGGTTACCTGTGTTAGTATCAGTCATTCCTTGATCACTCACGGATTTCTGATGGAACGGGGGAATCTGCCACAATGCCCATTTTGTCAAGGTGTGTTATCAATTAAGCACATACTCATTGAATGTGTTATGTTAAGAAGTGTGTGACGAACTTTTGCTCTACCAAATTCCATTAAGGTGATTTTGGGGGATAGTTCTCAGATCCTTAATCGAGTATTGTCCTTTTTGCATCACTATATATATAAACGGCTTTGTCCTGACTGACTGACTGAATGAATGACTGACAGAGAATCAACGTAGAGCAAAAACCAACAAAGATATTGATACCAAAATTTAAAGGCATATTTGTATGAGGTCATAGACTCTCACTAAGAAAGGATTTTGCGAAATTTTAATTTTAAAGGGTATTAAATACAAAAAGAAAAAAAAGTCAATTTCATTCATTTAATTTTAAACGTCAACATACACGCGCCTAGCGGCAAAAAGATAAGACTCGAATCAAAACAAATTCTAAATCTAATACTTTCTGACCCAATTATAACTAATCCAGAAAATTGTCAATCTAAAACAAATCAAAACCTATATTAAAATTGCGCCTAAGAATTTGATTAATCCATAAAAAATAACAACACACTGTTAAAGACAAGAAAACTTAAATAATTTGTTTTTATCTAGACGTGAAAGGTCAACTTGGAAAATAACCGAATTGAAAATATAACTCCGATCTTTCGCCGATTATAAAAATACAGAAGACCTAGAGACAAAATGAGATATACAGAAATACGAAGTAGATATTTCTAAATATAAAACATCACCTGAGTTCATATAAATATTTAATAACAAAGACATAATCTGTGGAAATATGAACGAAAATCTGGAATTAAGATGGCGACCACTAGAAGCAAGACGCTAATTATAATATACACGCCCACAGAAGTTTGTGATTGGAGAAGAATATCGCGGGACTTTCTTCGCCGATATGAATAGAAATTGTATAATTATATATATAAATAATAACTTTTTTAAAACAGGTTATTGTACACAATGTTATTTTCTCGGGAATATTAATTAGGACAGAGATTTTGTATTGTTATAAATAAAAGAGGCAATTTTCAATTTATAAAATATATCATTTACCATATATAAATTGGCCTACTATTAAATTCTAATATGTCTTTTTTTTTAAATTAGATTGTAACATATTGTTTTCTTAATTTTAAATATCTTAACGCAAGCTTTTATTGGTTTGTGTGTGTTGAAACATGTGTTGGTTCAATCTAGGCCTAACTTAAAAATATTATTTGTACTAGCTGGACATCCGAATCAACTGTTTCATCAGTTATTTTATTAAATTGGCTGCTATGGTAATGAATGCAAATAGGTACATACAAGAACTAACCTAAAATTATATTTAATTTCTTTTACCTACCTTAATGGCAACATACACATATAATTTATGTTGTTGTGCACATCTTTGGCATAGTACGTTTCTATTGATATTTATAAATTTCATCTTTCAATAGTAATTTTTTAGTTTTTCATAATGTTGTTTATTTATTGATACTACAGCTGCTAGACGCTGGGTTTAATGCCCAACGATTCTTTACGATTTTCAAAATAAATTTACAAATAGCCTATGGAATATAAAAAATGTTTTTTATCAAAATGAATCCTACTCTATGTTACTCTGGGATTGTGTAGTTTTTTTATTTAAAAAAATGTTTCAATTGGTTCAGTAGTTCCAGAGATTAACCCCATACATACAACAAAGAAATAAATTTTAAGTCTTTATAATATTAGTACCCTGGATATAAATACAAAACCAATAATTGATATATTATATATATATTTTTATTATTATTAATATGACATAAAAATAAGTAATAGATACAATTTTTAATTTTTTTTGGAAATAAAATTTTCTTTAATATAGTTAGTTATTATTTTTTTTTTTTGTCTTTTATTTATTTTCCATTTAACCAGATGAGCCACAGCAGCGCGTGGCCGGGTACAGCTAGTCATCTTATAATTTACTATAAAATTTAAAACCAAATCTCTCCCCCTCTCTCTATCTCTCTCCCTTTCTCCCTCTACCCCTCTCTCTAGCTCCCTCTCCCTCTTTCACTCCCTCCCTCTATCTCTCCCCTCCTCTCTCTCTCTCTCTCTCTCTCTCTCTCTCTCTCTCTCTCTCTCTCTCTCTCTCTCTCTCTCTCTCTCTCTCTCTCTCTCTCTCTCTCTCTCTCTCTCTCTCTCTCTCTCTCTCTCCCTCTCTCTTTCTCTCTCTCTCTCTCTCTCTCTCTCTCTCTCTCTCTCTCTCTCTCTCTCTCTCTCTCTCTCTCTCTCTCTCTCTCTCTCTCTCTCTCTCTTCATTTTAATTTGCTTATTACTCCTATCTCAGAGTGTTAATCTTTCTGAATGAATTTTTACAATAACTGTTTGTAATATGATATTAACTCAATAAATTTGCTTTCTTCCTTTTTTTAGATTTATGGCTACGATTATCAGATCGACCTAATTTTCCCATTCAGCAGGCTGATGAGGAAAGTAAAAATGTTTTATGGAATGTTGTGAAACGAATGACAAATGTTGCATTTTATGAGTTACCTGAAGCACGCAGTCCATTGATTCTCTTTGACCGATATGAAAATGTTGACCCATATTTAGGAATGGTTATGGAACCGGTAATAGAAATAAATAAATTGATAAAATAATATATGATACTACTATATCTTTACTATTTGCATCTCTCGTATTACTTAATAAATCCTTTTACTTTTTATAATTATAACTGTTCAAATATACATTTGTGAATATTGACACTTTTTATTTTATCTCCTTATTCATTGTTATAAAAGTATTTCAATTTTTAATCAAGATATTAATTAGCATAGGTTCACGAATATTAGTTAAAAAATGTTGCCGTTTTTATGCCTAGTCTGTAGGCCAATGTTGATTTTCCTTTTTCACAATATTCTAATTAAATATATGCAAATTAATGGTATTTTGCCGTGCTTACTTCAAATAATAATATGCAGGCGAAAATAAATATAGTTTATTATTAGTTATGTTATTTATAATATTAAGCCTTTCCATTAAAATGTAATAATACCGGTATCTAGATTTGTTTTATATGTAAGTAATATAGCCTACTTCTAGTATTTATTTGACTCACAATATTAACTGCATATAAAAAATAATTAAAACACTTTTGTGTAAAATAGCTTTAAATATAATTGCTAGGAAGAGATAAATTTAACACTTTGATAATTGTCAAAAGTTGCTCCTTTCGAGCCACTCTCTGTTCTAAATGCTTTTTTCTTTTCTTTTTTTTTTTTTTTTTTTTTTTTTACAACGTGAAACAATGTCTGTATTGTGGTTGGGTGAAATAGTATCCCATACTGCAATTCCATATTCTAGGTAGGCCTATCTATAAATGCCCCTAAAAGATTGTTTTCGTATTATAAAAATGTCAGAACACAATCTATGTTTTTGTTCATTCAAAGATATGTCATTGTTAATTTAGAAAAATAGAGCAAGAGTCACCTCTCCTGAGCTGTAGTTACTCAGTACTTAAGATCAGTTATGGTCTTTGGCTTCAGATTAGAAAATGTGTTGTTTTTGTCTTTATTTACTAAAGAATGGTTTTCTGACATGTTTTCTTCCACCTCTATTTTTGTTGTATGTACTCAGCAAAAATACACATGTGTTCTAAAATTTTATATTTCTACATAACAAATATCATTTTTTCGAAATTGTAACTTTGAGTGAGTCTTTATTTTAATTCAGTCCATGATGTTAGGTTACATTCAACTTCAACATAATGTTTTCTACTGGATATCGTTCCAGTGACAAGTCTATAAATTCGTAACATATCAGAATTATCTTAAAATCAACATAGTCATTGGCCTCATTAAATTTTTAAAATAGTCTGTTGATAAATATTCATAAGTCAAACAATTATTTTCTAAGCCTGTGTAACAAATTATATAACTAGATCTGTAGTGTCCATTGCAAAGAATATAATTGTATTAATGTAATTTATTTGATTGTTTTAGGAAATTTTGCCAGTAAATATTTATCCACATGCTAAGGTGGACGACTTTGCCGCTGGAGTTATGGGATCATGTGCTACTTATAACACAAGAATCGATGTTACCTCTGAAGTTAGGAAGATGACTTACAAAGAATCTTTTGACAAGTGAGAAACTATTAATTAACACTCCTCTATTACAAAACAGAAAATTTTGTTAGATTTATAACAAAATATGAATTCACAAATTGTTTTATAGTAGTACTTAATACATCATAAATCATATCATAAACATTGTAGCGTTTATTTAAATCCACTATGTATTTTTATTCATAAACATCCTGATTCAAACGAAACATCAATTTAAAACGGTAGCATATACAGATATGTTCTAGACATGTACTTTGGAAGACCGCCTAAGGCAAGAGAGAGATAACAGGGTAAACAGCTGATACGGCTCAGCACATGCGCTCGGCACTGCGAAGCCAAAATCTTCTTTTTTTTTATTGTACGTTTCATCTTACAACATGTGACTGACACACGTTTTCTTCTTGCTAAGGAATTCAGAATTAAAACAAAAGTGCTTAATGTGATTTAAAAGTCTTAACCTCAGAGATGAGCTAAAATTAACGTGTGTGTACTTCATTTTCATTTCGAACTCTTTTTTTTCAAAATCAAAATGCGAAAAAAAAACTGTTCATAGTGCCGTCACGGCCGTCTCAAATTTAGGCACCACATCGCTTTGCTCCAGGTAATCAAAATTTCTCTTTCTAAATTCATAACCATAATATATTTAAAAATTACATCTTGAGTTCATTATTCTAAATAGTTGTATTTCTGACTTAGGCTGTAAGATTTTGTTCTCTTTCATTAGATTTTGTTCTCATGTAAAATTTGTATTCTAAGTTCAATTTAAAATTCTTATAAATTTATAATAGAAATATCTTTGTCATACAACTTAATCAAAATTTTGTAACGTAGCTTCAGCATTTTTTTTTTTTTTTTTTTTTTTTTTTGTAAAAAGCAATGCCTAACATGAACTTAAATTTCATCTTAAAACATGAAAAATCAAGTTGTCTGTCTTTGTATTTGTGAATACAGTTCTTAACTGGTCGAAGAATGAGGCCACATTAACGTGCATTATAAGAAGCTGAGTGAAATTTGGTCTTCGCCCAACAAAAAAAAATAACTGTGTGTGAAATGTGAAATCATTATAAAGGCAAATCAGACTCTTTTTTTATTTTTTTAAATTTATTTATTTTTATTTAGGATGGGAATGCTAGCAAACTTTAGGCTTCACGACCCCAAAGGGGTTAGTTTTCTAACTTTATAATTTGACGTCAAAAACCTTCTTTGGATAATTTTATTTTAAATATATAAATTAGTTTTTTTTTTAATATTGGCCAACAAATTAACTTATATATATATTATATTTGCATTTCTTGTATTTGTCGTATTAATTATTCTTGTATGTATTTTGTTTAAAATCAAATTTTGTTAATTTATTAATTAATTATTTTTTAAAAATAAGATACTGTGTAATCTTAAATAAAAGGGAGGGTTCACTAAATTTTCTTTTCTTTTAGGGGTGGGATCTTTCTTTCTTGTTAAAAAAAAATTTTTTTTAAGGGTTTCATTAAATAATTTTTTTTTTTTTTATTATCTAAGGCGTATTAACTTTTTTAAATAAATATATATTCTTTTCAAGAAAGATAAATTAGCTTGTTATTTGTTAATCTGCTTTGTCATTTATTTTCTGTAAATAGTGAACTCAGGTAAACCCAGGAACCGACATAACCTAAAGGTTCCATCACTGAACATGACCGTTCATTTCCTGGTATTACAGAGCTCAGCACGACTTCAATTTTTTTTTTAAATTTCCCTTCCCGAACGGTACAACATTGAACCATATAGGAAATTCATGATAACAATTATTGAATATATTTATAGCCAAATAAATATTGTTTGTCTAGTGGCCTTCAATAATAATATATAATTGTAAAACCATTAAATTTTAATATAACGTTTGTGAATTAATGCCTATAAACCTTTATTTTAAATATATTTATTTTTCTTGATTTCAATTGATTATTGAATCTATAAACCAATGTTCCAGTCAATCAAATGATTTGAATATCAAATAAATGATGTAGTCTTAAGGGAATGCAAAACCTAAAAAATATTCCGTTGTTGACTATGGTGCTATACCGACCAGAGATATTTTTCCAAACTATAAAGGGATGTTTTCGTGTTGCATTTACGTACGGATATTACTGTGCAACAATTGTAGTGCCGTCAAAACCTTGGCTGTACTTCGTGTCTTGGACTGTACAATCCAACTGGTACAAGTGATCTTTTCTAGTTATTCTATTTCAGGCTGTCACCTTTATTATGTGGTATACCAATAACAAGTAATTAAAAAAAAAAAAAATATTGTTTTCTTATTAAATTTCATGTCCACATAGTATTTTTATATTATATTTCTGATATTTTAAATATTTAATATTTATGACATACATTTTTCGTTGCAGTTAGAGCAGATATTTACATCCTTTTATATTAAGAATACTATAGGAAATGAATGTTGTTTTTATTAATGAATTAAATACATATATAGAGCCAACTACCGCAATTATTATTGGCACTTTATAATAAATTATTATTATTTTTCATTGGAACAAAACAAATTACTTCCCTTATAACTTTAAAAAATATTTTTACTTGGACATACAGAAAATTCTGCAATAATAACCTAATGATGAAGGGTACAAAGAATACAATTTGCAACAAAACTGTAATGACTCGTAAACTCACATACTTATGAAATAAAATTTTTAGCTTTACATTAAACTTTGATCCTATATAAAGAGTGAGAAAGCAAATAAAAGACAATCCTCCCCCCCTCCCCCCGATTTATGCAAATTTAATTTATCATACAAAATTTGTATAGTTTAAATTTTAAGTATTTAGTTTCATTTCTTTTTATACAATTGTTATTTATTGTTTAAGAAAAGCTCCTTCTATATTTTTGACACAGGATATGGAAACAATATATTATTATTATTATTATTAATATGACAACAATATTTTATCGAGACACACAAAAATACACATTTGGACTGGACAAATATGATAAAAATATGGAGCAAATAAATCATATTGTAATAAGTGAAATGAAATCCATCTAATGCTTATGTCTGAATTCCTAAAACTGGTTTTGGTATGATAATTTTTATTTTCCTATATTTTATCAAAAAACTGTCATTCTGAGAACCGCCTGAGGTTCAGTTATTTAGAAATCGTTTGAAAAAATCCTAAGAGCCTGTTTGTATTACTCATGGTGTGACAGGTACAATAATAATCTGCTTAGGTTCTGGTGACTACGTGTTTGCATATATAATTATACCCTGATGAAATATTACTGCGTTTTAGGTTTATATAAAATTATTTATTAGGGTTGTATTTTGTGGAAAAATGTTTTCTTGAGAAGGTTATCAGCAATAAATTGTTCTTTTAACTATTTACACTCTTCTTTTATCTTTACTGTCAGGTATTTCTTGATCAATTCCTCATTTCTAATGACTCTTACTCTACCCATTTTGTTAAAATTTTAGTGAATTGTGAAGATTAATTACCCGGTACAAAAACGCAAGTAACAAAACAAAACAAAATGGTTTAAGAATAATTGCTAAAAACAAAAATTGACAATGAACACTCTCTTTAAAATGTTGATTTTAATCAAATTTATGCTAAGAGTGTGTTTATGAGACAAGCGAAGCAAGTTTAACAACTTATTTAAATATTTATTCCAAGACAGAGTCCATGGTTCATTTTTACTTTTGATTAACAACTACTGGACTGACATTTTTGAGATGATTAGTTTGTTTAGTTTATATTAGATTTTAGGTATCATTTTATATTATGAAGTAAAATATATAAATAAAAATAATAACTCAGTTACTCAAAATAATAGTCAGCCTTTCAAATGGTGGATGTTTAAAATGGATTTATAGTATTTATTGTCATATTTCTTTTAGCTATTTCCACAAAAAACTCAGCATAGATTCATTGACCCATCAAATAACTTTTTTAATAATTACATTATATGTGAGAAATTAAAATGAATTACCTTTTTTTCCTATTCCTCATAAGTTTCTGTAAAATATTTACAACTTCTACGAAGCAAATTGTAAATCCAAAGACTAAAATCCTAGTGATCTGTAGTATTGACAAAGTAACAGGTCTTTGAGTTATCTGATGCTATGTGTATTATTTCTGATCCATTCATAATTTAACAAATTGCTTAATCTGAAGTTTTATTCTTGGCAATCTTGGAGAGAGATCACAATAACACAAAATTTTATATTATAAGAGGCACTAATATGTACTTTATTGTAAAAAAATAAGGATTCAATAATCTTCTTCCCTTAAAAGGTATTTTTAAGTTAAAATAGTTGAAATAAATTAGTTGTTTTTGTAAAGTTCATGTTGTTAGTATTTATATCAGAAACATACTGATATGTTATTAAAATGAAATGTCAATAGTGTTACTATTGTAAAACATTTGTATTTACAATTTACAATTGAAACAAGTTTTAGATATAAATATGATTTCGAATTTATTATCTCTAGGTGGGGTCACAAGCTAGTTGTTGTAGCAAATCAGGCAGCTCGGAATAGAGCTTTACGTAATCCAGATGTCAATCCAAACTTAGAACTAACTGTAATGCAGTATTGTGTACTGGAAAGAGTTGGTCGTAGTCGTTACCATGGTGATGTAACTCAAGGCAAGGTCAGTTTACAGCTGATAGGGGAAGATGCAAAAACATTATTCTATCATCGAAAAGTACTGCAGAAACAGAGGCTTATAACAAAGCAGGTAATGTGAATTAATCGTATACTAAAGCTGAAGATTTCATTTATTATAACAAAGTTAATGTATAAACAAATATTGAGTTTGACTTGTGAGATAATATTAGATAGAAAACAACTCGAATTAAGTTTAGTTATTATAGCTCATGTATCACTGAGGATGGCGACTTTGTCGTTGAAACATGTTTGATTAAGTAAATGTAATTTTTTGAGTTTTTTTCTATCTAAAATTAATATAATAAATGCACATGTTACAGTTGATTTAATTATTTATGTACTAATTAAAACCTACTAAAAATCTTAAATTTTTATAAAGAAGTAAAATATAAATATATATATATATATAAATATGTTTAAAATTAATATAATAAATGCACATGTTACAGTTGATTTAATTATTTATGTACTAATTAAAACCTACTAAAAATCTTAAATTTTTATAAAGAAGTAAAATATAAATATATATATATAAATATATATATATATATATATATATATGATTGTATTTAATATAAGGCTTGTTTTTTTTAACTATGGTCCGGTTTGTATTTGGCGCCTTTATGCATTACACAAACAGATCACGCTAGGATAGCATGTTTACATTAATCAATATTCAAATGTTACTTCTTGTTACGTGACTCCAGCCTCATGTGATGCTGAAAACACAATGCATCTTGTACAATCTAGCAACAGCACAAGGCAAAATTGGGTTTTCCAGGATACATGTCATTGTCTGGAGCAGCTGATCGTGTGTTTGTAGGTCTCTAATCTTGGTCTTCAGATTTTTCTTAAATTTTTGTCTCCCTCAATACAGTAGAGTAGGATGTTTTGTAGAGTCTCTACTTCCTTCTTGCAGTGTCTACACATCTGGGAGTCGAGAGGTTGTAGCGATGTAGATAGTCGTCCATAACTATATAACCAATTTAGCTCACAATGCGAAATTCTGCTGTTCTTTGCTGAGTCTCTTTGTTCTTCTATGCCCTCAGCCATTCCTCATTGCATCTGTTCTTGGTTTTCTTCTTTAAGAAGTGGGTGGGTAATGAAGACTGGGCTGGGGTTAAAATGAAGTCTCACTCCTTCTTTTGTAATTCTATCACTTCTCTCATTCCCTTGTACACTACAGTGACCTTGTATCCACTGCATAGCAATGTTGTTAAGTGTTTCTTGCAGTAGTTTTTGTATTTCTTTACTGAGATAGAAATATGATGATGCTTTACATTTTTCTAGTGTATGAAGCGCTGATTCGAGCCGGTGAAAAATCCTATCCGCATTACAGTGCTGTAAGGTTAAAAGTAGGCATCACATACTGTGGTGAATCATCAGATTAATTATCATCTAGTTTGGGTGATAGCATTGTTCATTATCTTATTTCAAATGAAGAATATACAACCTAATCTGGGTTTTGAACCCAGGACCTCGACTTTATGTGGATTCAATGAAAGGTTTTGTTTTTACCATATCTTGCCTAACAGTTACTTTTATTTATAAATAAGAATTTCATATATTCTAACAACATCCTTAATTTTTCCAAATAATGCCAGCACTTAATGCCATGAATGCTAAGAATCCATCATTATTTTTAAAGTCTTCTTAATATTAGCAGATATTTTGTTTACATTTTGATATCATAGATTGAGAATGTACATTGATAACTTAATTATCTCTATCTAATCTAGTTTAGACTATCTTTATCAGAACGATCATAATAAGCGCTTCAAGCCCTGTTGAGGAACAAACAAACTGTTCTTATTTTAACATAATTAAGATGGTTAAAACAAAGTTTATTTTATGTACCTTTTTTTTATAAACAAAAATTATAAAGACCATTTTCAAAACACAAAAAATAGTAATTTGTTACTAACTTTGTTTTTAATGGTATTGTATATTTACAAATGGTATTAATAATTAATGCCATGCTGTCTGATTTTTACCACTGATGAAGTTTCTCAGCAATTGTGTAACTGTTTTCGAATGAAGATTTGTAAGGAACTAAAATAGACCAAGTCGCTGCTCTTCTTAAAACTTTTTGACATTAAAAAAAATCAAAATTCACTTTCTCGGATGAGACATTTGAGGTCAAAGGTATAGAAATCACTTACAAACATAATCATCTGTTAGATAATACTCTGTGAATTTAAAGTGTCTATACTGATTTTGTATACGCAAGCAAGCTTCATTTCATTTTATGAAATATTGTTTCAGCTTGTGAAATAACGAATGCATGTAATAAAACAGTATGGTCATATTGGTAACAAAATATGTAAGTTTCAAACAAAAATTATTTTATATAAATAGGAATAACATTAATTTATAATAAACTTGTTTGTTAATCTACAGATGTTTCATCAGAAGTTAGGGGCACAGAACTGTTCTGGTCTGCTTTTACATTTGCCAAGATTCTTCGTAGAACGTAAACCAAAAGCTTTAGTACTTACTGAACAAATAATAACATTCTTGAAAACACAGCGCAATGAAACATCTGAGTATGATAAAATTCGATCAGAATTAAACCTTGGAAATTCGCTTAAAAAAATTATGAAAACTTTTAATTTTCAGAAATATGTTCGTACAGATGTGGTAAGTTCAATAAATCATTTTGTTTTTACTTCAGTATTATATTATTATTAACTTACTTATTTCAATGTACCAAAATTGATTTGAAAAAAAAAAAAAAACTTAAAAAATATTAGTAGAGTTTAACCTGTTTAACCTATTTAAGCTAGATTAAAACCAGTTATTCACACTCACTAGAATAGCATATTTTCATAATTAATTCAATTATCGAGCTTATATACCTTACAATACTGACAGGTATAAAAAAAAGTATAAGTGTTCAAAACAAAAATGAAAATCAATAAATGTTATTTGTATAAAAAGCAAAGTTTGCATAACTTACTAAACCTAAATATTATTCAAATACAACTATCTACAGAGTTCTAAATAATTTAAAAATCATTAACATATTTAACTTAAGCCTATCACAAAACAAAAAAACAAAAAATTAAATGTTCCCTTTATTTTGTGTGGTTGTATTTTTTCTCTGATAACTAGTTTCATTTTCTAGATAGTTATCAAGTCATCTTTCATAATGAATTCACATCATAAAGTCACTTTTTATTATATCAAATAATATAGATACATACA
This sequence comes from Aphrophora alni, assembly GCA_963513935.1. Taxonomy (NCBI): domain Eukaryota; kingdom Metazoa; phylum Arthropoda; class Insecta; order Hemiptera; family Aphrophoridae; genus Aphrophora; species Aphrophora alni. The sequence goes on along the minus strand of OY740770.1, from coordinate 55,639,686 downwards.
TATTAAAATGTCATTAGGTGTTAACACAACAAATATACTGATAATAAAATAAAGCATTTATTAATTTGAAAAGGTATGACACTTTATAGTCAACTTATGCCAATTACATACATATTGATGCTAACATTAATTTAAGTTTCAAACAGTCATA